>VKOC01000005.1:43982063-44101813 GCA_009364415.1 Spea multiplicata
CTCCCTCTCTCCCCCTCTCTCCTCTCCATCTCTCTTTTTCTCTCTCTCTTTCTCTCTCTCTCCTCTTTCTCCTCTCCTGTAAAATCTCTTTTGTTCCCCATCCCATCTCCTTCTTTGCATCCTCCCGCTGCCCCTTTTCTCGTCTCTTCTGGATTTAACCCCTGCTTTTGTATCATAACCCTCTTTAATCTGCGCCATCTGTCTGGGTGTAATCAGTACTCTGAGATGCGGACCGGAGGAGAGAGGATTATTCCTTTTCCGCAACAAAATAAAAAACTTCCTAACCGGCCTATAATTTCCTCTAATAATTCCTTATAAATAACTATTAGACAGAGGATTATCCTGAACTAATCGCCAGTGAGACTTTAGCGAGAGCCATCAATTAACGTTACTCACTTTCACTTACCAAGGAATAAAATGCACGACTGTCAGCTCTGTGGGGCAGAAACCACCTTCCCCAATGTATTCATACCTATTGTACCCCGATGTAAATGTCTATAGACCACCGTACTTATTATATGATCGCACTTAGTGCCGTTCCCCTTTTATTATACCAGAAAACTCTAAGAATATCTGTTATTGCTCACTAATAAAATATAATTTAAATACAAATAAAATATAAATAAAATAATAGTATTTAAATATAATTAAATACTGATTTAACAATGCATTGTACAGGGCTTGGCCCTTTATATTGCAGAGCGAAGATGGTGACTAGCAGCTATTGCACCTATCCTCCTGCAAACGCCCGATTTAGTGAATACGCCCCAGAGACAGACGAGCCGTGTTTGGCTGGATGAGCTCTCGCCGCTTGGTTTCGGAGAGTTTTTGGTCTAATAACTCGCGTTTCCGCGTAAAGCTCGCGTCAGCCGATCGCTCCCTTTAATGTCGGTGAAGGTTTTTTATAGGAGCTGCCGGCCGTTACGCCGCGCCTGTCAGCGCATGTTATGTTCATTTAGCAAATGCTCTTTTCCCCAGATGTGTTTTTGCAGTGATGTCAGACCGTCCGTTCATCATGCGCGGTCAGGTTCTTTAGGATGACACCTCGGCGCTCTCAGAGGCCCGTCTTCCAGCCGGAATATTCCGCTACCAGCTGACCCCCCCATATGCCTCTCCCTGTCTATTCCTCCCCGTGAGACCCATCTCATTGTATTCCAGGTGCCAAAGACCACTAAAGCTAGAACAGCCATGAATCCCGATCTGGTGTATAGTGTATAATGTATAGTGTATACTGTATAATGTATAGTGTATAATGTATAGTCTATAGTGTATAGTGTATAATGTATAGTCTATAGTGTATAGTGTATAATGTATAGTGTATAATGTATAGTGTATAATGTATAATGTATAGTGTATAGTGTGTAACGTATAGTGTATAATGTGCAGTCTATAGTGAATCTGGGTGCCTGTATATGTCCCATGTCAGGCCTTTAAATGGAGGATGTAAGGATGGGGGAAGCTCTGGATCCGAAGCCCCGACGTGAACTTTTAATTTCCGCGGAACAGATGCAGATTTATGAGATGGGAGCAGATGGCGCGAGCAGAACTTTAATTACAGCGAGAGATATCAAGCTTCTTATGATAAAGAAACGATTTTAAAGCGCGTGGGAGACATTCATCCTCTCTCCGTCTACCTGTCAGGTGTAATGACTCTCATTCTCCCTCTCCCAGGAGGAAAAGGCGTCACTCGCTCCCAGAGCATCAACCACGACATCGGCTCAACCCCACGACATTCCCGTCAGGAGCCGTGCAGCCGGCGACACACGCTGACCGGCGCCATCGATTACAACACGGTACTGATCACTGGATCATTTATCCCATTCCCCCCCAGCCCGCCAGCTGCTAACGCTTCCGTTTCTTTTCTCCTCTCGCTTCTCTCATTGGTGTCATTTCTTTCTTTATTTGCCTCTCTCTTTCTTTATTTTTCTATTTTTCTTCTTTTTCTCTTTTTTATTTTATGTCTCCCCACTCCCTTCTTTGCTTCTGTAAAGATGTCCCCCTCCGCCGCTTTATCATCGTTCCTTCCAAGGTAGCAGAGAGATGACCAGCAGACGGGGGGCTGGGAGAGTGGAGAGGGAGAGTGTCACAGGGAGCGATGAAGGGGAGAGGGAGGGGTGTGATAGAGAGAAGTGAGGGAGTGCCAGCAGTGTGCGCATACCTTCCCTATTCACACGGGATCGCAGTTTAGGAGGCAGACAAGTCTGTGCGGCTGTCCTCACCCCGAGACACTCAGAGAGAGAAAACACCGGACCGAGGGGAGATCAGAGCAAAGGCGAGAGACAGAGAATGGAAGGAAAGTAGAGAGGTGGGAAATTAGGAAGTTAGAGGAAAGGCCAGAGGGAGTGCGGTACATGGGCAGGAGGGAGAGGAATTAGGAGACAAAAGCTAGTGTGGGACAGGTAACCCGGTACAGGGCGAATCTGCCCCATATACCCCGGTGTACACACCGCACACATCAGATACACCCGGTGCTTTTACAGCATTGGCAAGATATAACACGGCAAGCACACAGCCATTTATATGTAAATGTGTGTAATGAGACAAATTATTTAGGAGACACTCTGCATACATACAGCACATGTATTAGCACACGCACACGCACACGCACACGCCCTCCATGGCCGTACAAGCTGCTTACACCATCCTCATCGTGCCGGTGCCGAGCAGCAGACAGGCCCTGACCTTCTACCTGTGGGTGAGTCCCTATTAATAGGAGCGTGACACGGTGACAGAAACAGGCGGCCCGTCTCTCTGCACTCTTTCACTTCTCTACCGCTCTTTATTTTTATTCTTACTCATTCTCTGTCTTCATTCTCTCGCTTTCTTTATTTCTCTCTTTTCATTCCTTTGCCTCTCACTCTTCTTTCTTTTTCGATTAGTTCTTTTCCTCTGTGTATGTTCCAGTTCCCTGATCTGCTTCATTCTCTCTGTTCTGATTTTTTACCCCCGTTTAGCTATTTCTTCCCTTTTTCCATGCATATTGTTTGTTATTATGGTTAAAGTGTTTCCCCGACCCCCTTGTGAACGGACGCATCGCGCTCTTACATTTGGCAGGAGATAAGAAGGTAATGGCCTGCATAATCTGCTTATTCTTCTCCCTGCTTTTAAAGCCCACATCTGATCCTGGGTTTTCTCTGTTCGCTTTACACTTAACTCTCTTTATCGCACGGAGGGAAGATTGAGCGTTCGGCTGCATGCAGTGCCGGTGCCCGGTCTGGTGCCAGCTCTACTAAATGGGGCGTTACTGTCTGGGGGTCTGTTCCGTAATCTGCTTTTCCCGTGCATCTGATAGCCGTGTGACATATGGGCACCTGATACATGCACTTTGCCTCATATGTACCAAGATGAACGCGTGTGACTTGTTTCGTAGCGGAATACATAAATATATATATATATATATAAATATCTGCCAGCCGTGTCTGGGACTGGTTAGGACATCCCGACTGTGCATTCAACATGGAGACTTCTACAAAGACGTATCTACTGAATATAGAGAGGGTCCGCAACTATAGAGGATCCGCCACTATAGAGGGTCCGCCGCAGCTCTGAACTTTGTGGGATCCGGGTATTCAGCAAAATGCGGAATCTTGCGATTTTAGATACAGTTTTTAAAGAAATTTCCTTCAGAATCTGAAATCGCTGACTGCCTCGGATAATAAAGCGTTATTTTCACAATCATCATTTTGTTTGTTTTTTTCCCATTTTGGTGCCCTTTTTTGTGGAAATTTTCTTATTCACAGCCTGAAAACGGACAACAAAAGGAACTGAAGGCATGGAAGGCGGACGTCATGAACGATCTCCGCGGACTTCACAGGAGTTCCATCGAGATACGGAATTCACTGTTATTTTTGCCATTTCAGCCAAATCCTTCAAGAAAAGATATTTGCTAGATATTTGACTAAATGAACCCGATACGGTTACAACAAAAGCTGCATTTAGAATGGAAAAGTATTTGGAGTCGACGCGGATCATTTGGGATTTTTTATCCTCTTCTTGATGAGTAAAAAGTTCTGATTTTTGGAAACGTTTACGGCTAGAAGATTTGGGTTTTTTCAGTTAACCCCTTGTGGCTTTCGCAGTGAGTTCTGACTGATGTAGGCTTTGCTTTGTTTCAAGGTCGAGGTTTCACCGTCCTCAGTAAAAATCTTCTAAGCCTGCCCGGGGCCGTTCCTTTCTCCTGCGGTGACGGAGGATTTGGTTTCACGCGGTCACATGCTGCAGCAGAGCCCCCACCAGCTTCACTTAAAGGGATGACATCTGATCGGCCGAGGCTGCGGACCTTTAACGTTTCCACGGAGATGAATGACACTTTGGCCAAGGATTTATAAAGCGTATAACAGATCCGCGGCAAAGAATTCTGAATCTCGTTATCCGGCATTCTCCAATTTCTTTTGTCGCAAATCCAGACGTTTACTGATAAAAACAACGATCGAATCCCCGCTCAGAAACGCCTTCTTCACAAGTCTTTTTTAAGAAAAGAGCGGATATTAATATTTTACGGTCAGGGGGTATATATGGCGCTCCTACGCCGAACGCTTTGGGCCGCCGTGCGTTATTTGTCTCGTCGTTCTCAGCTTACTTTCCTGGATCAAACGTCCAAGTCCTTAGTGTGCTAAATAATAATAATTTATCTCCGGGCCTGAGTTGCACTTGCAGCCGACTTGCCGCGCGGGTGCCACATTTCTCACCCGGCTCTCATATTCCACCAGCAGGCAGCTGAGTTTGGCTTCCTCTGTCGGTTATTTCGCTGTCCGTTGCATATTTTTCTTGCTACGTCTTCTTGCACCTCCTTGTGATTCAGCCATTTAGGTGTCACGCCTCGCAGCATCAACAACGCGCTTCTCGCCTGTCAGTTCCGTGTCAGATCAGCCCAGCGGAGAATAACGCATATAAGTCTCTAAATTATCGTTTACTTACTTAAAGCTTTTTAAACATTTTTTTTATTTTCTATGTTTGGCGTACTAGATTGAGGATGGACATCGCGTATAGGATGATACAGGATGCAGGGCACATTTTTTTATAAAACTATATAAACGATGTATCGTGAGTAATCACACATGCGCATGCTCAGTTACCTCTCCGGCTACCTCGTTGTGCTGTTGACAGGATAGAGCAGCCGGTCGGAAGTCGATCGGGAAACATTTCTGTGATATTCTCTGCCATTTGTTTTTATTTTAGTAAACTTTTTTTGCATTTTTTTTCCCCATACAGCTGCGTCGAATGAAAGAGTTGGAGCAGCAGCGAGATGCCCTGCTAGACGGAGTCCAACTCGTGGAGCGGGCGCGGAGCTGGTACCTGCAGAGACTTCAGGAGGCAGAGCAGCAGAGGGAGCTGCAGTGCGCTGCGGTAACACACACTTACCTTTACCCCGCTCCGCACAGCGTGTCTGCCGCCACGATCACGGCCCTCGCTGAGCTGGGTGACGGCACCACTTCAGTGTTCATCTCCCACCTCTTCCTTTCACGCGCCGTATATAAATTGCTGTCCGCAGACTCAGACCGCTGTCCAGCAGGGTGTAGGAGGGAAACCGATTAATACAGAACGCTGTAAAACCCTGTGGGGGGATTCATAGAATGTTGGGGTCCTACGTGTCTCCATCTATAGGCTTTGACAATCATCAGAGGGGTAATGGCGGGGTGACCTCTGTGTAACGGTGGCATCGCCACTACAACAAGACGCAAGTCCATCAATGTCAACAAGATATTTCTTGGAACGAGGCAAATCCAGAAGACAGAGGAATTCATTTCCTCCGTTTATGTTTTATTGAAGTCGTGTATAGAGATATAGATCTCAGATCAGCCCCCTCTATTATCGTCCCATTAAACATATCTGACGATGTATAAGCGGTTGCCGCGATTTTGTTGGAAAATGGCACATTTTGATCACATAGCTGAACCAAATAAAAACGTGACTCCGTCCATTTGACCCCCGCGAGCCGAGAGTGGCCGGCCGGATTATACCCATTACTAGTTTATTTAATAAGCGCCTGCGTTGGGACGGCACGGGCCGTACCCCCAGTATTAATAATACCGGCTGCGGCTTCTGGCGGCTCAGATAGAAACTTTTGTCCGAAAGATCAAACGACCATCGTGTGATCACGAGAAAGGCGTATTTACGGCCGCCGTACCATTCGGTGATTGGAGAGCAGAATAAGCCGGCAAAGTAATCTTCTGATTAAGCCGAGAAAATAATGGGAGGCAGCATCCAAACTGTATATTTAAACCAAAAGGTCCCTCGGGGGTTAATGTCCGTTTTAAATCACGAGGTTCCTACAGTCAAGAAAATAGATTGTTTGCACCCAAAAAATTATAAGAAGAGTCTAAAATCACAGCCACACTGGCCAAGTCGTCTGGTAGCCCTCTGAGTGATGTGTCCTCTCCTCACCTGTCTCCTGGTCGCCCTCCCAGTGATGTGTCCTCTCCTCACCTGTCTCCTGGTAGCCCTCGGAGTGATGTGTCCTCTCCTCACCTGTCTCCTGGTAGCCCTCCGAGTGATGTGTCCTCTCCTCACCAGTCTCCTGGTAGCCCCCCGAGTGATGTGTCCTCTCTCTCTTCACCCCACCGTCTCTGGCAAACGACTCCATGTTCATCCATGAATCTCCGTGTTCTTCTCTAGGATCGGATTCTTTCGCCTCCTCTTCTTGGATCTTCTCTTTTAATACAAGTTCAAGAAGTTAACAGATTCCTGAATGACCTGATGTCCCCCCCAGAAAAGGTAAAGCATTCGCCCCGTGTCGGTCTTGGGGGAATTAATAGTGTTTTTAGTGTTTGATTTCTCTGAAGGTTTTGCTAACTCTATGTTTCCCTCGCAGAGACGGCCGTCATACAACGCAAAGCACACGGACGGCGTCACCGCGCTCAAACACCAGAACCAGCTGCTTACACGGGTAAGAACACGGCGGAGCGGGAGGGACGTCAATCGCCGAACCTGGCAGCAGAGTCCTTCGAGTTACACCACAGGGGTCCGTTTCTGCCTGGAGCCCAAGTGCTTGAATTATTCGCTCACCCTGCCGGCAAATCGGCCCCATCCGGCCCCCGTCTAGTCGCCCATTTCTCCTGCTGTAAAGACTCAAACCTTAATCAGCCGTTGGTCTCATCTTCGTTTCAGGAGCCGTATGTGTATCCCGCGCATGTATAATACCCTCACTGTATTAACGTCCCCAGACAGATCCTCTTGTTTTCATGTCAGGGGATCCGGGATTTTAAGGGCGATGCTGAACCTGCGGGGTGGAGCGGGGCGACCCGAGTTTCCCTGCAGTGCCCCGGAGAGGGTACCGGCTCGAGGTATTAATGCCCCGGAGAGGGTACCGGCTCGAGGTATTAATGCCCCGGAGAGGGTACCGGCTCGAGGTATTAATGCCAACGCTGTGATTTCTCTTCTAGGAGCTCTCGCTGCAGAATGAACAGATCTGGAAGCTTCAGCGGGAGAACGAGGCTTTATACAGAGAGCTGGAGGAGCGTCACATACACAGAGGGACTTTCATATGAGACATGGGGAGCTCTGCACTTATGGCCCTTTTTATATACAGACTCCATAAAAGTGATAAGCGCAGCTGCCACGTGAGGCACAAACATCACAGAATAACCTTTTTTTTGCAGTGCTAATGTGAATAAACCACGTTTACATAAATAAGAACTCTGCAGAGTATTGCTCCATCTGATCAAAAGTCTGCAGAGCATTTTTCCTCGGCCTGGCATCGTCTTGGGGAATCCCTGGAACATCTTGTGTCTGATCAGGGACCCACGGAGCTTCCCCAGCCCAAAAAGTCATCTATTCTCCTGATCGGAGATCTGCAGAGCATCGCACTTCAGCCATTTGTCCTGCAGAGCATTGCCGCTGGGTCACGCAGAGCCTCTATCCCTCCCTTACCTTTTCCTGACTGAGCCAAAGCCCTGAAGTATTTCTTTATGGATTTTCCTATTAAAGACTGGAGAATATAGGACTTTGTTCCGGGTCGCGTTTATTAAAGGGACCCCGGCAGCAGAATTATTATTAAAGCGTTTGGCTGAATGTCTCCTGCGTCCTACGGCACGGAGGGGGGCGGAGGGGAGGCACAGATATACGGGGGGGGGGATCTAACCATCGGCAAGCGGAACGGAACTGCACAAAAAATTTAACGGGACCCCTAAACTATCATCTGCATTAAAGTGTCCTTTAAATGAAATATTCTGTGTGTGTATATATTATATATACCGGTTATTATATATATTATATATATACGGCACCCGTGCAGCTTGTACAGCGAACGCCCGTCTCCGCCATCATTATCTTATATATTATTATTAAACACGTATCATACAGCGTAACATTCTGAGTACGGAGCAGCGGGTCTAGGATCTCGGGAGCAAACCGAACGTAACTTCTATCCCACAAACTGAATTCATTTTCTAGAATTCACTACAGAACCCGGCGTTCCGAAAGACAAACTTTGATTTTGGGGCTCGTTGTGTGTTTTTTGCACTTTGCGAGATATTTATGTAACCGGGCGAGGCTGTGATAAGGAGAAAAATGTATAAAGCCGTTTCTATACACATTATCGGGGCTTTTAGGGCCTTAGAACCCTGCGATCCCCTCATACCCAGCAAACATCCTGACCTCCTAGAAAAGAGGGGCATCAGGGGAGGAATGAAAGGTGCGAGGATATGGGGCTCGAAGAGGGACTGTGTCATCTGTGCGTTTTCCCCTTTAAAACCTCTTAGCTGCCCTTTTACTGAACACAAATCACAGACTGCAGCGGATTCCGCTCGTTCCTCCGATCCGTCGGTGCGGAAATCATTCTAAAGCACGCTGTCCCAGCCTGACCATCGCTACAGGATCCCCACACCCATCAGGCAGGAGAGGGGGAGCCCGATTATTATTTATCGCAGCACATCCTACACCCCGTACATTCAAAGGGTCTGACAAACTGACGCATTAGGGGCTCGGCTCGAGAGCTGACAATCTAGAGGTGATGGGGTGTAGAGAAAGATCGTGCCGTGGAGGAAGGGGGGGAAGATGCATCGGTGGGAGACGAGCTGAATATCGAGCGGAGACAGCTTGGGGTCCGGTGACAACAAACAGCCGCTTTATTATTCTGCACATTAGCCTTTTACAGTTATTATCACTATTATTAATATATATGATGCATTAAGGAGTGCGATATGGCAGCCCCCTCCCCCGGCTTCACCCCGACACGGGCACGAGAGGCTTCTCTTCCTTAAGGACTTGCCCGGCAGAATCGCAGACAGAGGGCACGTATTCCAGAGTCTCGTCTAGATTATCCGGACCCAGGCGGCGGTGGCGGCTCCGATCAGTGGAGACCTAACGAAGAGTTAAAAAACGTCATTCCATGGCCGGCCTTAGCAATCAGGGGTTAAAAAAATCTGCACCCCAATAACGGTATTTACTATTAAACGGTCAGGGAACGTACGAGAAGCCGCCGTGTCTCGGGGTTTAACACGGATCCTCCGGCTGGGAATCGGCCCGTGCTTATTGGTGAAGGGGACAGAGGGTTAAACTGGAGATTATTTATAACCGGCCAGCCTCGGCGGTCACAGCGGCCACCAATTCATTCAAACTACCGGCAGCGCGCGCCAATTACCCGTCAATCTGCATAAAGCTTTCAGAGATACGTAGTGTAAAAGTTCACCAACCCCACTGGGCTTCGGATGCGAGAAGGGCATAAACCACCCTGTATAACCGTAAAAAGAGACCCGACCTATCGCACTTGGCATTATACAGGGCCAGCTCGGCCCTTCCTCCGCGAGAAACTCAAAGGGCTCAGCGTGGAGTCAATGAGCTGAAATAGCAAATCTCACTTTTACTTTGAGAGGGTGGTCGATAAGTGGAACAGCCTCCCAGCAGAAGTGGTAGAAGGTAATACAGCGAGGGAAATAAACACATATGGGATAGACATACGGCTCCTGAATCTAAGACGAGGCCAACAGAGAAAATCCTATAACGTCACCTCATCGTCTGAGACGTCGGACGCATCAAAGTCCCTTTCTGGACGTTCCATCTGAAAGAAACGATTTGGAATAAATTCACGGAGGATTCCGGTGGGAAGAGCTCTAATTATTCATTAATCCGACCCGCTCTCTCCCACAGAGCTGACACTCACCTTCTGCGTGGCAATTAGCAAACTCCCAGCTGTCAGCAAGGAGCGGAGATTTATAGGTTAGGGTGTTCCGTTAACCCTTTCAGTGCCAGAGTGCCTGTGGTTGTTCTGACAGTCACATTGTTAACCCTTTACATAACAGGATGTCTTCTGGTGTGACTTATAAGTGAACGGTGTGACGGTGAACGTGCAAAATAAATCTAATGGTCAAAAAAATGTCCAAATAGATATAATTTCTGACCCATTCTGATTCCCCACAAATAAATACTGCGCTGCTGAATAATATAATTATATAAATAATAACAATAAATAACAATAATAATAATCATCATCATCATCATAATAAAAGGCATACTAGTGACACCCACTGGACAATCTGTGTATTACATGCTGCAGGTTTCTGTTTTATGGCTAATGTGTGTGTTACAGGTAATGTCTTCCCTTTGTTAGAAGTTTGAAATGCTGATTAGAGAATAGTGCTATATATCAGTGACTGGGCTTCTTGGGAGTTGTTATCTTGATGAGTATCGTTTACAGAGTACTTGGTGCCACAAGTCTTTAGCACAGGGCTCTGTCAGGGAAAACTGGGGAGAACAGAGTCCACCTCCATCTAGGAGTCACAAGAGGGGCTGCCTGTTTTGTGTGATGCCCTTTTTGATTTATAGGAGTTACTGTGATAAATAAAAGCAATTCTTTACAACTTGCTGTGACATCTCTTCTGCTGATGTCACTAACTATCCTATGGCTTTGCCATATCACACTAATCACTTGTCCTTAATAGCCCCCCACCACCAATTTACTCTATTACGGTACCCCTTCCTGAAGGGTTTTATACCATCCAGTGGTGACACCTAAACATAGCATGCGGCTGAACATAATACGCTGTATAATACTGCCATCCAGCGGTGACACCTAAACATAGCATGAGGCTGAACATAATACTCTGTATTATACTGCCATCTAGTGGTAACACCTAAACATAGCACGAGACTGAACATAATACTCTGTATTATACTGCCATCTAGTGGTAACACCTAAACATAGCATGAGGCTGAACATAATACACTGTATTATACTGCCATCTAGTGATGAAACTTGAACATATCACCAAAGCTAAGCACATTACACGGTATTACGGCATAAACCGAGCCTCTTTTATACCGCTTCATGGGTTGTTGTTTTTTTTTAAATCATATACAGTATTTAACTTTGTCATAAGTTAGTACCGAATATGCTACATAAATGATAAATCTATTATATATTTTTTTTATTTTTTAGACATTGATTGCTTCGTATGTCACTGTTTAGTGTAATAAATTACCGGTATGTTTTGCGTTGGAAAATAAATGTAAGTGATGTAAGTAATATTAAATGAAGTGATAAATGATAAGGTTGACATGTGAAGACTTCACAAAGACAATACTGAACATCGTAGAAGGTTGAACATTGTTCTAGGCTCACAAGAGCAGGGCCCTCTTCTCCTTTTGTATCAGTTTGTTATGGTGTGTGATTTTAACAGCGCTATGGAATCTGCTGGCGCTATATAAATAAATGTAACATAATCAAGGTGAAGTTTGTACAGATTTCATCTTGAGAGCAGTTTAATTTGCAGTGTACTCAGGATTCGATCAGGTGAAAGTTGAACAATGGACATTGCAAGCACAGAACTAAAGTGCGTCAGGCGCTCTCTTTCCTATCCACTTTGCGAAAGCTATCCTCCAGAACCCATTGCCTTTAATGTGGTTCAAGGTGTTTTGTGGAGTAAAACCGTTAGAACAACTAAAAGAGTTCTGTGGTTCTCCCTCAGAAGATTAATAGGAAGATGGTAATTGTGCATCAGCCATTTATTAAATTAAGAATGTCAATTGTGAGCTCTGACCGAGGGGAAAAGGGAAGAAAATGGTCCCTGTGGCTTGGATGTAGAAACGCTGAAGACAATCTTCCATAAACAGCTCGACATTAAGAAGTTAGAGATCAAGAAGAGAGTCCTTAGTTACATTTACACTCAAATATTTTGGAGAAGCCATCAATGGTCTCCTACCACTACTGGAAGCCCCTCTTTACATCTCCTCCCAACTGAAGCTTATCTTTAACAATTTATTATTTATTAACTCTTAATTTTCTTTGAGGCAAGGTCATAAATGTTTTCCCTTAAACAAAAGGTTTTTGTTATTTTCTGCCCACGTACCCCCTCTGCCCGTTTAGTTTAGAAGATAACCATTTTTGGTGCTTTTACTTCCAGCAGAAGACCTGGAGTCACGACTGCGCCTTTTGTTACTAACAAAAAAAAAAATGTCCGTGAACTTTTAAGCTTGGTGAGACGCTCTGGCATAGGAAGATACTTCTCTATAACGCTTCCTGTAAGGAATTATCTAATTTAGAGTTTTTATAGGTTTTATCACATAACCGGAGGTTGCAATAATTATCAGTGGGTAACACAGAGAGTTCGTCCGCCTTGTCCAACGATTTCATTGGAAAACGTTCATTATTTATTCATTTTTCCAGAATCATCGTATTCCAAAGCACCAAATATTGGGTACAATCCCACCGGCACAACTCACTCCAGTGTCCATTTGCATTTCAAGGCGCGTTGTCCTCTTGGTGCTAATAACCCAGATCCAAGAATTTACCACAAACAGAAGATATGGAAGGCCTCCGGAAAAGCCTTCCAACTTGACACAAAGTATTTAATTCACCCCTTTAAACAGCTTTGTGTCTCACGACTGCTCTCACGTTAAAGAGACAGCGGCCCTGCGGAAAGGAATAAGAGGCCGCGCGTTACTCTCGCTGTGTGGAATCCGTCTCAGCCACAGGGGTTTATTTGTTAAAATGAAAGTTGTTGGGAGAGTTTGAGTTCACTTTACATCGTAGCAGCCCAAAGACAGAGCACCTACTGCGGGAAGAGCTTGTCTGGTCCTGTATAATGTATCGATAAATCAATGTGATTTCTACCAAGATGAACTATGAACTATGCATTATACAGGGCAGGCTCAAATATCTTCAGAGGTATTAGCAACGCTGCATCCCTTTCAGTGCACACAGCCGCTGCCGCCATCTTTAGGGTGCACCAAACTTGTATGGCAGTCTGGGAAAGGTTTCTGGAGAGAAGGTTCTAGATATGAAGTTCATTGCGAAGTCTCCTCCATGATGGGACCAGATCAGGCCCTTTATATTTCATACACGATAAAAGGAGAATGCATGTTCCATCTAGAAAGCTTAGAAAACACACACAAAGCAAGAGAATGGAAATTTGGAATTTAAACATGCATGGGACATGTATATATAATATATATTATATTTATATATATATATATGGCTACCCTGAACTGAGGACTATGTAAGGTCTGACGTATCACAGCTCTCACCTGCTGTTCTATTGTATCTTTCCTCCCATAACTCTTTTAAAGGTGATCGGAACACCTTGGGGCCACTGCCCATATTACACAAGATATATTCCAACAGTAAATTATATCATATTTCTGGAGTGGGTTTTTTCACATATTTTAATAGCCGTGAATCAGATTCTCCTCTCATCCCTTTTCCTGGGTCACAGAATTCTATTTAATAAAAAAAAAGTCCAAGAGGTAAAAGAAGTGGTTGGAAACGGAGCCATTCCTCCTTCCCCTGTCTCAGCTGCCATTCAAACAGAGCAGCGGGTGGGAGACAGGAGGTCAGCGGGGTCCGGCTCAGGCAGCGATACTCTATTCTAGCAGCTCCACCGAATATTATATCCTCCAGGGGGTGTGAAAGGCGCTGGGGGGGAGCGGGGTGCAGTGAGTGGCCTCAAAGTTCTCTAGATGCTTCTGTGCCTGTGGAGGAAGGAGGGCGTTATAACAGGACCAGCGAGATATTAAACTTGTGTAACCTACAGGGTTAGCAAGAGTCAGAATCAGTTACTACCTACCAGGTATAAGGCCAGCTGCCGCCTGTCTTCAGCGCTCATATCTTCACCTGTACAGAAACCAGCGTTATTGTGCGTTATTCCTGGACTTCCGCACTTACTCTGTAGGGGTACCGCGTGCCGATACAGACTGTGCCGTCTCACCATATTCTCTGCCCTGACACTGCCTGCGATAGCTGGAAATCTTCTATGTCCTACTCTCTACCCTAATGCCCCCGCTGCGGTCACTCACCTACAGTCCATGGAAACTCTTCCGAGTGTTCAGATTGATAAGATTGTAAGACAGACAGACACCAATCCTCTTCTACCCCGTACTGGCTGAGCACAGCGGCTGCGGAGACAGCAAAGAACGCATCAGAACTTCTATACCGACCGTATATAATATAACAATTACCGATACAACAACCGGTTCGCTAGGGAATGAGTTACAGAAACAAACATGACCTCCCGCAGAAAGCAGAACTCTCTCACACCGCCGTGTGTACCCTACGAGCCGCACTCGGCCCCTGCTCCCCGGGCCACTTGGCCTCATCACCAAATTATTAATGGATAATTAAATAATTTGCTTCAATTTTACCCCAGCTCTTAAAAACATATTTCTTCATTGGCGTAATGCTGACCTTCTTGTTCAGGAGTAGATGCTGCGAGCCACCGTCTCACCGCCATCCTGCCTTCTTCTGACATTACTTTGGGGTAACTGCGGGCAAGAAGAGAAAAGTGAAATCCAGCAATGTTACCGATATATGTCCAGCTTTGGTTGGGTACCGGTTTGGATACAAACATTGGAAAAACAGAAATTAACAGGGACAGTGAGGGTTAAAATACCAAACAAAAGAAAACCTCTAATGCATAGCCGAGTAAAAGTTTTATAAAGTGAAAGTAAACCCTGCATTCAGACGTCCAATACAAGTTACTAATGGTTGGTTATTCTGTTGGTCTGTAAAGTTCTAGGTTTTAGTGAACCGATATCCACAGACAACCCTTTTCCTAAAACATATCCCCAAAGCATCTCACCGGTGCTGCAGGAGGGCCATGAGCAGGTCGTTCCCTCTGTTTGATGAAACGTCATCTGGATTTCTGCGAGTCGAGGCAGAAGCAGTTAATGGAGACGAGGTGGAAACTCACTACTAAATAACCCACACCTAGCGTTACTTACGTGGTTGTGATAATTTCATCTTTTGTTCTTCTGATGAGCAGCACCGGGCCCTGATACCTTGGGGGAGAGAAGAGATTACAGAGTTAGAGGGTAATAAGCGAACACTATATCTCATTATATATATGTGCCCATATGCTCTAAGGATATACATTCCATGTAAAGAGATTATCCAACACGCGGCAGCCGCTTACCTGCAGAGCTGCTCTGCATTATTTAGATTTAAATACTTCTTCACTGTTCTGGTCACCAGGCCCCCTAAACAAATTACAAAGAAAACAAAACGTTTAAATAGAGGCATTAGATGGAAAAATGTATACACTGACTTTTGCATACGTGGGATATAGGAGTAAGAAAGATATCATGGATCAGTTCAAATGCCGTAAACGATTAGCAAACGCATAGAGAAAGATACGGCAGAGGCTGCCGCGCACCCCGTTACTCACTCCAACTCTCCGGCATGACTTTCAGAGCCAGCGGGGCAAGGTCATCGAAGGAGGCATCGAGGACGAGCGCGCTTACATCTGGGTAAGACATGGTGGCCCAGGTGGCTGCAAAACAAAAGCCGATCTTGGAGTGCTTTTGCTGTTTGATTAATTTATTATTGCACCCCCTACCTGCTGC
Organism: Spea multiplicata; assembly: GCA_009364415.1. NCBI lineage: Eukaryota > Metazoa > Chordata > Amphibia > Anura > Pelobatidae > Spea > Spea multiplicata. Next base: position 43,997,838 of record VKOC01000005.1, read on the forward strand.
CAAACCTTTCCTCCTCTACCTTCTTCCACCTCTCACCTGTAAAGCCCCCAATAGACCAGGCGTACACAATGATGTCTTGCAGCTGGAATCCCAGGCGATAAATGGCATACTGGACCACGGCGTCCATAGCATTTGCTTCATTCTGAGGGAAAGGTATGCCCTGCAGAGCAAGAAACAGAGAACCCAAACACATCAAGTCAGATAACAAACCTCGTGCCTTAGCTGCTACTAAAAGATTTGAAGATTAATTTAAGAATCCCCCTAATGGGTTAAAGCACTGGAGCCAACACAGTTATAATTACCAGCAACGTTCCTCATTATAAACTATGGGTGAGAGGGTGAAGGAGCCCCGTGATGACGCCACTTACCGTGCTGCCCGCAAACCCAGGATGGTTCCAGCCAAGGACAGAATAACCGGCTGAAACACAAAGAAAAGCAACAGCTTCACCGAATCCTTCGTACCCATATTCTATTAATATTCAATTAGATTGTAAGCTCCCGGGTGCAGGGGCTCTTCTCTTTTTGTACCAGTTTGTTATTGTGTGTGACTATTGTAAATGATTCCACTGATTGTTACAGCGCTACAGAATCTGCTGGCGCTATATAAATAAATGTAATACTGGATATATAGGAATAGGGAGCTTGTATTCTTTACATCGGGCAGCTCCCAAACATTTCGAAAGCATCTGAGACTTCCTACTGACTGTTTGGCCGACATCCCCACAGCCGATCTTCAGCTCCTGTATCAAACACTCTTGCAAGCAGCGCAGGGATCCCCAGGACCGGGAAGTATTGTATATTTTTCACATTTTACCCACTGTACGGAGCTGTGGAAGACGTCACCCACCTTCCAGCGGTGTGGACACGCATCCAACCTCATAAAAGCCGGCGTTGCCCTCGCAGCAGATGACCTGATGGGGAAGGATTGCGTTAAAATGCAAGTATTGGGAACAAAAGGAAAACATAAAAGGAATCAATATTTAAAAGCCACAAACCCCCAACCCCTCTCCGTTACAATAAAACTCTGGAAACCATTCAGCAGTTTACTGTCCTGACCAATAAATTGGCAGCCGACCTCCTTTAGTGAACAAAACAGGGGTCACAGCCTATGACCTCAGGAATAAGAATAGAGGAAACGCAGTGACATAAAGCAAGACATCTGCCTGCATAACAAAGCAAAGGAGGAAAACCCACAAACACAACTAAAATACACCTTCCCCAAACACTGCTGGACAATACAGAGTCCTCGTAACACAAGGCTGCTCTGGATTATATAAAGAGGAAAATATTCTCTCTTTGATCATAAACCCCGGCGCTGTATACGGTAATACCAGCTCCTCCATAGACTTTCATGAGTCAGAGTGCATGGCCGTGTAATTAAGACCAAACAATTCTATTTTCCCCACAGGCAGTATGATAAAGATACCAGTAAAAAAACAAACGTGCGTGCGTGTGTGTGTGTATGTGTGTGTATGTGTATGTGTGCGTGCGTGCGCTTCGAGCCACGTCATCGAGGGAGAGACCGATTGGGAATACTTGACTCCATTCACATGTTATGTTAAATCATACAAGCTTTTCTTTGTTTCAGTTGCCACCGTGTGTAACAATCACAGTCTCTCTCTCTTGCTGGACATTCAAAGCAAATGAATCAGGAGCCGACCTGTAAACGTGCGCCCCCCCCGTTTGAAATAAAATCAGCCTCACCAACTTCATCCCGTTAGGCTCTCCTGTGCCTCTGCGGTCGACAAATATGGTGTCTATCTCATTCCCATCGCATGCCAGGAGCTTCGCTCTCTTTCCGTTATACTAAGAAGAGACAGGAGATAATAGGGAGAGAGTCATAACAGACAGGAGCTGGGACAGGTGGAGACACGGAGAGACGTTAAAGCGGCGGTCCGTCACATCTCACCTCCTCCACCAGCCGGGCCTGTCCCTGCAACAACATGGGCATGAGGGCCTTCTGTAAGAGGTACACAGAGCCGGGGTAAAGCATCCGTCTGCCGAACGAGTGAGCAACCACGTAGCTACGGGAGAGACAGAAAGACACCATGAATTATCTACACGCAGTCACACACAGTAAGTGAGACACAAGAGGTCACACAAAACACGCAAACATCGCATTGCAGCCTACGGGACATCTTCTTCTAACGGACTACATGTACAGAATCTACGCTAACCACTGCTTTGAAATGTATGTGAAAAATCAATCAATATAAACCCAAATTCCAGCACCCCCCCCTTCCCATTACCTGGTTATCTGGCAAGGCAATTTCTGGATTCGCTGTAATAAGCTATCTGCAGCTCCCCGCGTGCGCGGATCCGGCTTCAGCAACGGCACTCCATTAAAGGGTCCCAACGCCTGGCGGTCCTTACTGCAAAGAGAGGGCGCTATTAAGCACCGGTCCCACGAAAGCCAGGACCTGTATAATACCCATGTGACCAAACAAGACACGCTAGATGGGTGTAAGGATACGGGGGTCGGGGGGTAAGGATGCAGGATGGGGGATGCATTAGGGACATTTTATTGTGAAGAGAGTGAGAGGTCACACAATTTGATTTATACAAACCCAAGTATGATGTTCTTCCACAGCCTTTTAAAGGGTCCCATGGAGATAAAAGTGACCTACAAGCACAGTATGCAACACACATGCCCCGGGGCCAACAGCTGCACTGCGAAGGGTCAGATACCTACCTGCCCGTCTCATCCCACCGGAAATCCACCGGCCAGCTGCGGAAGTCAAAGTTATAACCAGACAACTTCTTCTGTAGAACAAAAAGGCAGAGACGGGATCTGCTGAAGTCACCAGAACACATGTATTTCACACGAGTGATACCGCGCAGGCAGGGGGAGAGTCTCCTTCTTACCTTGTTTTCTGGAGTGTTCTCAAATTTGGTTCTCTCTAAAAGGCTAATAAACTGGATATACTGAGGGTTGCCCCATCTTCCCAACCCTGGAGAGATAGACAGAGGGAGGACAACACTCAGTAAAACAAAAGCATAGATCGCTCAGCCGCCCTACAGGGACGGCCATTCACCAGAAACGTCTCTCACCTCTCAAACACGCCACTCCTGCCAGCAGAAACAGCAGCGTCATGCCGTACTGTCCTAGAGGAACCAGCCTGGACACGTTCAAATATCCTACGACAGAGTAACGGCACCTCACGTCAGACATAATCACAGCAAACAAGCCAACACAAACCTTATCCGGATCCGAAGACAACTGGAGCGCTCCTTACCTTTTCTGTACATATAGAAGACAGCGATGGGGGAAGAGTAATAAGAAATGGTCCACAAGACAGACACCTGGGGGGGAGAGAATACACAACTCAATCAATCAATCAGCGGGAGGGAAATGAATACTAGAGGTCTGTCTACTGATAATCGTTTGTCTTGATCACACAGCGTTAGGGCCAATAAAGTTTTAAAAGTATTGTACTCTATTAAAAAAATAAAAAAAAGACATCATTTAGGAATGAATCTGATATCGTGAGATGCGGGGGAGGGGTAACCTCCAAACCAGGAGAGTTAAAAAGGAGAGTAAATGAGGAATCCTGCGGTGTAGAAGAGGTGGAAAGCGTAGCCGTTATTTGATTCTATTAAAAATAAAGGGTAAATAACTGCTAAGCTGCCCCTGATTACACGGTCACGGCAGCCATATGTACGTCGGCCTTTGGCTATGGAGTTTTTTTTATTTTTTATTTTATATTATATTATATATATATTATATTATATATATATTATTATATATATATATTGGCACCATATTTCCAGCCAATATCATGAACAGCGATTCATTTTGCTCTGTTATGGAGCATTTTGGTCATTATTGGTTATTATGCAGTGGGTACAGAAAGTTTTACTCTCACCGGGCAGGAGGCTAGCAAGCGTCCCATCACAAAACCCAAATGCACACCCGCCACAAGAATGCCCCACGTGGGGTGAAGGAGTCCTCGGAGGCAATCATCCCGAATGCAGGGTCCCGGTGAGCTGCATACTCTGTTAGGGGCAGTTTAACTTTCTTACAGGGCATCAGCAGGCCAGACAGGGGCAGATCTGGAGCCTCCGCACCGGCTACGGACATGCGCAGCAGAGAGCGAGGAGGCCGCCAGCCATCGGCTTATAAATTACTCTGCTGTTTAGGAAGACATTTATCAGCTACACAATAAAATACGTTTCAATACTCGGAACACACTCAATAGTCCGGTCACATGTTCTGAAATAAGCATTTTGGGGCCCCTCGGGGTTGCAGGACCAGGGGCCACACATACCCAGGCCAGCACGCTGTCGGTGTGCTTCTCAAGAGCTCGCGGCTGATAGAACGACTCCTAAGGAAAGAGAAGAAGACGATCTGTGATAAAGATCCAGGCACGGCGGCGAGGCGGCGGATGCAGCACAGCGCGTTTGTATTGCTACACGTTATATATACAGACACGGAAAGGACTGACGTGTTCTCCGCGCCCCGGGCTATGTATATAAATATAATGCATTAGAACAGCAATAAACAGAACCGGACTAACGCAGGAAGCGAGTAATTATCCGGCAGATACTAGAATGACTCACAGAGAAAAAACCGCTAAATACAGCAAGGGGAATGAGATAAGAAAATCAAACACGAGGGAGCTTATTAATAAAGCAAATATACTCACCGGGGTACCCTAACCGATGCCCCCCCTCACGCTGACCGGGAACCCTGACCGACGCCCCCACTCACTCTGACAAGGAACCCTGACCGACGTACTCCCCCCTCCTGCTGACCGACACCCCCTCCCCCACTGACAACCCTGACTGAGGTTTCCCCCACACTGACTGGGCCCTGACTGAGGTTTTCCCCACACTGACCGGGAACCCTGACTGAGGTTTTCCCCACACTGACCCGGCTCCTGACTGAAGTTTCCCCTCACACTGACCCGGCCCCTGACTGAGGTTCCCCTCACACTGACCCGGCTCCTGACTGAGGTTTCCCCCACACTGACTGGGCCCGTGGTGAAGGTCCTATCCCCATCCCAGTCAGGGTTCATGCAGCAGGCCCCATATAGGCCTAGTTCCCCGATCTCGCACACGGAGCCCCCGCACACATGCATGAAACCCGGATCTCACCCATGATACGTTTTGCTCAGTCTCTTCCTCGTTCCGGACTCTCCCGGGAGCTCCCAGGCGGTGCTGTCGGTATACTCGGTACAGCCTGGGACCTCGGACACACAGGTAGAGCAGACCGAGCCCCCGGATCCATCTTCGCATGAGGCTCTCTCGCGCGGGGCCGCCAGCAGCTGCCATTGACGCGCTCACACGGTCCTCAGATCTTAGATCTTGTCCGGGAAGAGGATTCGGCCACGGGGACCGTTAACAGACGACCGGGGGTAAGATCAGGCGTTCCGGCGCTCCACACAGGGCCCTGACCCAATCAGAGGGCAAGACGCTGACAGATAGGCGGAGTCAGGTGGAAACCAATACCCGATAGGCGGGCTTAGAAGACGCATTGGTCCTGGCGTGTCGCTTAGCAACAACAGAACTTATCAAGCGCGAGCTGATAAGGAAGGGATGATTTGATTAGACGGCGAATATCGGGGTGGGCGGGCAAAAATCCGTCGTTTCCTGTTATTGTTGCCGTGACAACTATACATCAGTCATCACATGACCAGAAATAGTGGTCCAGGCAGCCATGTTTGTTGTGGGAGGGGGGGGAAGCAAAATAAACAGCTGTTTGGATACAGTCACATGACAGGAAAACATACATGCAGTTTACTTATGGGTATAATCAATAAATATGATGGACCCCAGAGGTCCCCAAAGCTTGGAGGAACTTCCAAAGAACCTGAGCATCTGGATTGTTGATACGTTGTTGAGATCACTTTTAGAACTAATTATTAGAAATAATCCCCATGACCGACAGTGATATTATGGTGACCCAATAAAATAATTTACAATGCAAATGATGTACTCTGTTTACATTGTACTCTATTTTACTTGTTGGGTGATTACTGGGTTAATTATCCTAGTTAATTGACCTCATATACTCCCCTTTTATATATCAAAACGCAAACATTAGCTTCCTACCTTTGGAAATATAATCCCTTAAATAGCCCGTTGTGAAGATTCTATGTACAGCGGTGCGGAATATGATGGCGCTATATATAAAACAAAAATAATATGTACTGACTCACTAAATGTGTTGTTCAAATGGCTGTAATACCAGTCATCATCAATTATTATTTAAAGATACGCTTAGTAGTCACCTGCATTCAAGCAGGGATATCAACCATAACAGATAGATAACGCCAAATCTATGTTCTTCTAGATCTTTTGTTCCGAAGAGCATCCTCAAAAATGAAATGTAACTGTTTGGGGGCTGCCTGCCTCCATTCCAGTAGAAATACGGGTAAAATCTGGACAGTTTTGCTCCTTAACGGCTGGCATTGACCTCAAGTGTCAAAAACCCATGGCGCTGCCAACTGAGACTGCATAGGAAAGAAGCCTCATTCTGGAGCGTGGGGCTGTGGTGAACGGACAGTGTTTGTGGAGCACGACTCAAGAGAAACATTCAAAGTTATTGATTTAGATAAAATACATTTATTTAAACAAAACAAATATTGGTTTATACGTAGGAAAGGAGGCCCAACATTGTCCGTGTTTAGGGAGGATTCTATTTGTAGTTGCAGTTTTTAGCACCTGGTACAAAAAGGAAGAATTCCTGTACAAAATACAAAAAGGAGAGGAAGCGATCATCGCGTTCTTCAGTGCTACGTGGGGAAGGATCTTTATGTGGGAAAGGATCTAACCAACCACGACCCATCCAATAATAGATTAATTTGACCTCTAGAAACTCATACCTAAAAGTACTGAGAAATAGATACATACGAGTACATATATGTTAAAATGATATGAAATATGTTCCGTAACATGCCGTGTTCCATGAAATGACCGGGGTCACCCTTTAATACGTAGGTTCTGGACTTTGCATTTAGAATGGCCCAATCATTACATTGTAAAGGGTTTGCCATATTGATATACAGATATACAGCGAGTAACAGACGGGCAGCTCAGATTCTTTCTTCAATATGTTAAAAACAGAATGGAAGCGGCCACCGTTCCCAGGAAGGCGAGGTGCGGGCCGCGGACCGTAGTTGGATGTGCAGCACGTGGTGTTGTAGCTGAACATCCGCAGCGCTCCCGCCATTGTTGTCGTTTTATTGCACTCTGCCTGTTCAATGCAACTTTTCTTGGTGAAGACCGTTTCGGTCCCTGTTGTGGGAGAAAGAAACGGAAAATTTAGTTGGACTTCCGACCTTTGACCTGGTAGAGATCTATACGGTCTTTAAAGACATCTTCGTATCTAATCGTTTCCATGGAACCCACCATCGTCCATGTAGACATCTATACATACGTAGGAACCCTATAGGGTAGACTTCCAAGAGCTCCCCCTGTAAATGGGGATAGCCATGCCTATGGGTGGGACTAGCTCTAGTTACCCTTTAAAGGGGTGGAGAGTAGGCGGAACTTGGGCGGGGAGTGGGTGTGACCTGATGCCCTCCCAGATGATAGGAGTTAGTAACCTGGAGATCTTCAGTACGCATTGTCCAAGGAAGTGTGAAAAAGTTGGGTCTCCCTCGTCCCTTTCGAAGCTTAAAGATGTTTTTTGCCCTCAATCCCCACATTAACTTGGATCACTAGGATTCTTGGATGACTAGGAATCCATACCCAGCCCCTACAATAACATGCCACACGGTTTAAAAATCACCGATCCAATCGGTTGTCTATGTCCTAGATACTCCATAATTTTAGACGCATATTCTAGCTGCTCCACAGGCTGTATGATTTTTACCGACAGTATCCTTTACCTAGCGTGACCGTCACCCGTCCGCACTGATACGAGTTATCCGGGCAAACGCTGGTCTGGCTCTGCGTGAACAGGCACTGCGAGAACATCTTCACGTTGCAGTTATAACACTCTCGTAGGAGTTGACTTTTAGCTGTGGGGGCAACAAAATGATTTTATTGCTAATACAACGGAAATATGCTTGATTTGTCCTATAAATGTGAACTAAAACATTATAACCGTCTTCACAGCGCAGTCTAAGTCACAGCGAGGTCTTTCTTTATGGGTGATGACTCCATAGTGTCAACAGCTGTGGTTCATTGTGTCATCATCACCAACAAAGTCCCCAACGGATCCTTGCGATCGGCAAGCTACCGCCGTGAAACCCGGCACACCCAGCTTCTGGTTTCTTTTATCTTAGAACTTCTCGTTGTGAAATCCTAAACCTCAAATCCTGCTGCATATTGAGAAGACAATGGGCTATAGAACGCCAACAAACGTATTATACCCCTTCACCTGGCGCAGGTGCTATAATAAGAAACAATTCAGCTAAAAACACATGTGTTCTGAACATACACACCTACTTGTATGATAGTCACATGACATCTTTGGTTGGATTGAAGCTTATCTTTGTTAGAAATATTCTTCAATTCCTAATTCTGAACAACAAAATTCTATATTCTTAACATTTTGGAACCATCCCTATTTATCTTATTTATTAACAGTCATCAGTAAGTGAGATGTTACCGGTGCCAGAAAAGATTGTGACTTTAGCAGTTTGTGATGTATTCACAAGCCGACAATTGATTTGGATTCTATCCCTTCACACATGTCGACCAGCTAAGAATCATCACAATCCATCTAAGAAACTAAATTCTATAGAGTCTTTCATTGTCTTCATTTAGTGAATTTGTTGTTTTTTGGGGGGGTTTTTTTGCATTAAATTGTTTTTTTTTGTTTACTAACCAGTCTGTTACGAAGCTTTCATTGTTTTTTGGGATTCACAAAGAATTCCAAACTTTAGAAATGCACATTTACTTGAAATCATAATTTGTATGTGTATATAGTATATATATATATACATTATATATATATCTACACAATTAAATCTATAGAAAATCAATACAAATTGATTCATTTAGGGAGGAAAAGCCTTCGTTGTTATTTTTTGGCAAACCTTTGTGACTTTGTGTGTTATTTCTCCTTAATGATCAGAGTATTTTTTAATACATTTATATATTTTTTGGTTATTTTATTTGGATAAATTAAGGATAAAGTTGAATAAAGTCAAAGTTTCTTTAAGTTTTTTTTTTAGTTGCATTAACTATGCTATAGTCTGACCGCGCTACCTAACAAACCCCCATAATATTTCATGAGAGAATATGTCATACTTACTTACGGAAACCCCATAAAGGGCCAATAGAAGGAGCAGCAGGTAGGAGGCCATCCTGGACTTTAACGGAGACATCAGTTCTTGGACCTAATGTTTGACGAGGTACCATGAAATCATACGGAAAATGAGCCTCAGTCTACTTGCCCCGCTATTCCTTTTATATGAATCTCGGGCACCTATAGGGTGAGCGTCACCGCCTGGAATGTGGAGTCGGTAAGGGAGAGGCTTGTGGTCCTCAGAGGTTGAATTATAAATAAGGAGGTCTCTTCCTGGAGTTTCAAGGTGGGGTTCTAGTTTCAATAGTACATAAAAGGGGGGACACATAAATAAAGGCAGGAAGATATTTGTGGTAAGCGGTACAGGGTGTGCTGTGTTTTTTATTTTTCTTCCACTGTTGATTCTGTGGTCAGAACTCATTAAAGGCCATCGTTATCCAACCGGTAGGACTTCTTATAGCTGCAGAGAGATAACAAATTAATCAACAGGTAACAAAGTAACAGAGAAGATCTGGGAGGAGAAGATATCTAGGAGAAACGGAAGTAAACATTGTCCAGAGTCTCCATTCTAATAAGAACCTCCACCCAACCACCCGTTCCACCTCAACGAGGATATTCCATGTTCCCCCAAACCATCCCGTCTCTACATGCCCCAGTTTGGCCTGTCGTGCACCATATGACCATACACTTTATTTATGTAAAAAGCCCATGTTCTAAGACTAATGTTATTCAAAACCATAAAAAACTTAAGGTTTTTTTGGCTGGTTTGCCAGATGGCCGTGGACACACAAACACACACAAACACACACAAACATACACAAACATACACAAACACACACAAACAAAAGAGCCTGTCTTCAGAGTAATTACCTTGATTAGTCCCAACTCCCATGATTTGACCCCTGGACCCCCAAGCGACTTTTAGGAGGACAGTTGTTGACTCCCCATCCCTGGTCCCACCAATTCCATACTCAAATTCCACCAACTCCGTACCCAAATTGCACTTCCTGACCCTTTCTGGTATCTCGAGGGGGAGCCGACCTCCTCATCTCACTCGCACCAACTTCCGGCCTCCTATAAGGAGCAGGAGGTGAGAGAGAGCTTGTGGGGTCCGTTTACAGATCATTAGGGTCTTCACCTTAATCAAAGCTCTTACCCACAAGTTGGGCTTTAACACAATTACATAAAGATTTGGGGCAGACAGACTAGGATGGACAGATCAGTAAGGTTTATGAGAAATGATACATTTAAATAATGATCACACAATTAGATTTTTGTTGGTCTTACTATGTTTATACCGCGTGATAAACCAAAGTCACAGCCTTAGGTGATACTTAAGATTCCTGCTACCAATTACACGGTCCACGTGCATGTTTTTGCTATACATTGCATCATCTATTTATATTACCGTCAGTCGTATTTACAGGTTTAATCACTTCCCCGAAGCTCAAATTTAGTATGCCCTAGGGTTGCCTGCTTTAGAACAGGTGCTTTAAAGGGGAAATGTCACTTTTTTCTTGCTGCGCTTACAGTGACAAAACATCACTTAATCATTTTCCCATCACACTTCATCTTCTGGAGATTCTCCTCTTTAATGGCACAAGATTTGAAAAACAGGCCAACAGGGGTGCGGTGGCCGGGTGGGCAGGAAGGCAATGCCCCCCTAGGTTGGTCCAAACGCTTCATCTCCTTTAACGGTAAGAGTGAATGTTTGTTAGTGCGTGCGGTGTTAGAGTAAGTGTGTGTTAGAGTGTGGTGTTAGAGTAAGTGCGTGTTAGAGTGCGGTGTTAGAGTAAGTGTGTGTTAGAGTGTGGTGGTTAGAGTAAGTGTGTGTGTTAGAGTGTGGTGTTAAGAGTAAGTGGCGTGTTAGAGTGTGGTGTTAGAGTAAGTGCGTGTTAGAGTGTGGTTAGAGTAAGTGCGTGTTTAGAGTGCGGTGTTAGAGTAAGTGCGTGTTAGAGAGTGTGCGTGTTAGAGTAGAGTAAGTGCGTGTTAGAGTGTGGTGTTAGAGTAAGTGCGTGTTAGAGTGTGGTGTTAGAGTAAGTGCGTGTTAGAGTGTGGTGTTAGAGTAAGTGCGTTGTTAGAGTGTGGTAGAGTGTGGAGTGTGTGGTTAGGTAAGTATAAGAGTGTGTGTTAGAGTGGGCTGTTAGAGTAAGTGTGCGTGTTAGTTGTTAGAGTGTGGTGTGTTAGAGTAGAGTAAGTGCGTGTTAGAGTGTGGTGTTAGAGTAAGTGTGTGTGTTAGAGTGCGGTGTTAGTAGCGTAGAGTGCGTGTGCGTGTTAGAGTGTGGTGTTAGAAGTAAGTGTGGTGTTAGAGTGTGGTGTTAGAGTAAGTGCGTGTTAGAGTGTGGTGTTAGAGTAAGTGTGTTAGAGTGTAGAGTTAGAAGTGTGCGTGTTAGAGTGTGGTGTTAAGAGTAAGTGCGTGTTAGAGTGTGGTGTTAGTAAAGTGCGTGTTAGAGTAAGTAAGTGCGTGTTAGAGTGTGGTGTTGAGTAAGTGCGTGTTAGAGTGTGGGTGTTAGAGTGTGGTGTTAGAGTGTGGTGTTAGATGTGTTAGAGTGTGTGTTAGAGTGTGGTGTTAGAGTAGTGTGTGTTAGAGTGCGGTGTTAGAGTAAGTGCGTGTTAGAGTGTGGTGTTAGAGGTGTGGTGTTAGAGTGTGGTGTTAGAGTAAGTGTTAGAAGTTAGAGTAAAGTGTGTGTTAGAGTAACAGTGCGTGTTAGTGCGTGCGGTGTTAGAGTAAGTGCGTGTTAGAGTGTGGTGTTAGAGTAAGTGCGTGTTAGAGTGTGGGTGTTAGAGTAAGTGTGTGTTAGAGTGCGGTGTTAGAGTAAGTGCGCGTTAGAGTGTGTGTTAGAGTAAGTGTGTGTTAGAGTGCGGTGTTAGAGTGTGGTGTTAGAGTAAGTGCGTGTTAGAGTGATGTGTTAGAGTAAGTGTGTGTTAGAGTGTGGTGTTCGTCTGTGTGTCAGTATGTATGCTAGTGTTTGTGTGCACTAATTATGTTGAGAAGGGGTATTTGCTTTTACTTGCCCCAGGCAGGGTCAGAAGGTCCATACGCAGTCACTCGTGTTTGGATTTGTTAAAGGTGAAGTCTTGTGCGACACTGCAATTATTTTCACGTTTCACAAACCTCAGCTAATGTTGTGTAAGAGGCTGGAGCCGGCTGTTTACATGGTGACTATACAGACGCTAAATGACCGCAGAGCTGCACATGCATTATGATGTAATGACGAAACAAACGATTAAGGAATATGAATCAATATTAATGTAACTGAAAGAAATATCTGAAGGAAACTCAGGATGATAACGAGTCAATATAACCAACTGGGGCCCATACTGGGCTTATTACAAGCAGGCAGGCGTAATATCGACCTCCTCACATATGATCAGATTGTCTTTGGAGGGAGTCTATAGGTTGGGCAGTAGAACCCTGCGATACCCCAACACCCAGCAAACATTCTGAGCTCCTAGTAAACAAGGGCATCAGGAGAGGAGAGAGGTTTCGGGCCTATAAAGTGAACTAAAAAGTGACTGACCTTTCTAAAAAAGTGACACTTGGTAGGTATGCAACACACACATATATATATATATATATATATATATCTCTCTGGTACCTTTTCGGAAAAATCACCCTTAGGGTGACCATGGTGTTTTTTAAGGGCTGCGTGTGTGTGGTTAGTTTGATCCCCCACATTTTACACTCAAAGCTATGCATACAGTTTTTGAACCGAGGATCCCAAATACAAATGGTTAATACAAAGAAAACAAAAAAGTGACAAATCTTATTTCTTTCAAGTGTATTGGGAGCCTCCAAATTTCAAACAGTGTTGAGAGTTGTGTGTTGGAGTATATAATAATAATAATAATAATAATATTAATCACCATGATATATAGAATATTCAGCATACTGCAATGAGTTGTTTAAATCTACATATAAAGGGGGCCTGAGGAAGAAGAGTATTTGAGGCTAAGGTCCTTTGTATTTGTTAGTGTAGATGCAGTTCACATCTTCGTCCAGTAGGGGTCACTGTAATTCTTATTAGAATAAAGAGGTCACAAAGTTGTTGCTCTACTGTGTAAAATTCCTTCTACTCTGCTCATTCTGACACTTTTATAATTAAACGCAGCATTCTTAGTACAGTTGAATACCCAAACCCTTCCCGGAAAGAATTATTTGCATAGTCAGTTCAGCCCTCCCAGGTACCCGGACCTGATGATCATACAAACCTTTTACATTCCACATCGTAATAAGTTTTCCTCTAACCCTGGGGGATACTCGTGTGTTGTCTGTAAAAGTTCTATGAACAGACCCCCAGACAGGTAAACACCTGTCCTTGAATACGCTCGCATATGGTAACCATATCTCGTTATAGGAATCTTTTCTCCAAAGGAGCTCAATTTGGAAAACCTTTATTTTTAGCTGGTTTGGTCTATATAATTTTTTTTGCCCATCTCAGAACCCTTTAAAACTTCATATAGGACCCTGAAGATTCACTTTCCATATGCTTTTATCTCGTTGATTCAAAGATTTTGGAGGAGAAGAGCCATCCTCGCGGGTGTCATCGCAACCCATGCCACGCTATGTAAAATGTAATAATGGTATTTCTTATATATGTTTTTTTCCTAATTAGTAATATTTTGGGACCATAAGTGGAAGGGTTGGGTTGTGGGTGTTGCACTTGATTTTTTTTACCATATATATTCTAATTGGGACTGAATTATACATTATTATTATTTTCTCACCACAAGCATGCATTGCTCATTCAATAAAGAAAAATCACTTGCTTGCTTATAATGAGAAGTACTCCCAGATTCTTCTCCAAAGAGAGTTTCCGGAATAAAATGTAAAACCTATCAATCCCAGGCAGACTCCACTCCCCATGCTGTATGGTAAGTACTTGGGGTGATGAATGGCAGGGAAGGATTCCAAATTCCCTAAGCACACAGATACCCCCCAGCTGAAAGAATACCCCCCCCCCCAGTGGACGCAAAAAGTAAAAAAAAAATACCAAACAATAATTTAAATGATTTAAAGGCGTTTAACCAGCTATATAATAAATACATTAGTTTAGTCGTTTTTAATTATTCGTGGATTGATTGCAGTCCATCGGGTCAATGTTACATTGCATCAATATCAGTACACATTTTTTTTTGTCATTATATTAGTATGGTTTCTGCAGAAAATGTGATTACTGCCCTTGTAAAAGTTGCCCTTGCCGGTGCTGACGCTTCCATCCGTCGTATAAAGGGAGAATATGACGCCGAAGATAATTACATTAACTGGGAAACAAAGACACACAGCAGGGTCAAAAGCCCCATGAAGGCCAGGGATGTAGAGGAGTTCAGAGGAGTAATGACACCTTCATTATTGCAGATATCTGTTTCACAACATGATTGTGTAAATGAGGGCAGTCCACTGGCGGAAGGAGGCGAAGCGGTGTTGCACAGCCGACTGTTGAGACAGTCTTTAAAATATATAACATTGTTACCTGTCATGAAGATACAAACACATGTTACACGATTATTGTAGAAGATCCTACAGCACAACCACTTGTGGTCATCAGCTTCTACACCCTATTACAGCGTTCTACAGGTTTAAAGACATAACAATGTGTATAGCTATTAGCTAATCATTCAAAGTATGGGAATGTCAAAGACGCACACAAAGATGCAAGGTATGTTATTTCTTTTGTCTCCTACTCATGGTCCCATAGGCTCCCACATATATCTGCTTTTTTTGGCCAGCACAAGAACATAGGTTCTGCGTCCCAAGATTCTACCCGTGCTGCAGTACGTGGCTTAAATTAGTCGAGCCATCACCGGTGCAGTTTTTTTGCTTCATCTTTGGCTCCAAAATGAACAAAGTAAATGGACAAGGACACCGGGAGACTGGAAATGTCTCTGCAGGGAGCTTTACGTCTCACTTCTACTTGCTCCACCACTAGAGGAGTCTCAAATGGGACAAGTGGGACAGCTTCTTCCTTTACAACTAGAATACACACTGGGTTTACTTCGATCTTATCAGGTTTGTTAAGGAAAACCAACTTGGGGTAGTAAAAGCCGACTTGGGGTACCCTAAGGTGATCAATGTGCTCATCAGAGCCAAGGTATCCCTGATGCCACATCAGAGACTGTTTTGACTAATGTGGCATTAAGCAGGTTGACCATAAACAAAACAAGGGCATCTCATGGATGGGCATCCAGGGAGGTCTCCCACTAAGGACATTAATGCATGCTAGGGGGCTGCGCAGATACAGACACTGCCATGGTGCATCATAACAGATGCAAATCTCACCTTGTTGCATGTTTCCAAACATGCACAGTTCTCCAGATCCGCATGTCTTATTCAGCCAGTTGTTATTACAGGGTCCAGTGCATCCGTAGCAGATCAGGGAATTACCTGGAGGAGGTACAAGATGATAAGTGGATCATTCCTAGCACGGCCGGACTGGTGATGAGGAGGTGGCCACCTCAGGACGTAAATGCGGTCAATGACTGGATATGTGCAGCCATAACATTTTTGAGTTGTATTAACTAAATTCACCAAAACCACTTCACCTGGCAGTGCATTCCACATCTTAACAGCCCCAACTGTAGAAAATATGCTTGGAACACAAAATGTATATTCAGGCTAGGGCTAGCACCCTCTGACATGGAGGCAGGTAAAGCTGGCCCCATCAGCCGATATCTCCCCATTAACTCACAAATGAACTGGCACACATATTTACACACACATGCTTACACAAACTTACACACTCACGCTATCACACATACACATACTTATACATACATATTATCCTAACACACACTTACACACTCATGCTAACATGACATAACCTTCATGCTGTCACACACTTAAACACATAAATTCATGCCCACATACACTTACACACATTCATGCTCTCAAGCACTTATACAAATGTATGCCCACACGCACTTATACACACACATTCATGCTCTCACACACACACATTCATGCAAACAATTTCTTGGCCACATATACCTACCCAGAGAAATTCATGCTCTCACACATTTTCACATACACATTCATGCCCACACATTCTTACACATTCACAATAATGCTAACACACAAACACTTAGACATATAGTACACATACATGCTCGCACACACAGTTATACGTACATACATGCATACTCACTCCCGCACTCCCTTACTCCCTGTTCTTTACTATCAACTACCATAAAGTAGAAGAGTCCCTTAGTTTGAAACCATCTCCTAAAGAGTCTACACTGCATCAGTATCAGTGTTGATAAAATTCTCTCCCTAACCATCACCCAAAATCTATTCTGGATACACAGACCTCCATGGAGCTCCCTTCCCCTGGTCTTACCGGTATGATAACCCTGGAGAACCAGCAGCACCAAGAGGACTGAATTTCTAATCATCGCACTTTCTTCTCTTTGACGTTTATCCTTGATGTTCCCAAATATCTTGTTCCCAAATTTATGGTCCTGTTCCCAATTTATATTTGTTACAGTTTATCTCAGTTCCACCCAAACGATCAAACTTACCTATGCATTATGCTGGGTGTGTTGAGATCTTCCCACTTTTTTGGAACTGTATAGCCCTGCACTTTTTTTAAATAATTACCAAGTAATTAGCTAATTATATGGCTGTACATGTGTGTCATGAGCCCCGGGGGAACCACTAACCCCTTACACCAAGTACCAAGCAACAAGTTGTAGCCAGGATTCTAAGCAGAAGTTTGAGAAGCCATATGTTTAAATCCCCTCACTGTATTAGCCTCTACCACTTCTGCTGGGAGACGGTTCTACGGGCAGCCTTACCCGAATATGCAAGGTGGAAAGATTCCCAGCTTTTGAGTTCTGCCGCAATCTTGCCCACTAAGGGGGTAATATTCTACTGGTATAGTTTGACTGGGTTTTTGGCGACCTTTTGCTTCTGCAGAATGTAAGAATAAGCCCACTAAGGTTTTCTGAATCAATCTAAAGTTTCGTGGCAGGGAGAGTAATCTTCACTTCCCAGGATCCCATCAGAATGCCCGAGAAATCGGAAGGTCTACATAGGGCCCTTATCAGGGGGATAAAGGCAAATATTAAAAATTAAAGGTGATAATGGGCACCTATGACGTATCCTCCGCTCCATATTGACCCCCTCCGAATCCAGACCATTGACCACTACCCTCGTCACCAGATTGGCATACAGTTTTTGACTCTTATTTAAATCGTCCTCTGACGCTCCAGAACAAGTTTAAACATCTGTTTGCAGGCCTAAGCAGAAACAAAATCTAAATAAAGTCAATTTCTTCATCAAGTTTCTTCATCAAGACTCCCATAAGCAAATGAATCATCCATGCGGTAAAAGGCTTTAATTATGATCAAGCTGGTGCAAGTCTAAGGTGATCATTCTTCCACACCTGCTGAAATGTTATGTTATCTTGGCCTAGCCCCGCCCCTTGTCATCAGTTACTCCGCCCACCTCACGGCTAACCAAATGTTACACTGACATGGTGTGGCTCTTAAGACCTGCTAGGAGCATACCCAGGGACTTTATGGCTTCGGCTACCAGGAGCCCTCCTCGCGGGACGAGGGCAGGAAGTCCCACTGATGTCAGTCATGGTCCCTCTGACATCGTGGGTGGTCCTGCGGACCTGGCGCTTCTCCTGGGGTCTCCAGGCGATACCCAGAGAGTTCCCAGGTATGGCTATGTGCCTGAGGTCATAGGTTTAACCCACGTCTGATGTTCCTGGTCTAAGAATACCCGAATACTGGCGAAGGGAATGGCAATTGGTCCAACCTACCCCTACCCAGATCCTTCCTGCCTCCTATGAGGAGCGAGAGAGGGCGAGCTCAGAGAGGCAGCCCTGGAAGGTCCTCAGATTTTCCCATTAACTTGTTTTCTAAACACAAACAGCTATCGACATCTTCATAAAAGTGGGAGACTTTTTTTGTTCTGTGTTCTGGGCAAGGGTGGAGGGGGCAGAGAGCCAAGATGCCTTGTGAAACCAAACAAACATTAGCAGTCAGCATTTCGAGAGGGCTGGGAACGCAATGCCAAGATGTTACACTTTCTATAGGTGTTGCCTCAAGTAGTAACACGGTAATGAAACAGGTTGGAAAAAAAATACTTGAGCCCAAATTCAACCTTTCATTTATTCCTGCCCAAATACATTAGGTAAAGAGGGCTAGGCTCACAAGCTTACAATCTAAAGGTCTAATTAATTTATACAAATATGTTTAATGGGACCACACAGCTATTACATCCCCTTAAAGTGAATAAGACGGTTGGAGCGGCCCTTTAATGTCTTTATATTTTATTGTCAGAGCAAAGTGACATCAGAACTTTTGCCAGAAGGACAGGAATGACATCATACATTAAAACTGGAGACGGAATCACTGCGTATATACATCACAGACGCCTCTGGCCTTTAACGAGTCTTTCAGACATTATATTCATAGTAAAATATAACCTGTTTCGTTTATGCATAATAAAACACAATTCAGCTTCCTTCCTGGGCGAGCAAATATATGGAAATCTATGAAGGGATTCCGTGAACAGAGCTGTGTGTCTGTCCTAAAATAATGGAAATATTTCACTGGCAATCATTCAAAAAGCAAATGTCAGAGAATGATGTTAGTTACATTGTTAATACAGGAACGTTAGCGAATGCGTCAAGGCTATGATGGACCCTGTGAGTGCCAAGGGCCCAATGCACACAGTCTGCTATTTGATGTACTGGATTTGTAGCCGGCACCTAAAGGGTGTAAATTCTATGTAACTAAATTCTGAATATTCTCCTAATTTGCTTGTCTGGCTATTATTAGTGCAAAAGAGATTTAACAAAGTACAGGAGGGAAGTTTATTTCAAAGAAGGAGAAATGTTGGAACAAGAGACCATAATCTAACACTAGAGGGTCAGAGGCTGAGACGGAGTAGAAGGAAGTTTTACTTGAATGCTTAGGCCTGGGGCCTATACCTATTACCTCTACTCAAACCCCTTAAATAAAGACAGACACCAATATGGGGGTAGGGCATTGGCCACGGCTTTATTGTCCCATGCCAGCATAAACAACCAACACAGACATTAACCAACAACCCGTCGGCTGCATGGAATAGCCCTGCAGGCGGTTCTCACCCCAACTTGCCAAGAGTCCTAGTCCAGGGGGTGCCATGAGCCGCCCGCTGCACCCACCTCCCCAAGCCCAGTTTGGGCTCCTCTTCAGGTAACAGAACGTCCACGCTGGGAACTCTGCCGCTGCTGCAAATAATGAGAAAACAAGAAATAAACAATAATAAAAAATACAATACATCTGTGGGTGAGAGGTAACCTGTCCAGGGAGGATCCAGGCAGGAAAAAGGTAGAACCCTACCTGCACCCCCTTTATGAACCCTTAAAACCCTGAAACGATGTTGCCGGCACCAATCACTAAACTGCTGGCATCCTTTAAACCGCCCCAGGCCGGCAGTCACATTCCCCTTTCCTTATTGTCCAGGGGGGGCCTTTACTGAGAGGGTGGTAGATAAGCAGAACGGCCCCAGGGCAGAAGTTATAGAGGCTGATACCAATAAGGTGTGAGAAAGATTTTAGCAGAATGTTAAAAACGAGGAAAGAGAAAGTTACATCTCTAAAAATGACTGTTCCCTGCGGCGTTGGGGGAAAACCCTGCTATTACAATAATACCTCATCATGCCTGCTGATGGTAATGAGAGTAAATGAAACCTGATCCTGGCATTTCTCTAAAAATGAAACTAAGGGCTCAGATCGCACAACGAGAGGCGACAGAAACTCAGCATCTCACCTTCCAAACAATTGACTTTGGAGAGAAGCATTGTATGCAAACATCAAATGGGGAGGGATAATTTCCTTACAAAATAAAGCTGAATAAACCATTGTGTTACGTGGTCCCACTGTGTTCTCGTCTCTGTGAGTCAGATTACTTCAAGAATTTTGGACCTGCCCCCCAGGGGGGCAATTGCCCACCGTCCCCGGTCCAGCCCAGCCCGGGAATGAGTATATCAGTATAGAAACAGCAGAGGAGGTTACTTTCATACAGGTAAATAAAATAATTATCCTTTAAAAATCCCTTTAAAAAAATTTACAGATAGATCTCCAACGGTGTAAAACGTCTTAATAAAAACCCCGCCTCTAGCCACACCCCTTACCACGCCCTCTAAAACAAAAGTGTCCCGTTAAGTCATCCGAAATGCTGGGATGTATGATCGTGGGAGGAGCCAGACAGAAGGATACGTCAATAAACGTAACAGAATTCATTAATTGTTCAAATGTGGTCGGCTGGTTCGGTGCTATCTAAGGGCGCCTAAGGGCGGAAGTGCAGAACACTCCCTGGGCGCGTTGGTCAGGTGATACGTTGGTTGACGTGTGGTTGCCGGGCTTTGGACGCTGGCAGCCTCTACGTGGATTAGTTATGCCCTTACCAGCCTTATAGATCTACTGTGTTATACGGTTGGCGTTTAGCCAAATTTGAGAAATATGATATAATGAGTGTCACAGTTGAATTTTGACCGTGGCCAAATTTATCCAAAATCGAATAAATAAAGCATTTTGATGACACACGGTGTCTATTTGTCTTATTGGGGAAAGGGGCCGAAGTTGACGATACTAAGGTCATGACTTAACTTGTACTAAATGAAAACTTTTGCTCCTTGCCTGTTTGTTAAAGAGTCACTGACGCTGACGCTTTAGCAAACAGCTAATCTCCGGGTTTACCTTCTGTCATCGGCTCCTACCAGAACTAATCTATACGGTTCCATTACATACATTCCCATATATTACCTGTGACTACAAAGAGCGGAAAATCAGAATTACCCTAAAACCGACCTCTCCCTACCTTTAGGGTGGTAAAAGGTGGTTAGCACTAAAGGGTTAACGATGGTCCCACACACACAGATCCCAGGCCTGATCGTGGCCAGATTAAAGCTGTTTAGAGAGCCGTGCCCCAGCACGTTATCAGATATAATTAATCGCTGCGTCTCTAGGTGTAGTCAGTATCGCCGAGGCGAACACGAAGTTTTCCTACTAACTCACTATATAAGATATTGATAAGAACGTCCCGTATCTAAATGTAATTACCGACTAAGCGCTCTCTACTCCACACCCTCATTTCCATTTTATTTAAATTTAATGGTAATGTAGGAAAGGGATGTTAGAAACCAATGCCTCCCAACTGTCCCGATTCTGCCACTCTATGCTGCCGTCCTATATTTATTCGATTGCATATATTTTGTCGTTTTTTTGGTTATTGCTGTAATAATTCAAGCAGCATCGCTGGGGGCTCCGTAATATGAATACTCTGCGGCGCTGTGTCTTTAAATGTATATTTTTGGGATCAGGAGTCCTCCGGTTTGGTGATTCACCGCCTGCCGCACCTCGAGACACAGAGGCTTTCTTCTTTAGTTAGGTACAATTCCACTCAGAACCTGTTTTTTTTTTTACCCCTTGCTTTGTTCTCTTAGGTCCGTCTTCATTTTCCATCGACTCAGTTTACAGTGTTTCGCAATTACAATATATCGTGAGTTTCTACGTGAAAACCGAGACCCCCTCCTCGCGGCAGGACCGGACCTGACCATGACATGAAGTGTCCCTTTAAGTAATGGTGCGAGAACATGGCACAAAATGACACCATATCCGTGTGCATAAGGAGCTGTTATGGGGGTCGATAAATACCCCAAAAGTGGGGGTCTGATGAATCTCTCCATGCATGCGTCCCTTTAAGCGTATTTTGATGCAAGCAAATCAGAGCTCACACTCCTATTTATTTATTTATTTATTACACGGTATGATTTCCCTTTTATCAAATACTGGGGGGGGGGGTTATAAAGATGTTTCATATGCAAAAAAAGAGAAAAATTTACAATAATTGTGATTGCACCATATGGTTGCAACAACATTTCTCAGAATCTAGCTAACAGGTGGTAAAAGTTGGTTGCTTTGTTCTTAGGTCCATCTTCATTTTACAACTGAGGTCCCTCCTCACATGGACATGACCTGGCCTGGCACTTTAAGGCCAGCGGCTAGTAAAGGATGTACATGCGGGCGACGTCTGGGTACACCCAGCCCCACATATACCTTCATGCTCACTTAGCGTGCCGGCGATCACACACTGCAGCCCTGGTATGGGTAAGAACGCAGCGCTATTGACCCCAACCCTAGCCTGGCCTGGCCTGGCACCCTGTACTGTGTCCATACCCATGAACTTTTGGGCTTTGGCTACCTAGAGCCTACCCTTGCTTTTGCAGCCAGTGAGGATCATGTGTTGGTTGGGGAGATCCTCTGATGATCAGGCCAGGGACCAGTAAAACCAATGGAGGCTTATGATGGTTCATGCGCCCTGCCAACCTCTAGCCCGACCTCCCGGCACAGACATCATGACTTGGAGATCTATGACATCAGGTTTATCCGTGAAGAATGAGCGTAACTAACTACAGACCCGCATGATGAGGAAGCACAAAATTAAAAAGAAGCGTAGCACAGGCGGACCCCTCTTCGGTGGGATGAGTGCCTCACCGTTACTCTTCACCTTCTAAGTGTGAGTGAAATTTCTCTTAAAACAACACATGGCTTCCGTCCCAGCTTCTGAAGGATTGCAACGTTTGCCTTAAAGAGGTGAAATAATTTAGGGACAAGTGATTTATGGCATAAGACCAGTGAAGACAAATGTCAAGTGGTACTCACCGCTTGGATATGGGTTCTGATGAACACTCACGGAACAAATATAATAGTGACTGTGGAATAAAATGTTCTTTGGGAAGCAATTAACCTTTGGCCACCTCTCTTTAGTGACCACCACCTATGGGTCCCTGGGTTATCCTACTAGAAGCTTGCGAGGGCCAGTGTCAGCTCAGAGGGTGCCCAGAACAGCCCCGGAGGAAAGAATAGGACAGAGGGGCCCCAAGAATGAGGTGCCGGACAGGTACCCCTAACAATTATTAGTGTTGTTGATTTGAGTGTAGAGATGGTGGCAGGGAAAGGGTTAATATACCCCAGTAGCACGTGAAGGCCCGGGTATGGGGAGTGGGGGTGAGTAAGCCTCACCGAGGGGTATATAACACTATTGCATAGGTTCAGTGTATAGATTAAAATTCTTTTTTTTTATTAATATATTAATTCTTTCTTTTTTTTAACACTTTTTATTTCAGGTTTTTTCAGGGAGAGGAAGCATTTCTTTTTTAAATAAATATTAATTTATATCCTCTCTCCTTATTAATTTATTATTTAGACGGGAAGAAATCAAAGCATTTTTTTTATATATATAAAAGGTGCAGCCATTACATAACAAATAACAAAACTTATATTAAAGGCAGCGTTGGGGTGTATGCCAATCCCGACTCATTGTAAAAAGCCTTTAACGTTTTTTTTAAGGAAAACCCTTGGACAGTTTTACGCAAAATAACACCATATCCGTGTCCATAAGGAGCGGGGATGGGGGTCGATAAATAGCCCAAAAGTGGGGGTCTGATGAATCTCTCCTTGCATGTGCCCCTTTAAGCGTATCTGAATGCAAGCATTCTTTTTTTTTTAAACGAGGTATGATTTCCCTTTTATCAAAATATGGGGGGGGGTTATAAAGATGTTTTCATATGCAAAAAAAAAAAGAGAAAAAAAATTTCCAGAATCTGGCTAACATGGCTGTATTAATTTGAGAACAATGTTTTGTGTCCTTTGTCCAATTCTGCAATAATAAATAATAAAATAATAAATTAATTAATAATAATTTTATTGTTACGTTGTCATCCAGGCAAATTTATTTTCTGTCGCTTAAGTAAAAAAAAACACTATAAAGTATTATAAAGTATTGTGTGAATTGTTTAAATAATAATGTCAAGGGCACTTATCAAAATGTCAGTGAAGATTAGTGAAAAACACACATACTTCAAACTATCCTGGAGCCCCGTGGCCGTAGAGAGCGGGAACACATTAGTCCTTTGTGCAGGGGCTATCAGCGATGGGGGGGGGGGCGTTCTTTTAACCTTTTATATACGCCCCATATACATTCCTGTATAGTATGTAATGCCTAATCCGTTCGGGGGGCACCCTTTTTATGCCAAGGGTAAACCGATCGGATTTAGATTCTTTATTAATTTAAGAGGGTCGTTCCGCTGACACAAGCAGCGTGTTAATGATCGTTAATGACTAAAAACATTTTATATCGTCAAAACCAAAAAGATAACTTTTAAACGTATCTCTATTTAGAATGGGGCATATTCGCTAACATTTCGGGCATCCAAATCGGGAACTAAGCTGCCTAGGATGCAGGAGTGGTCTCCTGATCACAGGACTGTGCTAAGCGATCCGAGACAGGTGGTCACCATTACTTAACATCTACCTATAAATCTCTCTATACCGTAGCAACAGGAGAGCCTCCGGGCACATATAAGACACATGATAATCCAGGGCAATAAAGGGATGGGCTGCTGGATAGTTATGCAATATTGGTACAATGTCAGGTGACATCATCAGTATTGAAGGTAGAGCTATGTATGACATCACATGCGAAGAGATACAGGGGGGCAGCAGTGACTTGGGGGGGGGCCACATCAAAATACAGCCATGTAGATACCCTTTTTGTAGCACCTTTTTGATGCTTAAAAGGGTTTTTCCTTCTACTCTGCTGAATTTAATACTAGAAACATCATTCCTCCTATTGTTCAATGCATAAAACCCTTCAAACTTTTGTCTCATTCATAATTTCAGTGGAGGGATTTAATTGTCATGTGACTCAACAGCGGGGAGCGATAGGTGGGAGCAGATTCTCAAAGGTTTTTTTTAAGATCTTTAAAGATGTGATTTGCTATTATATGTTAACAATGGGCCAACATGTTCCTTACCATTGTAATGGGGTTGACATACAAAATAGGGCCCTGTCCACAAGAGCTTACAATCTAATGGATATATTTACGAATTCTCTTTGTGGATTTACAGTAAAAGTGTTAGATTAATCCAATGGGTCAGCAACACTGCGCATCCCCAATGGACGAGCATAAAAATATTCTTTATTCAGACTTCCATAAATAGCATCTGGAAACACGAATAATAGATCCAGCCAAAAATGAATGTAAAATAATATGTGTAACAAAATAAATAAGCAGGAAGGAGAGAAACCTAAGAGGTTCAAATAAATCCGATTTCATTAATAAAGAGAAATGTAATAAGTTAGCTAGAAAATTAAGAAAAACATATATATTTTTAAACTAAGAGTAAAGAATAATATAAACTTAAAATATACAATAATATAATAAGATTTTTATAAGACACAACAAATTACAACTTTTGCCAATCAATAAGATAAAAAGTAGCACATAAAATTAAAAAAATAAGCATAAAACAAATTAAAACTGATCGCAATGCGTGAAACTGAGATGCAACTATTTGGGGGGGGGGTTCCAGTAAAGAAGAAGATGGCAGGGGAGTTGCAGTTTCATTTCTCTGAACTCACTATAGATTATGAAGGGCCAGCCACAATACGTTTCTGTTCTAAGAATAGTTTGGCTAGCCCTGTATAAAGCATATTTAAATCAGTGAGAATATACATTATTCAAAATAAATGCACAATTAAATTGGATCCGATAACCTTCGGGAGTTGTGAATAACTGCAGCATTATGATGTCATACATTACGTCTGTTTGCACTCTAACGTATCTCTAAGCTAAGGGTGTAGGTTTCCTGAATAACAAACCCCCCCTGTAATTGTGTAAACATTTGATGAGCGGAGGAGGGGATTAGTTCCTTTTGTTTAAAAGGGAATCCCAGTGGGAGTAGCAATCAATTGGGAGAAAAGAAGAGGGAGAGGTAACGTGAGAGAACAGCGAAGAAAGGAAAAAGATGAAGATGCTGCTAACTGCCTTTTTTATGGTTCTTCTGAGCTGCCAAATAGGTGGGTAACATGGGGCGAGGATGTTGATGATTTGGTATACACCCTAACATGTAGCCCACCGGCTCCTGGGTTCTCTTGGGCAACTGTTGAGCGGATCTAGAGAGTCGAGCACACACCGTGTCTTGGGGAGGAGGTAGGGTAACTTCAAGATTTGGAATTTTGTGCAGTGAAACAATGTATAAATATTTCGTTTTAAATGAAAATGATTAGAGATGACTGTATTTGGTCCTGAGATTTATATATATTGTGTTATTTAAGGGTGGTAATCAAGTAATAGTTTGGGGGTTCTATCAATGAACTATGTTAAATATACTCTCTAAAGAGCAACGGATCATATTATATATAGCGGATGGTCTTGTTACTAGTGGGGTACTTCATGGATCAGTATTGGGATCCGTCCTTTTTTATTAAGGCCTTAAAGGTGCACTTGGACATAAAAATCCCAAATCAGACTATAGCATCGGGGACACCGTTCTGTCAGCGACAACCGAAGAGAGGAACCTGGGAATAATTATTTCTGATGGTTAATATTCTAGCAGACGATGCAATGTGGAGAAAGCGAGCGGGGCGCTGGATTTTAGTAGCAGAAGGATGAAGGGGGCTCTGCCACGTTACACGTCTGTGGTCACTTCTCACCTTGATTTCCATGCCCCATAACAGGAATATTCTATACACTATGGTATAGCAGAGGGGGAGGAGGGCGTTGGCAATGCCGCGGTCTGAATTATAATTGAGATTTGTCTGGCCCCCATTCCAGAAGCGATTGTAGATGTAGAGCACCAAACGTTATTTGCCTATTGGTTTATATCTTTATATGGTTTATAGTGATTCTATAGAACGCAGAAGACTTGGTAATATATGTATGTGTGTATATATATATATAACTGTCTTAATGCAGAGATTCTGTTGTACCCGTAACATTCTGTTTTACTTAATTCCTTGGGATTAATATTTTTTTTAAGGGACTATAACGTATTCGCGAAGAAAAAATGTATTCTGTGTAACAAGGGCGGGGGTGTTTTCTGTATCGAGGTCGACAGAGAGTTAACCTGAATTTCTCTTTGTTTGCCCTTCATGCTCGGTGATCACGATTCCACTCCAAGCAAGGCATGAATTACAGGGAAATATTAACTCTTTATTTAGGCAACTCCAGTCTTCCAAATCCTTTCTATGTAGCAACTTGCCCGGCGTCCTTGGCGTGTCTATATCTGCCTGCAAAGCCACAGCGCAACAGTGTGAAATTTACTGATTTAAAGCCGCTTTTTTATTCTCGTGGGCGGATAGAGTCAAGGTTTTCTGTGCTATGTCTTACAAGTGAGGGAAAGACCCCTTTGAATACGGTTTACCCTCGTTTTCTTAGGTCAAGCCCTGGATTGCTATAAATGTGAATATGGACTCTGCATGAGCCCCACCAAGACGACCTGTGGAATGTTGGAGACATGTGTGACCTACACCGCGCAGTCAGGTGAGCCGTCTGTACATCTTCTGTCCTGTGACACGGTACATATAGGTCTCCAGCTACATCTAGTTGCAAGTGCCGGACCCTTTGCTACGCATGCTCCTCTATCACCCCAGTCTTCATGGCTCCCCCCATTATCTTTGTTCTTCTCATGGCGCGTCTCTTGCTACATTGTATGTATTCCATCTGTGCGGTTGTTGTCTTTCATGGCAGACCCGGATTTTATTTTCACAAACTTCAACTAGTAGCCACACTTTTGCAGATTACAAAGGTACACAATAAAAACTGTTGGTTTGCCTCTACTTCTTGATTCCTGTAGGACCTGTTTGCAGATATCCTTAGAATTTGGCCATTGAGGGACTGTCGGGGTTCCATTGGTTGGCCTCCAATAGGCATTCCCACCCCTTGGCACTTTCTGGCTGGTAGCAGATTAGATGCTTCAAATTGGCAACTAAACTGCACCAAGTACAGGGGGGGTATAAAGTATATAAAACCCGTGCACACATCCAACCGGTCAACAAAGAACAGCACATACATTGGCATTGGCTATCGATACACCTAATCATACTCCATTCATACTCCATTCAAACCGACATATGAACTTGACCAGGGCTGGCGTGATGATCATCGGGCCAGGCTGCGCCTGATTGTAACAGTGTACGTAATGTGGAGGACAAAAAAGAAAAGATATGCAGATCCTCCATGATATCTTTACATGCCTCGATCACTGGATACGTGTTCTGTACTGAAATGGCATGTCCCAGCGTTCTGAGATGAAATTCTCCATATCTTTGTAACCGATCTCTTGCCACACTTGCATGAGATTACATATACCGCACCAGCTGTTCGGCAATGAACAAATGTGTGGATCTTAAATGTTTCCGAATCTGAATTGCCCATAAAGTGCAAGTTCCGGAATGACGTGTCTCTATTTTCCAGGTGGTCTTTCTTTGAAGAAAAAAGGCTGCACAAGCCCAACTAATTGCTTGACGGGGACTTCTGAGACCTACATGGGTATCACAGTGACAACAACCCCTTCCTGCTGTATGACAAACCTCTGCAACTCGGCCTTCACCCCGAGGGTGTCAGCTGTCACTGGCCTTGCTGTCCTTCTTTCACTGTGGATGGCAAAAGTGTTCTGAGCCCACGAAGAATCGTAAACCATCCTGGGACGAAGAGCCAACCCGAGATCATTAATGCTCTTTCTCTGCAGAAGACCACCTTTTAAATGTGCTGTGTATTACCCCTCAATGTTCCCCTTTTCTTCCCAAAAAGTTCCTCCTATGGATCATAAAGTCTGTATATTTACCATGTAGTTGTTGCTATTCAGCTGGTCTTCTGCTGAAGAATCTGTAAAAATTGCGTAAGTAAGATTGCAAGCTCTTCAGACAAGCGTATCTCAGTCTTCATCCATTTGGTCAATTGCTGTTACTTTTTTTTTTTAAGCTCTGAAAAAAGACTAGTGCAATGCTTTTCTTTTTAAAAAAAAATGAAGTTACAATTTGTTTTTATTCTGTAATAATAAATTCTTCCTCTTTATTATACTTTTTGGTAGGATTATTCTGCTAATCTGCCATATCTCTGCAATAGAAGGGTTCCTTACCTTATGTATCAACCCCAAGACTGGTCTTCATGTAGGTTGCATGACAACATATAAAAAATGACACAAAAAAAATAATTTATGGGGGTTTTTTGACACTTCTGCTAAAATCTCTTCCCTATCATCACAAAGGAAGGAGCTGGATTGTTGGAGCCAGGAGTCAGTGGGAACTACACAGAAATGGATATGAGATACAAATTGGCGCTGGTACTTTAAAGCCAGCAGCTCACAAAAAAATGTGTCCGCGTTCTTCATTCTTACATACCGTGCGAATCCAGTAAAAAATGGCGGATGGCCAGCTCTGGCCTGGAAATGGTTACCTGGGGCCAATAGCGCATGTCCTGCATAGCTACTTGAGGAGTATCGGCTTACCCTAAGGTATCCCAGAACCATAGGTTTCTAAGAAGAAGGCAAACTTTAACCAGAACGATCATGTCTCCCATATGCTATGTTTTACAGATCTATGCCGTAAATAATCCTGTATAATGGTCCGAACAGATCAAAACAAGCAATAAACTGAGTATATATACTGAGTATGTACTATGCATGATTATCCCACCCGGATTAGGTTGCTCCTGGTTCAGGCAACCTTCATAAAGAGGAGGGAGAGAACTTCAGGACACGAAATGAATGAAATAATTCCACGTGATCAAAGAGGACCACCTGTGGTTTAATGGTGTAGTCATGTGTGCTGGCCCAGTGGCAGAGGTCCAGAGACACAATTTATTAACCAGGTTTCTGCTGTTTCTGCAGATTATTGTGGATTTGGAGCTGTAGAACCCTGCGATATTCTCATACCCAACAAACATTCTGGTTCTCTATATAGAAAGTAGCCAAGCATCTTTCCAGTTGCCTTCATCTCCAATGATCTTCTCCGGGTTACCCGGCTTCACAAAGCTAAATGTTTTTTAAAAAAAAGGGAACCAAAGAGGATGGAAAATACATGTTTATTGCAAATTTTAATAAACATTTAGAGGAAGATGAAACAAAACGCGCATGCCGAGTTAAGACAATGTTGCATTGGTTTGGAAACGGATGCTTGTTTGCATTATTGGCAGAAGCCTTTAACTAGATTTGCTATTTCAATGCCAGAGAAGTTAGTATTGCATTTTACGTCTGAGGCCATCGTGTCGGCATAAATGAAAGACGTGGACAGCAGGTCGTGAGAAGCGTCCGCTCAGAGGAGTCTGGCCACCCACAGCACCGTCGTGGCAGCAATCATGCTTATTACCGACGCACTTGATGCGACGGCCGAATTGCACAGGTTGGAAAAACAGCAGGAAGGCGATGTTGTCAAAGTCGCGCCAGCAAACGTCACAGAGGAGTCCGTCAAGCAACTCAAGGGGTTCATACAGCCCTTCCGTTTAAAATTAATAAAACCTGCAGCAAAAAACAAAAAGTCAACGGGTTTGTAAGCCTGACCACATGGGTGCCAAGTCTATACCCTGATACCATCTGGGAGTAATAAAGGACCTTCCCCTTCGCAATGGGCCGTAGAACCCTCTACAACTTATAGCCATCCTTTGGTTAGATTGAGTTTATTTAAGTACCAAACGTGCTGGTTTAGCAGAAGAACAGTAAAAGAACAGTAAAGATATGGATTCCACTACAGATGTGGAGAGATATCTGTATTACAGTAGGGAGTCAGTGACATCCCAAACCCTTTCTCCAGGGCTTAGCGGCTCAATATTGGACCTGTGGGTAGTCCCTTGATCACCTGGTGAGGGTGAATGGCTTTTGGCTGTCCTATCTCCTAGCTCACCTGGCTTTTTACCCTGCCCTGCTTTCATATGGCGATGCAGGCTTGGATTGCTGTTGGGGCTCCACAGGATTAATACACACATGTATATTGTTAATCCAACAAGAAATGCCATTGCCATGTTGGAGTCAAAGATGTTTCTTTAATAACTTTTGGATCATGGGTTTTGGATGGCGCCCTTTTATTCATAATCACAATTAATGTTAATGATAATGTTTGAATTCACATGGGTCAGCAGATTCATCGACAGTATTCCGCATCACTCACCAGCAACCTTTGCCGTCTCCGTTACACAGACTTCCAGAGTCCCACAGCTCGTCTTTATAGGAATCAAGCAGGTGCCATAGTCACACGAATAGCAGTCTAGAGTATGACCTGCAGAAAAGGGTGATGCGTTGTGTACAATGTAACAACGTGTAAAAAAAAAATATATTTTTAAATAATCATCAAGTAAAATAAAACCAGCTTAATGCAATCCATATTTAGTTGTTGCAGAATCGCTGATTAACCCAAATTCTTAGCCTTTTGGATGATAAGTAGAAGGATATATATATATATATATATATATATATATATTATATTATTTGTAATGCCAGCGGCTCCCATCTTGGGGGATCTTGGGGGAAGGAAGAAGATCTCGCCCTAAAGCAGGACCTTTTGGCCAGGGAGGGAGGGAAGGAGCTCCATATCCCACACGGGGTCTGCGACCCATACTTTTTTCTTTTTATCTAGATTTTTATTAGTAATATTACATAAGGTCGTAACGGTAAGCTATGACTTTTAGCACATGATAAATCGGTAGACATTCTTGGCGGGACAAAAATGGCAAGTGATTGAAGTAAATTATTAGCATGGTCGAGAGTGTGGCAGCTGCAGTTTAATGTTGATAAATGTAAACTAATGCACTTGGGAAGTAAAAATCCCCAGGCAGCATATAGCATTGGGGACCCTGTTCTGTCAGTGAGAGGCATTACTGGTCAGACCTCATCTAAAGCATTGTGTATAGTTCTGGAGACCCCATCTCCAGAAGGACATTGACACATTGGAGTTCAGAGAAGGGTTAGAAAAATGGGGAACGGTTTGCAGGAAAGACTAAGTAAAAAAAAAAATAGAAAGAGGAGAAATGCTAGAAACATTAATATACTTACAGGGCTTGAACAAAGTACAGGTGGGAAGCTTATTTCAAGGGAGGGGAAATGTTGGAACAAGCGGTCACAATCTAACTAGAGGGTCAGAGGTTTAGATGTAATGTATGGAAGTTTTACTTTACTGAAAGGTTGGTAGATAAATGGAACTGCCTCCCATTAGTAGAGGTTAATAAAAGAGAGAATGTATACATGCTGTCAAACTAAATGGTTCTCAAAATCTGTTTCTATGTAAGAAGATTTATGATCTGATGATTCATCGTTGCGCCTCTGGGCATTTTGTTTTTTACCCCCCACCTCTTCAGGAGAATGTGGAAAAAACTCGCACCTTAGACTTATGTATAGAATTCAAGCCTTTGTTTGAAATCTTAGATGTTTTCAACAGACTGACCCTACCGGATCCTGCGAATCCTGATGCAATCAGCCCCTCTGTTCCTAATACGTCTAAGGAGGTAGCCGGCTGCATTTCATTTACTACAGCAATTTCCAAAGTGCTTTTAATCAGAAGATGTGCAGACCTCAGCTGCTTTACCATGACCCTTGCCTATGACATCATCAGGGTTTGCTGCAATGGCACGGCGGTAATGATATCGATCACATGCTTGACTATTGATCCAGTCTCTTTTAATGCAAAAAGCCTTTAATGCGGAGGTTCGTCAAAAACTTTTCTATTAATACTCCCCGGCGGAAACCCCCGTCACCATCGCTTAATTTCACTTTCATATATAATACTTTGCCATACTGTGATAATGCCATCTGCACCCCTCTTCAGGATCTTGTCCTGCCCCTGCAGGTCGGCCAGACTGAGCTCCCTGTTTATACGTGCGTTTGCCCCTTTATAGAAAATATATAAGAACCATTCGGCCCGTCCAGTCTACCCAACCTCTGAATACTTTCCTTAGTCCCTGGCCTTGTCCTATATCTATTTTTATGTTAGTTAATTCTCCCCACGGGTCTATTTCAACCGCCCTGTCCCTATTTCCCTAGATCGGCTAGAGTCGTTGAGAATTGTGGTATTCCCCTGGAAACGTTCCATCCGAATGCTATTTTGGGACGAGGGAGGCCATTGTGAGTTTGAGGAAGCCCCATTTGGGGGGGGGTCCTGTTTCCTGTACACCGGGACATATCACAGCAGGTTGCCGAGGGGAGAGGCACCAGGCAGAGATGGCGGGACAGGAGGGGAGTGGAGGATAAAGCATTTCACTTATTTCTGTGTGCATAAATACGAGTGTCCTGTTTAATAAACCTTAGACTATAATTACTTGGTTGCCTAGTGCATTC
The DNA here is from genome assembly GCA_009364415.1 of Spea multiplicata. Lineage (NCBI taxonomy): Eukaryota > Metazoa > Chordata > Amphibia > Anura > Pelobatidae > Spea > Spea multiplicata. The sequence continues at coordinate 44,031,144 of VKOC01000005.1, forward strand.
TTGGCAAGGCAGACCTACATGGCAGAGCTACTCATCTGGAGCAAGGGGTCTCCTGTTTACAGACTACCCGTTTTAGTGTAATTAGCATATATATGTTAAACAAAACTTTACGTAATTTTTTAGTCTATAGCATCTTGTAAATGTCCATATACATAAATGTACATATAGTCTCTATGTATTAGTCATATATTATCTGTTCTATATATATTATATATATATATACCATAAATTGGTTAATTTGAAAGAGGGCAGCGTGCATTAACTCAGCAAAAAGAATTATTTTATTAGTAGTAATAATGCTGTATATTTTCTTTTTATTACTGAACTAGAGAGTTCATTTGTAGAGTTCTCTTCTTCCTACACCCCAATATTTTAAATGATCAGGACTTTTAATGTCACTTTGTTTATGACCTGTTTTTAGTTAATTATGTACTGTAGTAGGACGTTAGGGAAAACAAATATTTATTTGATTATAAAAAAATCCAATTTAGAGCTGTTTTTCATTATTTTGACTTTTAGGGAAACAGAACCTTGCGATTTCCTCATACCCAACAAACATTCTGAGCTCATAGAAAAAACAGGGGCATCAGGGGAGGAGAGGGGGGCAGAGAGGTTTGGGACCCAAATAGGGACTGTCTGTCCTAAAGAAGGACACTTGGCAGGGATGGCCCATTGGTGCATAAGGAGAGGCAGCTTTGCACTGTGCTGATGGCATGTATTTTTCTCTATTAAATATAGCTATTAATTTCTACATATTTTAATTATTTATTATGTATATTATTATTAACAGTAAGCATATTAAGCATCTCTGTGATGCCCCTCAGAGTCGTTGTCCCCTGTATTTGCCCGGTTCCCGTTTCACGAACGCAATCTGTCCTCCTACTCCAAGGGTGTTATGGGGATTGGGGACATTCCTGGATCAGGGGCCTGTCGGCAAACAGAAGCATCTTCATCCAGCCAATCACAGACTGCCTCACAGGCACAAGCACTCACTGACTGACAGTGAGGCTGTTTATGATTGGCTAAAAGTAACGCGCGGCAAATAGCTGGCTGCCTGCTGAGGTAACTTCAACTGGGACGAGGCTGTGGTTTCGCCAAAGATATTAGGCCTCCGTCACCCCACTTCCAGATTCCACAATTGGGGGGAAATAAGCTGCCAACAAGGTAAGAGACCTCCCCTCACTCCTCACATAACGAATGGAGATGGGGGTCTTGGTACGCTGCTTTCCCTCCAAAGGTCCTTCTTGCACCCGTGAGGTAACTGGGAAAAACGGGGTGACAGATAGTTGTATCACTACAACCTGTAGCCAATATCATTCTGGGGTGAGGGGTGTTTAGGGCCCCTATGGTGGCAGGTAACGTTAATATGGAATTAGTAAAAATGTTTATGAGGAGGGAGCTGGAGGAGTTAATTGCACACATATAAAGAGCTGCCCCCTGCGGTATGGTGAATGTATAACTGTGTACTTGTGAGTAACTGCACTGTAACATGTAAAATGTATATGTGTCCAGGAAAATCAAATGGCCGATGAGGTCATCCTAATTTGAAATGCTTGCAGGTTTTTCCAGTTCAGGAATTTTTTAAATGGATGATGCGTTTTTTTATTTTGTTGAGAATCAGCATCACAGGGTTCTGCTGTTAAACGGCAACATATATTATTTGATGCGGTCAGATTAAATACATTTTTTTATTATGTTTATTATTATATTAGTATAATTAGAAGTATAGCAGTAGCATGGATGGTGTTGATTTGGCTCACTGTTTTTCTTTAAGAATACTGCTCGTCATGAATCATGCATTTTCTTTTCATAAATCCTCATCTGTTATTTTAGCATTTTAGGGGTTAAAGAGCCAGCGTGATCCTGGACGGTGTGAAATAGATCCTGCTGTTTCGGGTAAGTATATAGTAATAAGAGCTAGAAGCAAAGACACGCATGTCTAACACACTGTGTGCACTAGGACATACAAGGCGTATAAAGCACACTAGGAACCCGAACACACACGTCTAACATATAGGGTGCACGAGGACAGAAAAGCCTGGTGCACATTACATACATATATATATATATATATATATATATATACCCACAAGTACCAATGCATATCAAGCTGGGTGCTTCGCCAGAACCTACATAAACCAAGCTGCGTAATCCTAGTCATGCCAGGAGGCCATGCAGACGCCCGCTCCATTTATTTTTCCTGATTTCTTACCAATCTGGCAGCTGACAAGTAGGAAAAGGAAAACTGCTCCCAATGCTCTGTCATTCATCTCTTGGCCTGTCCGCGTCCTTGTGTCCGCTCTGCTTAAACCACTAACAATACCTCCGAGCAGGGGGATGGAGACACGCAGACGGATGGACCAGGGGAGGGCTGGAGGAGAAGCTTAAAGCCCCACACGCAATCACTGTGTCTACACGCAGCATGTGGTCTTGCGATGACTGCTATTTGCCGCTCGGTTAGGAGGATGGATTGCGTTGTATCCCGTTTAATTATTTTAATCTTTTATCAACGCTGGTTGGCTTATATTGATAATCTTTAGGGCACAGGCAAATCCTGCCAATTCAGTTCATTCATCACATATACTTTTTTTTTGTTAACAAGTTTATTGGGTTTACAAAACGCAAAAAAAGAACAGAAAATACAGAAATAAAAAAACAGAGCATGCGGAAAAAAATTCCAATAGTGCACACAGTGTATAGTGCATAACGGCAGACGTAAATAAAAACAAAGAAAGGTATAGACACATGAACACGAGAAAACCCCAGATGACACAGAGGAAGGACAAGGACACAAACAAGGTAGGGACGAGACACATATACTTTTTCGTGGCCGCTACTCATTTTCTGGCAGGCAGATCTACTGATCAGGGGCATAACGACCATGGTCACAGGTGTCACAACTGCAACCACCTGCCCACCCCTTTAACCTCTTCACGACCAGAGACGTACCAGGAACATCATGCCAAAGTGTCCTCATAGGACATGGTCTAATATGCCCCTGCATCAGATCAAATTCCCTGGGCTGTGTAGTTTTTAAAAATATATATGTTTATTGGGTTAAATTGAAATATGAGACCACTGCCTTGCCTCAAATGAGAATGTGCTTGTTTCTATGTCACAAAAACATGCCCTACCCATGCATGCATGGTATTCCTGTACTCAGGGAGTGCTGGATACTAAGAAGATTTTTCTTTCAGTAATTTCACATACCCAGTGAGAGAAATATACCGAAACACAGTATTTGCATAAAATGTGTTTGTTAAAAAACAAGGAAGTTTTAAATTTTTTAAATAAAAAGCGTTAAAATGCCCCAGGTAAAGTACTTTGGGATGTCAACTTTCAGCAATGCACATCATTCATATTTAACTCTGTAACTACCAAAATAAACACCAGACATACTAGGTGGGTCCAAAATCAGATTTTTCTTTTGCACTGGCTGTGTATAGTTTGTATAGGTTAAACAGAAAAAAATGGCTTTTTCTTAACCCCTTAAAGTCTGGCCTGTATTTCAAATTGTTGTACCCTTTGTGACTGAGGCTATTTTATCGCTTCTGCCATGTTTGTGTTTACTCAGAATTTTCTCATTTAGTCAAACCATGCAAATTATATATAGTTTTTTCCAGGACAAGCAGGGCTTTCTTTAGATGCAGTTATTTTATCATCTCATCTAATTTACTATATAAAAAAATAATATATGGTGAAAAATTTAAAAAAAAAACAACCTTTCTTTTGAAAAATATTTTACTCATCTATAAAGGGTAATGGAAACACGCACTAAATAAATTCTAATGTTTGTCCTCAGTTTAGCATACCCAATGTTTTACTGCATTTTTTGGAAGTTAAAGTGCAGTTGGAGGACTGCGGGCGGTCTTGCTGGTGTTGCGGGCAGTCAGACACTGTACCTGCGGGTACTGGTAACCCCGCACGGTCACGCAAGGCTGCCTTCGAATTGCTCCCTTAAAGTGTCTCTTCTCTTGCTCCGTTTAGGAACAAAGCGGAGTCACGTGAAGTGACCTGCGCCGCCTCTGCCTTGGAGGTGGGCGTGAATGACCACAAATGTGGCGGGAGCGGAACACACACATTGCGGGAGCGGGCGGGATTGGACAAAAAATCAGCGGGAGCTGGATTAAAAAAGCAGTCCCGCGCAGGGCTCTAGTGCAAGTAAGGTTTGGTATTTCAAAACCATTTTTTTTCATCAAATCTGGTCATCCTGCACCCAGATATCCTATTTGGAACATATTTGAAGCTGACCACATCAATTTACCCCATCAAACATATATTTTTGAAAACTACACACTTCTGGGTATTTCAGACACCGTCATTTTAACACTTTCACCCTAATTCTACCTTTAGCTTTTGTCAAGGTTTGTGGTAATTTTTTTTAGTAATTTTTTGTGTGTATGTGTGAACAGTCGTGTGAAAAAGAAAGTACATCGTCTTTGAATTCTCTGGTTTTACAAATCAGGACATAATCTGTTCCTTAGTAGGTCTAAAAATTTAGCTAAATACAACCTCAGATGAACAACAACACATGACATATTACACCGGGTCATGATTTATTAAAAAAAATAAATTAAGCCAAAATGGAGAAGCCATGTGTGAAAAACAATTTACACCCTTATTGCTTCCATAGGAATTAATTGATCATCAGCAAGTGTGACCACCTCTATAAAAGCCAAAGTTTTAGCAGTTTGCTGGTCATTTGCAACCCTAAATCTTGGGGGACTTGGCAGGAACTTGACTTGATGTGAAGGGATTAGAAACAAATCTAGAGAAACGTGTTTCAATAAATGAGCAACACCAAAACAACAGGTACCTATTTAAATGCAATTTTATTTCTCTGCATTGAAGTTATTTATTTGTTACACATAGATTACCAGTGTAATCCTAAACAGATTTTGTAATCACAGAGCAGTGCAAGATATATGAAGATCGGGTGGATATTGCCTTGGAGGGGAAAATAACGAAGAGCTGGAGTGATAGGGAAAAGGGCTCAACGTTTAATTGGTTTCATCTTCAACCGGTGGAGACGCTCTTCATGTAGAGGACAGTTTAGTCACCCAGAAGACCACAAGGACAGCAATAATTGTGGCAAACGACATCCTGGTGGACACAGCCGAGTTACACAGATCGGTGTTACAACAGTACATTTTTTCACCACCGACTGCAACATCACAGGTAATTTGTGGGGCACACGATTTTACAGCCTCTGCAAAGGAAAAGAAACTATAAATGACAGTTTATTGATCTAGAACTACTAAAGGCTGCGTCCCATAGACCTAACTATGTCGTATATACAGTATTTATATATATATTTTGGAAGTTCCAGCAGTATAACAATATGTACGTGACAGTCGCCTGTGGGGCTTTATATACGGATATATTATTGACAGGGAAGAAGATGAGAAACAAGGTGGACGGTGCATTACCTTCAGTGTTACTTACCCCCATTCATTTTTATTTTTCCGCAGACTTGTCCAGCATTACATGTGAATTCGACAACCTGATTCGTAACGCCGACATAGCATTTTAGAGAAATACCTGGTAGATGAAGGAGCGGTAATTCACAATTCAGCAGAGCAAAGCCCACCTCCCAACACACAACTTGTCATTCTCAACATCTATGAACCATGATATGTAAGCCGCAAATGTAGCAGACTGTCATAATGTTACTTGTCTGCAGCATATTCCTTGTAAAGTATTGTGTTCTTTACTTTGTCTCTAGTTAAATCCATTGGTTGCAAAACTGGGATTCCCATTAAAACTGTGAAACATAATATAGACCAGCGCTCCTCATCCCTCTCCTCAAGGCACAACTAACAGTCCAGGATTTAGTTATTACTCAGGTGTGTCTAAGGTGTTGCACAATTAAAAAAAAACAAAAACACCTTAAACAAATCTGAGTAAAACCTAAATCCTGGACTGTTAGGAGTGCCTCAAGGAGAGGGATGAGGAGCGCTGATGTAGGTAGTTAATCAAAAGCCACAGAACTCAAAATGATTTAATTGCCTTGAATTTGATTAAAAAAGCATACAAAATATCTATTTTTTCCACACAAAGTCGACTATTCTATAGAATTCCCAGACAGTGCAAATAATTCCTGAAATCTATGTTTCTGATGTCGCGCATGCACCGTACAGATGGCATTTCTCTTACCGATCTGGCAGCTCAGGAGAACGAGAAAAGCGATTGTTATGAGGCTCTTCATTTTCTTTCTTTTCTTTCTCGGATTGTATGTCACCTAATTTTTTTTTGCGGTGCCCCCTCTGTTAAATAGCGCAGATTAGACTGGCTCCTCCTTGAGGGCCTATGACGTTTTACCTTTCCTTTCTCTCTTTTTGCATTTTTAGACTCTAAAAGGAATCGCCATAGGTGCCTCTTAACCTATAAGACGCCTACAGAGAATGACTTATGCATATTTATGTCAGTCAACCCTGAATTTGTTTTGATTTTTATTGTATTAGGTGTTCACACCTATCCCCTGGTTTCAATGACAATGGATCCACAAACCCGCACCTTGCTATGGATGCAATTGAGGAGTGCCTGAGAATGGGAGTCAAGCAACATTTGACTTGCCTAAATAATTACCGGCATTTCTTTACAGAGTTTAGGCTTCCAATAATAGTAGAAATATTATTTTTTAATGCAATATTTTGTTTTCTAATCAATACAGTGGGTGGAAAGCAGTAGCCGTGGCTTTGGGTAAGTAACCTATCTTTTGGATGGCCACTATCTCCACCTTCGGTAGTTCCTACTAGAATTTGTGCATTTGTTTTCGTACAAACTTTATTTTTAACAAAAGTTGCATATTTCGTCAGATCCCCCTCAACGAAAATGAGGGGGATCTGACGAAAACAAGTTGCAAATGTGCCGAAAATTCGTTTGAAATGGTTAGACACGTTTTACATGCAGCCGTCATTGCAAACCCTTTTGGCGCCATTGCATGCAGCCGTTTAACCGTCCTTTACTCCGGGGGAAACTTTTTTAAAACTTCTGTAATGAAGGGTGAGTCCAGAAGGTGTCAGAGACACTCTTTTTACAAGAGGTACAAATATGTATAATAGAAAATGTATGACAAGGTAACAAAATGCCTTTGAATTAAGGATAAATAAATGCAGCGTCACACAACAGGGAAGGTTTGTAAAGATATTTTTGGGGCCACAGCTGTAACAAACTGTGTATGAAATGATTACCTTTAGGCTAGGTTTCCACTTGTTTTTTTTTTGCTAAAATCGCCTATAAAAACGCCAATAGCGCCACCTGGCGTTTTTTTTGTGAAAAACGCTGCAGCCAGATGTTAGCTGTTCTTCAATAGGAAATCGCAAAATGCCATTTCCACTTGGCGTTTTTCTGTTTGGCGTTTTTTCAGTCCTGTTTGGCGTTTTTCTGCTTTTTTGGGCTCTGTGGCAGTTTTTCAAAATCGCAGCATGTTGACACTCTGGCGTTTTTTGCAAGAAATCTTGGCGTTTTTTCTCCAATAGAAGTCTATGGGAGAGAAAAAACGCCATGAAAAAGCCATGTGGGTTTTATGCCTTGGCGTTTTTTATGGCGTTTTTCCCACAGTTACAATGCAGAGGATGGACCCAGTATCTGTGTGTCCTACGAGAAATAGGCTGGAACCAAACAGTTTCACACAAAACAAAGTTCATATTGAATTTTACACCATTTGGAACAAACATGCCATTACAAACAAACATACGCGACGCGTCAACTGGATCCTGCGTGCCAAAAGCAACAGCAAACAATTTGCACCATCATTTGGGGCACATCTTCTTAGAGGAGCAGACATTCGGAATAAAGCATGCCTTACAAACCACAGAAAAGAGAAAAAAGGGTCCGCCGGGGCGTTTAAGTAGAACTCTACCAAGTAAATGACATCAGGAGAGGGCAGATACTTGCCATTTATCCTAATCCCTTTTAGCTGGGTGAAACATCTAACTTGTAAAGGCTGGAAAAACTGCCTAAGGTCAAAAAAAGCAATTTCCACAGAAAGGCTAAAACGCCAGAATGCAGGAAAATGCAGTAGCAGTTTTCTTGGCTTTTTTCGTGGCGTTTTTCATCAAGAAAAAAACGCAGGACAAAAACCCAAGTGGAAACCTAGCCATAGGGGGTGTGAAGGCTGAATGATTCTTGATAATAATAATTATTAGTATTTATTTATTTATTAGTTCTTGCAGAATAATAGCTGAAGGTATCATTTATTTTTTAAATAAATAACAAGAAACCATATGTGAAGCAATAACCAAGATGACTTCTTGGCATCCCTAATTATCGCGCGTGGAATCGAGAGACCACATTGTGAGTTCAGCAGCAGACAATGGCTGATTGCAAACCCCACTCATTATCGAGTGGCCTTGGTTAGTGAGCGCCAAGTGGGGTTAAATACTCTTCTTCTTTTCAGAATGATTTTGAGTTTTTCTCTCTAGCTGATGTGGGGGGTTGCATTACTCCTACATAGCAACACCCTAGTAGATGAAGTTAATGATGTTCAATTCCTCCTACTCAGTATCCGCCTCCTCTCTTCACACTACATCGGGGGCTGCTCTTCATCACCACGGCAACCATTACATCAAAAAGAACCATTTTTTTTCTTATTCTTATGACTTCTCAAAGTCAATAACCAATTCATTGCCGTCGGCTGGTATTACCAAGTGTCTGGTTTTGAATCGGACCATTCAGACTTGTGCCAGAAAGAAAAAAAAAAAGGTTGCTCTGAATAAAATCTATAAATCTAATCTGAATAAACCTATAAATGTTTACCAGGGTACAGCATGGGTCATTCCGGGTCAGCATAGGAGGTAAAAATGTGTATAATAATATATATTTTATTTCTTCATGATGCCAAAAATTTTATATATATATATATATATATAGCGGGTCAGAGAATTCCATTGGTTGCTATGGTGATAAGACTCCTTTAACAAACCTGTACCAGAATCTGTTTTTATTTCATATATTTGTGCTATATCTAACAATCATCATACTATATACAGTATGATACTATACCATCATAGACAGTACAAAGAAAAAAAGGCACGCTTCAGCTTTTTTAAGGTATGAGGTTTGGATTTTTTTGCCGCAAGACTGCTGGCTGTATTTATTCGGAGCCAATTACTAAAAGATACAGTATTTCTCTGTGGGTGTGGGAAGCTGTCGGTAGTTCTAAGTCCAAACCATCGCCGAGTGTCACTCAAGACATACCGTATTTCAAGAATTAAATTGCTATGAGTAGGAGTTTCACCAACAGGGGTCAGTAAGGGGAAAAGATTTACGGTAACATTTTAAGACCGCTTTTTTTTTTTAAATGAAAGCTTTGGGGGGGGCGTATTAAATAAAAATTATTTTAACTAATGCAAATACAAAACACAGTGAAGCCGCTTAAATTCTAAATTTTCTATTATTTAACAATACAGGGTGTACCTTACAAGCTGTTTTCTTGATGTACCTGAGCAAGATCTCAGGAGACCTCTGAGGTCCAAAAGGCTGGTGCGGATTTACATCTTTTTATATGTTGGCCCGATAAAAAGTATCAGCTTGGACTAAGTACTCTATCTTCTCTTGAACCAACACAACTATATTATTTGTTTCTTATTTTGGTGTATCTCCACATTCAGGAGCAGAGATCTGGCTTCCATTGTTCCAGAATGTGAGGCACCTTTCCATGGGTCCATTGAGCAAAACCCACAACCAGATCAGAGGAAATATCCAGCTCTGCGTTATGAGGAAGAACTGACAATCAACCGCTGGATAGGGTGAAAATGTGTTTCATGTGTAAGTCTGAAAACGTCCCTTTAAAAAGAAAATATTTCCAAGTTTAATTCTGATGGACAGCCTAAGCGTTTATGAAGGAAAAGGGTGTGCACAAAGAAGATTAAACAACGTCTGCCATAAATGCCTGCCTCTTCTTTACAGCAAAAGTCTACGGCAAAGGAAACACCCAGCGGACAAACGGAAAATAATTACTGGCTGGCACCACTCCCTAATGTGATTAATAGTTAAATCCTTAAGAGTATAACACCGGGGCTACAATAGACATTTTCATGGCACAATCCATGGCTTCCGTCCCCGGTTACAATGTGTCCTGGGATATGTCCTCTGAAACCCTATTAAGCCTTAAGATTAAATATATTCCAGATACAATATATCCACCATGATCTACATTATCATAAACACCATCATCCTGGTACTGAATTGAAGATCATCCTTAAGTGATATATAAATAGTGGCCCCTGATAGATGAAATAAAGTGGGCAGAGTGAAACTCCGCATCCATGAAGATACTATGAGGTTTATTGCAAGGCCTACAACACACTTTACTTTGGCTTTCGGTATTCATTGAGAACATTACATCAATGTTTGGAATCCCTACATGTCAGATCAAAAATCATATCTTAAACATTGGCCATTTTGGCAAACCAGGTAAATGCCAAGTGGGCCACTCACCTTTACTCATGCTGTGGATTCTTCATGGTGTGGCTACCAGCTGGATGCACACTCTCACTCATCGGCCACCGTCTTTATAGTGCCAATTTATAGTGCCAATCCCCCCCCATCTCAGGCGAACCGCACTGGAACTACAATAACACTATATAATATTATTACATGATTTGGGAGATTTTAGTGAAATAAAAGCCCTGGGATTCCCTGAGTGGCAGGGGTTTTATGCCGTTTTTTTACACATTATGGGAACCTGGTATGCATTAAGAAGAATTCTGTTTAAAAGTAGCGTAGTAACCTGTAACGGCTCTGGAGCCACGCACTTCTTCCACCGATTGTACTTCCATATCTTCTTTCAAAGTAAATTTAATATATGACTCCATAAAAGTACAACGGCTGACCGGCAATAATACCTCCTCTTGGTCTTATGTATCCACACCTAACACAAACTTATCATGTTATCACCATGGCGACTGAACATGCAAAGGCAGCAGGTGAGGGTACTTGTGCAAACAAGTGTGAGTCAGTACCAGGTAAATTAAACAAAACGGATCAACTGTCTTATTTTACATGCAAATTGTATGGTACCAAAGGTCTCTTAAATATCCCCTTATCTATGTTTGTGAAAATGGTACGGTTGTGTAATGTTTTCGTTATCGTGGACACACGCCATAGCACGGTGACTCAGAGGTAACAATTCTGAACAGGTGGTATTGGGTATAACACATTTACAAATGCCCCGTTCACTAGATTAACCCTTAGAACCCTGATGTGATCGCTGTCAAATGTCACTTTACAAATGAGAAGGATTTGGGAATTGTTATAGACAACAAACTAGGCAACAATGTGCAATGTCAGTCAGCAGCTGCTAAGGCCAGTAAGGTATTGTCGTGTATAAAAAGGGGCATCAATTCTCGGGATAAAAATATAATTTTGCTTCTGTATAAACCAATGGTAAGGCCGCACCTCGAATATGCTGTGCCATTTTGGGCACCTATTCTAAAGAAGGATATTATAGCACTAGAAAGGGTGCAGAGGCGGCTACAAAATTAATAAAAGTAATGGAGCACTATAGTTAGGAAGAAAGGTTAACTAATTTAAATCTGTTTAGAAAAACGTTGCCTCAGAGGGGATATGATAACGTTATATAAATATATTCGGGGCCAATACAATCCATTGTGTAGAAATCTGTTCATAAACAGGACTATGCATAGGACACGTGGTCATGCGTTTAGACCGGAAGAAAGGAGATTTAGTCTAAAGCAGAGGAAAGGGGTTTTTACAGAGGTTTAAACTGCAACTGGATGGATACCTGGAAAAACATAATATTGGGGGATATAATCTTTAATTTAAACAGCTTATTGATCCAAGGAGAAATCTGACTGTCATTTTGGGGTCAAGAAGGAATTTTTTTCCCTGGTCAGTGCAAAATTGGAAAGAGCGAAACCGGGGTTTTTTTGCCTTCTTTTGGATCAACAGCAACAAATTAACCGATATAGGAAGGGCTGAACTTGATGGACGCATGTCTTTTTTCAGCCTATATAACTATGTAACTATGTAACTGTCTTCACATAAATTATTTGCCGTGCTTATATCCAAGCATATTTAAGAGATAATTTACTCATATGCTTGGTGGCTCCAATATGACATATTTCATATTTACTTAACACAACGCCAATTTAACATATTTCAAGATCTTTATAGCTGATTTAAGATTCCGAGTCCTAAAAAAAACATTGCAATATAGCATGCGATTAACCCTTCATCTACCTATTCCAGACAGACAGTAAGTGGACAAAAGGGAATTGTAGCAGGGCCTCATATAGAAAACAGCCCAGAAATGTGTTTAACAAAGCAAACATATACTAATATGGGTTTGTAGCATCAACTCATAAAAGGTAGCCCGGAAGAGTCAGGTAACTGCAGACGTGTGAGCCTGACACCAGTTACTGGTGGCAATAACCTGTTAATAGATAATTTATCTGCTTACGGCCATTGGACAGAAGTATTTTTAGCCTAAAGCAATGCAGAAGAGAAAGTCTTTTGAAGGTGTCAGACCTTCATGTGTGTTTGCTTCATGTTAGCTGGGTATATAATTCATATCTAAGCAATAAAGGTTTATATTTGGCATCACATTCTCTGTTTTTCTACATACACTTTAGAATAATACATTAACCCTAAATCTTTTCCAGAACCACACATTGAACACTCCTAGAAGCTGCAACAGTTCACAGACATGGATTAAATAAAGATTTATGTTAAGTTTGTACTTTTGTAAAACCAGTTAGGCTACATAAGTAGCACATAGCAGCTGCAATTCCTGGTCTCTCCCATAGGTGTCGCACAACAGTCTCCCTATCATAAGGAGTTGCCAGGTAGTGACTCAGACCCAAGTCAAAGTACTTACACCTTTAAGTGCCAAAGGGGTGCGGATGGAAATGCAAGACATTTACTGCTGTTAACGTGCTTGCCGTATATATAAACCACAAATCTTAGATTTAAAAGTTAACCAGTGAGTTAAAATCCAACTAAAAATATTGCACAATTTATATTCCATATCATGTAATCCCGGATAACGAGAAACCGGCAGACTGTCTTTAACAGTTATTGTCAGTAAAGGATTGGAACAAGGAGGAATTCATGGAACTGTCATGGAAAACGGTTTATGAAAACATACTGGGAAAAAAAGTACCCGGGAAAAGTAGCTTTGCACAAATGATGAATTAGGTGCCAGTGATGGGCAAATAACTCACAGAAAGCAGGTTCTTTAGTAGACTGTTTAATGGTTTTAATGCTTCATTCAGTGACATTCGAATATGAGAAGAAACATAAGGATGCTGTACACGCTGGCACAGACCCTATGTCAACGAGCCAGTGATCCCCCAAAGAAGCTCATGGATTACTGGGACACCAGGAACCTGATTGCCCAAAAGGGAAACCCTGGTTTTGTGGCAGAGGGGCCCAGGGGTGGACCTAGGGTTAGTGACTTCTGGGTACAGTATTTCTTCGCCACTCCCCTCATAATTAGAACACTTGCACGTGCAAACTCACCTTCTGACACTCTCTAGCACCATACTTTGACACATACTCATGCTAACACTACACAATAACACAAACATTCTGACACCAAATACTAACACACATACTCACGCTAACACATATACTAACACACACGCTACCTCTAACACCAGATTCAGGCAAATGCCCTCTTGCTAACACCATACACTAATACACTCTATAACACATAAAGTAACACACACACACGGGTACTTACAACATTCTCTCACATATGCTATAGATAAGATAATATGCTGACACGCACACACACACTAACACCATACACTAAAACATGCACATTCTGTAACACATATTCATACTCATACACATACTATGAAGTAACACATAACCTTAGCCACAATGCCCTTACACACATACTCTCCAACACTACAAAGTAATGTACACACTCATTCTCTCCATTACCAACTGCCTCTCCTTCTTACCTAACATGGAACCCTGTCTTCATTGCAGCTGCCATTATTATGTGACGCGGTTGGGTGCCTCGGTTACCGGGATTTAATTCTAGAATGTATGTAACCATGTGAATCTACCAATAACTTTGGCTATTTTTGGTTTTTAGCCTTCTAAAAATCAGTGTGTGGCAGAGTTTGGTGTGTGTGGTTGAGATGTATTATTTTGAGAATTGACATCTTCAAAAGGAACTTCAAGGACAAGGTGTCTTGCAGGTGCATGTAAGCTGTGGGCTGTTTGAACCAAAGAACCACTTGAAACAGTTAAGGAGATTCAAAATATAAAACATTTTAATGGGCATTTAAAGCTGTTTACACGGTTTCAGTCTTTGAATAATTCTCTTTATGAGACTAAAAGATTAAAAAGCACAGGTGTATGTTAACTACACGCCACAGTAGATCACAGAAAGGTAAAAGACTCCACGCCATCATACATGGTACATTAACAAGTGACAAAACATGTAATGCAAGAATGAACAACATTGGCAAGATGCTTAAAAAGCTGATAAATCAATATTATGTTTGAAAGTAAGTTTTTTCCCAGTAAACCTGTAATCACTGAGATTTCTATTTTTCTTGCTCAGGATAGGCTGTAGTCTGTTATAAATAGTTTCCTGCTGTTTTTTTTCTCCTAGTGGCTTAGAATCTTTCACTGATGACATCACCAAAAATGAGCTCACAGCTTGGGTTAATGGTACTTTCTATAAGAGGGGGTGCAGGGAGAGTAGCATGCCAAGCTTTGCTGGTCCCTTTTTAACTTACCGTATTTTTCCGCCATTCTGTATTCTTATAAAACAGCTGGCTTTTGTATCTAGTATAGGCTTACAATCTGAGGAGGAAAGTAAGGCTAGTTTCCATGGATACTATGTAGCACCATCACAAACAAGAGTTAAACTGTCCTGAAGCTTCCTTACATGGAGTTTTTATCTGATCAAATAAAAGCAAACCCAGAATCAATGAACTAAACAAAATTAAAATGTGATCATAGCATATTTTGTATGTAGAACATATAGCAGTAAGCCATATTTGTCTATACCTCTCCAAGTTCAATGAGACCGCTTCTCTTTCCCACTCCCCTAGTCCAATGTTCTTGCTCCCTCAGCCTCTCTTCCCAGTGTTTGTTCACCTCTGTCTCCCCTCAGTGTCCACACCTGTTGCCCCCTCTCTTCCCATGGTCCATACATATTTGCCCCCTGTGCCCATCCCTTCGTGCCAAATCCACCATGCCCATCATTCTTGTGCCAATACCTCCCTTCCCCATCACTCCTCTGCATACATCATATAATAGAAAGATGGTATATAAGTTACGAAAACTATAGATTGTGCCTATTGTTTGTCAGAGTAATCGTTGTGTAGATATTTAGTTTAAATGTTCCCCATATGAAAGCTGAGATCAGTGGCAACCTGTGGCAGGGCCAGCATTATCTGATCAATTTCCTGTTCCAGCATTCTCTACCTGCTCTACAAAAGCTGCCTGAACCAATCAACAAATGTATAATGTATAAAATGTATAAAAGATAAGAGAATAACAGAAATAATCATGAGACCAAAAAGTCCTTCCAACAGCTGCCAATCAGCTTCCTCCAAAGGGAGAAGTAATTTAATTTGAAATGATAATCATGCAAAGGTGGCTGCTCCATTAGCATAGACATATTTAGTATTTTAATGTATAAACATATATAAACACATATAAACACGTATTTATTTAGTATTTTATATTTAGAATTTAGGACTTCAAGAAATACAGAAAGACTTTAATATTTTTTTTGTCTGTACAATAATGATAATAATAGTAACACTCAAACGGCTCCAATTATTCCAACGCTTTGGTGATGTCACCAGTTCACACAACAAATCTTCAAATATTTCATGTTACTTTTTACTGTAACAACTAATATTTAGTACGTGCACCTAATAATTAGTCTGAAAAATGTTTTCCCAATAGGAAGAAATGGATTGGTGCAATCAGCAAGGAAATTATGTTCGTTGTTATGGTGATAAGACCATGTTTTTGCTCTCCTATTTCTTTTCTTTCTTTTTCTTTCTTTTCTCTACCTTCTTCCTCGTTTCCATTATCTCTACTCTTACTCCTCTCTTCTCTCCCCCTTTTCTATTGTGTCTATTTTCTCTCCCTTCCTCCCTCGTCCATTCTCTCTACTCTTACAACACTCTTCTCTCTTCCCTTTTCGCTTGTTTCTGTTTTCTCTCCCTTCTCCCTCCTTTCCATTCTCTCTACTCTTGCTCCTCTCTTCTCTCTCCCCTTTTCTCTCTTATGTTTATTTTCTCTCATTTCTCCTTCCCTTTAATGCCCATCAACATTTTACTTATACATAATCCCCCAATGCATTTTAATGCTGTTATAGATGAGATATCATTCTTATGTAACCTAAAGCATCATTTGCCTCTTCAGGAGTTTGGGGTGAGAAGCGCTTATTTTCAACAGAATCAGGAGAGCTAGAGTACAGGACAATTCCTTAGATAGATGCATTGAGCCTATTAACACAGATGATTTATTTAAAGGCGAACATATAACTATAGATAGAACTATGCACATAGGAGGATTCTTTATCCTCTTCTGCTATAGTATAGAACAAAATCAAGTACAGGTTAAAAAGAGCCAGATCAATATTTTACTGTCCTTACTGGTAGTGATAATAAATAAATAATGTACTATATATAGATAATTGTCCATAAAAGGGAATCCTTGTGAATAACATTAGAGTCTATGCTAAAGAAATGTTATTTTATAGCTTGGCCTTTATTCCCAGAAGTAGAATAACACCCTATTGTTTACATGATTACAGAACAAAATGAGCATCGCTATAAAACTGCAGCAAAATGTGAATTATTTATTTTTTAAAGAAAAATCCCTGGCTTTCTTTATCTACATTATAAATAACCATTCATATCTCTCAGTCCTAGGAGATTCAAATAGATGAAGAAGAATTGAAGATGCAAGAGCTGTAAAGCTTAGAAAGAAAGGACATGAGCTAAAGAAAGGAAAGGAGAGATACCCAGAGTAAGGAGGAAAGGAAAGAGAGAAAGTAGTCATGGAAGGAGCTGATGGAGTTTTTAGTGGCACTTCCTATTTTATGTATTTTTACAGTATTATAAACGATTAAGGAACTTGTGGTGTATTCACTAATCCAGGTGTTTAGAGGAGAGTTGAATGTATTAGGTATCTGATATCACTACGCTCTGTGATTGGCGAGCACACAGTAAGTATCTGCAACAAAAGGTGTCCCCCGGTTTAAAGATACTTTTCTTTGAAGACATCTCACGTACATTATATGGACAAAAATATTGGGACACACCTCTTAATTATTCAATATAGGTGTTTCAATCAGACCCTTTGTATAGAATCAGGCACCTTTCCACCCAGTCAGCATTTACAAACATTTATGGAAAAAATGGGTCATATGGTGAGGATGCCACAGTCAGTCAAGCAATGAAGCGGGAGACCACATAAAATCACAGAGTGGGGTCAGAGCCCACCCCAGGACCCCAGTGGAAACTTGTTCTGTGGAGTGGCGGATCATGCTTCTCTGTTTGGCAGTCTGATGTTCGAGTCTGGTTTTCGCAGAGGAGAACGTTACCTGCCTGACTGCCTTGTGCCAACTGTAATGTTTCATGAAGGGGGATAATAGTATGGGGCTGTTTTTCAATGGTTGGGCCGCTTACTTCCAGTGAAGGGAAATCCTAATGCTTCAGACATTCTGGACAATGCTATGCTTCCTACTTTGTAGGAACAGTTAGGGGAAGCCCCTTTCTATTCCAGCATGACTGTGCCCCAGCGCACAAAGCAAGCTCCATAAAGACATGGTTTGATGAGTTTGGTGTGGAAGAACGTGACCGGCCGCACAGGGATGAACTGGATCAAAGGGTAGAAGAACCCTTTATGATGAATAGCTATTTCATAGAGTTGATACCCCTGGGTTATTGAATATACCCTTAGTATAAGATATAGCAATATACATTTTGGAAGAAGAAGAGTGGCAGAACACACGATGCATGAACTACTGGAAAACTGGAAAGGGGTGCTGTGAAAAGAGATGAGGGGATAATGATTAAAAGGACACAAACTGTGATTGAGAAACAGGTCGAGAACTTTACAGCTTTGGCCCTGGTGAAGTTGCGCTGTCCCTAGGAGGAGTGAGGTTGGAGCTATGTCGGGCAGGCATGAACAGTCATGTATGTGTTAGATCATGCTTGCAGTAGCCATGACAGGGGGCGGGAGGCAGCACTCCTCCCCACCTACAGGTAAATGCGTCTCCGTGCCAAATCTGGAGAATTCCCAGGTGTGGTCCTGCTGGCCCTGTCACCCCTCACATCCAGCAGTCTATGTATTATCATCACAACCCAGAACCCTGCTCTGTGTCTTAGTCAATGTGCTATTGCAATGACGGGGAGTTAACACAATGATGACCTTTTTGTATTTCCAGTTGCCACCACAATGAAGAATAGGTAAACACAAATTGATGAGCAAAAAGGAAAAAAAAGGGATTCTTTGACTCAGCTCATTGATTACACATTTATCTTCATTTTGCAGGGTAACTGGTAAATGCTGCTTTAGCATGGTGCAGGACAAAGTAAACAGGACATTAATATGATCAGTAGATAGACATTATTTTCTGTCGGGGAACACTGGTTGCAGCTGCCTTGTCAAAGGTACCGTTCCACCTGCTCAGCTGAATTGTAACAGTCTTATAATTAAATGAAGTATTCGAAACATAAGCACTAGTACTGCTGAATGCCAAAAAATAAATAGAAATAATTCTCTAATCAAGTAAAGTTTTCTCTCATTCATAATCATCGTATAAACATATTTAAGTCCGAGCACCGGAGATTGAGTGGAAACTGCCTCCACTGTCTCTGGCACCCCCTTTTGTAGGGTGTTTGCAACCCTACACCATCTTATACTTATACTATTCTCCATGTTAGTATCAGACAATTTAGTATGTGCCATTTTTTTGTGGATCCACACGAATGATGTATTTTATCTTGTAACACCTCCCAGGTACAGTACTACCACCTGCATATTTTTATGTTTTGAATTGCCAAAATGCTCCCTTACACATTTTTATTGATATGTTTTGGTAGGAAAAGAGTCTGTTTTTCTATTAGGAAACGTTTGGGGACTTTTTTCTTTATTTTTTTATATTTTTTCAGTATTGTTGCACTTTTTTATTTTTAATAATAGTATTATTTTGAAAACTTTTTTATTTATTTTACGTTCTCTACAGCCCATCTTTAAAATGTAATTTTAGTCTATTAAAAAGGTATTATTTTATGTTGCAGCGTATATATATATATATACATATTATATATATAATATATAATATATACTATATGCACATTATAGAATGTATGTAAGCATGGATGTGTACCTGTGTGTGTGAGCATGGATGTGTACTTTGTGGTACTAGCAAGCTGTACAAATAAAGTGGCCATGAGTGTAGTTATATATAATATATATATATATCATAATGACCCACAACAATAATTTGCATTGATTTATTACTATGTGGTTCTAAAGTACATTTTCTTTTCTTGGCATTTGCCCGTGGTCTTCGTTGCCATTTGGCAGCAAGCAGCATGGCCTCGTAGTTTTCTATTATCGTATGTCTTTCTGGATACAAAGTATTTGAAGATTCACTTTAAGCAACCTCTCCCTCGGAGAATGTGATGATCAAAGGCTTCTGCTACAGCCAGCCGCAGCCTAATACCCTGATACCGCTGAGGCAGTTCAAATAGTGTTTCTCGTAGAAAGTGCCTTTACATTTCCCTTTTCATTTTAATCACACACTTCAATGTCAAATACTGCAGCAGAGAAAATTATTGATGTACAAATGTAGCAGCCTGCACAATTCCCTGCGGAGCGGCGTGGCAGCAAGCACCATAATCCTATTCTTCATGTACACAAAGAAATTATAGAGATATTCTTTACCGTTCAGCGTCGTTATTATGTATTATGTTATCACTTGTGAAGCCAAGACTCACTGTATCTGATTCCTGTAATATTTTTCTGGGTGGTGGCGCTTGTAAGGAGGTGCAGCGAGACAAAAATCTAGTTTAGGCCTTCAGCCTCTTTAGATACCGCGTGCCAAATGATCATGGTGGCCTTTTGTGATATTTATAATTTAGAACTCGTTAGAAAGACGGCTCTTACTGTCGGTTCAATTATATGGTGACCCTAAAAATCATTGTTCAGGACTTTGTGCAATGCGGGCCCAACTCTCAAGGCGGGAGACAGTATAGTGGCTGTGCACCTCCATAATGTAAATTTGCCACACCAGCCAGCTGATAAGAACTATTGGGCAATCTCCCGCTGGTAACAAGGCAAGAAACCAGAACCTACTTGAATGATGAGCATAACTGTTAACTCCTGGGCTCCGGCTACTGATGTCAGCGGGCGGTCTGGTTGACATCGGGGATGGCCCCCGCTGACATTGTGGCAAACACCTCCATTTAAAGGTTAATTGCGGGGAGTGGGGCATGTGAAGAAGCGGTGTTTTCTGGTCAAACCCGGACAGTTCCCATATATGATGATGAGGAGTCTTGCTAGCTTCCCTCTTTAACCCCTTAAGGACAATGGGCGGTCCCTAAGCCCATTGAAAACAATGCATTTTGGGCCCGTACATGTACGGGCTTTGTCATTAAGGGGTTAAGACTTCATTTTTGGTTCTTAAACCGCTCTGTCACCTTTTTTCTCTTTCTGGTGTCCCTCTTTTCAGAATGTTTGCTGGGTATGACTGTATCACAGGGTTCTAGATGCTCTAAATACCACAATACCACAAGAAATGTTTGAAGGGTTGGTGTTGATCTCCTGTCCTCTTGGCCTGCATGCTATATGATGTCTTAGTCTGTCTAATTCTAGTCTTGTCATACCCCTTGAATATATGTATCTTAAGAAGCGCTGCATAAATTGTTGGCGCTATATAAATAAAAGGTAATAATATGTAACAATAGAGAAATCAAAATGTGTACAGAATATCATACGTCCTTTATTGCATTATTTATATGTTCTTCCGCACTGTGCTTCCATCGTCAGTTACGTCGTTGATGCCATCAAGATGGAATCAAAGGTCTTCTGAACAAAACAGCAGAAAGTCCCTTTTAGTTAAGTATGTAAGCTAAATAAGTAAATATTTTTAAATTCCTGGAAAGAGTTTACATTTTAACCCCAATCGTCTAAAATATATTTCTGTATATTCACTCCCGAATGCTTTCTCATGCCAGCTTTGCAATGCATTGGGCAGAGAAAATAGGCACATATTACATTACATTTATTTATATAGCGCCAGCAGATTCCGGTGGAATAATTTAAAATCGCACCCAATAAAAAAAACTGGTACAAAAGGAGAAAAGGCCCCTGCCGGCTTACAATCTACAGTCGCTGGCTGAGGGGAAGCGGTAGGAGAGATTCTTATGAGTCAGTGTGGGTATACCTGCAGACGCAAAGATGATTTCACTAGACACAAAACCACCCACAGAAAGTCGCAAAGTACAAAGTGCTGGGAAGCGGGGTTCTGCGTTCTGTAAACGAGACAAAGAGCTTCTGTTGAGGGTGTGGTAATGGGTGTTGGCAGGCCGAGCAGCGTGGTACCTCGGTTGCCGTGGAAACTAAGAAGTATTACAGGCATAATTATATGCTTGGCAATAGAGACACTGCAGAAGGGTGAATTTAGTCTCTGAAGAATTTAAAGCAACAGATCCACCTATTTCATCCAATACACACTTTATTATTACGATTCGATATTTTGAAATTCTTTTTTTGGGGAGGAAAGCTGGTAGTGAATTTTTTGTTATATTTTTTAAAAGTTGCCATTAAAAATGTTACAGCTGCACTGTACAAATTGGGGTGGTGGCAAAATGGAAGCAAATCTAGAAGTAAAGGCCTCTTTTATATTGGCTTTTCCCGTAGCACAGACCTTAAACAATTTCACAGCTTACTTGGGTACTCGAGGAGATCAGAGGATCTTCTCTACCAGCCCATGATCCTCACTTGGGATAGCTGGGGTATTTGGCAGCACAGTATCAACAATTTGTGACTGTCCTGCAAACAAAGGTATGTTATAAATGGTCTTATAGTCTACTCTATGGCCTTTCTTTAGGGAAATATATTTGCCTATTTTGTATTTTTGTAATTCTGGTCTATGTTCTCAGACATCCCAACTCTCCCGGAAGTTCTGGAGACTCCCTGACGCCCGCAAACTGCAACAGACATCCCGGAAATAGAGCGGGCGTGGGAGAGAGTTCATTATGACCATTGATCTTTTTCTCGCATTCGCACTCAAAACAAATCTGTGCTCAGGAGCCGCTCCTCAGCCGTGTCTCATGATTGGTCTCTTTTTGTACTAACTAATCTTAAAAGCCCGCCTACTGAGAAAATTGATAGGTTAGTTAGCACAAGAAAGACCAATCAGGACATGCGCTGTGTCACTCGCTCTCCCGGTGTCTCCAGAGCCAGTCTACCACAGAGAATGACAAGGGCACAGGTACCAGGACCAGAGGACCATAATATATGTTTGGTGGCGGCAGGGGGGGTTAGTGACTTATGAAGCCACCTCCCTGAATGTAAAATAATTGGTGTATACATGGCGTCATTACCAAGAAAAGAGTACAAAATTAACAATAACATTAAGACGGAATATATATACAAAATAAACAATAACATCAGAAGTGGTAGAGATTAATACAATGCGAGTTGCAAGGGATAGGATTTTGGGTATCATGAATCTAAGACCAAGTACATTTGAATCTTTACAGCAGTAACACAATTGGCAGACTAGATTGGCCAAATTTTTTTCATCTGCCATCAAATTCTTCTTTGAGAGCAAATGTTTCTTGAGAGCTTACAGTCTATTAACCCCTTCCTGACACAGGGCGTACTATTTCTATTTACATACTCTAGATGACAAAGGATGTAATAGTACGTCCTATGGTTTTTGCACTGGTGGGTTTGTTTCCCCGCTGGTACACAGGAGATCATGGTATTATCGGGCAGCCTGGGGTCTCCCTTGTCAGCAGAAACCGACAGTACTAGATTCCTGCTGACCTTTACAGTGTAACGGTGTTTGGCTTAAGTGCTTGGAGCAGTGTTTCTCAAAAGAAAACAACTTAAAAAAAATTATAAAATATATAAAATTAAATAAAATGCAAAAATTATAAATAATTAAACAGACTACAGAGATATCACCATGACATGATAAAGGAGTACCATCCAGTAGCAAGATAGATGCATGAGTGTTAGAAAAAAGTTAAAATATTAAATATCAATAATAGTAAGGATGGGAAAACAATAACACATCTTGCCCCTCCCAAAAGCTTTAGAAAACTCTTTTAAAACTATCCAAAAAACATGTTTTAAATTTTTTTACATTTAATTCATACTAAATGACAGATTAAAGCAGAAAGCAAAAAAAAGCAGTATAGAGAGAAAGTCCCATCTGTCCTTTAAATAACAATACAGTATATCATTTGTGTGGTTACACTTACTAAACATTCAAAATGAGGAATCATGAGTGAACAAAGATATGCTAAAATAGCAAAAAAAAACCAGTAAGTGTTACAAAGGGGGTAAGATAACTTATTATAAGTAAATGTCTGGGAAACATCATGTTTATACTGTAAGCTTAAAATACAGTTCTGGGTGATGAAATAGCAGAGTTCACCGGTTACTAAATCGCCCCCATAGTCTATTCTGAGAATGACATCTAAAATCAATATTATACCAGACCCAATACAATATTGAATTTCAGCGACTGTGAGGTTCAATACAATTCGTTGACTGTGATCAATATTTCGTGGAAAATATAGGACAGGCATGTACTATCTTCAGCATGCTATGCTATATATAGACAATGTTATTAGGAGGGCAGAAGGTAAAAAGAAAATATAACACAGTTAATAAAAAAGAATGGTAAAAAACAGATTTTTTATTTCCTCCTATTCGAAAAGCATAAATGCCATGCATTATTCAAGAACCAGACAGAATGTGATAATTTGTAACACAGTAATATAATCAAAATAGATTTCCAAATGTTCAAAATGAATTAAAGGTCACTCCATTTTTAAATACATATTGGACGGCTGCTTATATGGAGTCCAATTGTTTTTGCATGTAGAAGCATCAAATGTTTTAATTGATTTTTAGGGTAATTTTCCTGCATTTCCTGCTCTTTTTTATGGATTTTCTAGGGTCATTTCTCTGCTTTGAGTTGCATAAAGGGTACCGCTGTATATTCCATGAACATGCGCCATTTAGACAGGGGGTTCTTGCTCAGCACCCATGGAAACATTTTTGTTACATTGATAAGATATTAATATTACCATGAATGCGTTGGTGTGTAAATACTGCATTTGAAAACAGGATCGAATTATACAGTCAAATGAAAAATGTAGCTTACATCCACTCCTCTTTACTACAGCCGATAACATGGCATTTGCCCTGTGTTTTACACATACCCCACATTTTCTTCTTTTTTAATGCATCGTGGATATTAGCATTTCATTCTTGGATCCACGAATATGGGATCCTTTTTTTTTAAATATATGTCAATCGTAGACTACTGGTATAAAATACATTTCTGCTACCCTAAACATGAAGGGACAGTTTTGTATCCCTGAAGCTCCATTAAAGAAGTCTGCTTTTTAAAGTGTGAGTATTTAATATGCAATCTTCAAAGACGAAAAAAAGCTCTTATCTTAGGTGGAAGCTGCAGCTTTTCAGCTGCCCTCCTTCTTGACACTGATTGGCAGCAATCAATTGTTTGAAGCAGCCAATCAGTGACAGGAAAGCTTTCTGATTGAAATGAATGGGAGCGCTTTTCTGAGTATATGGAGAGGGGTCTTGCAGCATTTCCCTAGCCAGTTCTGGAGTTGGATAGCTGTAAGTATATTATTTGCAAGAAGATGTGTTTGTCAGAATCCCACCCATGCATTCACAACAAGGGACTCCATGAAAACTTAAAGGGACCACCAGGGGTGTACCTAGAGTATTGGGCACCTGGGGCAGATCCTGAATGTGGCACCCCCCAACACACAAAAAAAATCAATGGTGGCAAGAATATTTATTTCACAAATTAGTAAACTGCGTGTCAACTGGAACAAAAAAAGTATCTGAAAAAAATAAATTAACTAATAAATAAATTAAATACATTTAAATAAATAACATTTCCTGAACAGATATGGTACAGCATAACTAAAACTATATGCTAAGCCAGACATTGACGTGGTAGGCCTCTGCCCCTAAAAAAGCCTGCCTGTGCCACCCCTGTCCTTAAAACAGCCTGCCTGTGCCACCTCTGCCCCCTAAACAGCCTGCCTGTCCCGTTTCTGCCCCTAAACATTACATTCATTCACCCACCGATTCACTCTCCCACACCCCCTTACCTCTCTCGCAGATTTCACTGCTCCGGGGGCCAGGTTGGCTTCACTGGGGCCACACAGATGTCTATGCGGCCCGATGACGCCTAACGCGGACCTGCAGCTAACTTCTTTGGTGCCCACTCACTATGTAAGCGGCGGGCCCACGTTAGGCGTCGTCGCAGCACCCCCCCTGATGAGTAGCATCCAGGGCAGACCCTTTAGTTATGCTACTGGGGACCACACACGTATCATGTACATTAAAGTGCATATGATGGTTGGAGTGTCTCTTTAACTGAAGACATCTAAGTGTAATAAAATAGAACCTCCTAAACGTAATGTCTAAAACAAATGTTTCTGCTTGAATTAAACCTCTAAGGTGAAGGTAAGAATCAGCTATTTGTTCCCTAATAATAGCCGTGTCTTTTTTTCCCCATTTATTTAACAAGCGGATAGTAGAAATAAATCTGCCTCAGCAGGAAAATTGGTCATTTTGAATGCTCAGCCGGTTGCTGGAGGGAAAGAGCTGCTGGGAAGACCGCAGAGAGCACGGGGCGCTCCTGTTCTGTATTCATCCGGTGTATGAAGTGCGGGATAATGCTTTCGATAGCTATCACTGCAATATATACCGTGGAATGACTGAGCTCTTATCTGATGACAGCAGAGACATAAACACCCCACGCGCATTCAATACCCAATAGGTTACTGTATAAGCGTGGGGTATACACAATGCCAGCATCACAGCATAGAAGTAAACTTCACCTAAATGTCTCTACCAATAATTCTATATAACCATCAGAACCAAACATAGGGTGACTAAGCGACCCTGGCCCTTTAGAGATACGTGCAGCTGCCTGTGGGCGACCCATGGCCACATGTTACATTCTTATTCCCTCCTAGCAGGGGGCCGTATGTATGCAGCCCACCGGCCTCACATTGCACGAACTAACCTGCCACTCGAGCAGCGGGATCTGCAAATATGCAGCCCTATCGGCCACCAGCCCAGCATGCATTTGGCCGGCGTGCCAGATGGCCAGTCTAGGCCTGATAACCAAAAAACTTCATGATTCCTCCACCGCTTTCAAAAAGATAATAGCGGTATTGTTAATTAATGTACTGATGTATTCAATGTATGTATTCAATAGTATCCATCCTCCAAGTTATACGTCTTAATGATATTATCCTTATTTATTTAAAATGTGGCTTACATTGGCCTAGAAAAAGCTATGCATTCTGTCTCTTTACCCAGACTCCCAAGCATGTCGTGTATTCCTTTGGGGACACATATTTTTGGCTTGATTCAGGAACAAGTGACAAATATAAGTGGCTTTTATTTAAAAAGTTCCAGCATTTCAGGGGCTCGTGTGCCTATTATTAATGTCTTGTGGATTCGCCATATCCGGGGAAAACGTTCATGAATTCTTTAAAAAAAAAATATGGGAAATGTTCTGCGTATTCCAAAAATAATGGATATTTAGTGAGACTTACCGCAAATTAATTTTAGAACTGCCACTGAACAGTAAGAACCGTGATTACCCGGCAGATTCTCAAATAAATTATTTTAACTCACTTATGGCAGATAGAAAATTGCCAGTGAATTAAATGTAATATGTTATTATGTGTTACAAACCGTTGGATTTCTTTTTTTATTACGTGAATAATTCCAATGAAGATAATAAAAATGCCACAAATGAAGATAAATACCAAATGTAGACATTAACTGAGGGTAATGGTGTAAAAGTATGTTTAGAACTTCATATTGGATAACGGAGTCTGATTGTAGATAAAGAAATTCTCAGGCCTTCACAACGTGGAACAGGGATAACCAACAGGAAACTCTCCAGATGTTAACTAGAATTGATTCAAATATTGCCTGTTTTATCAGAGATTTACAGGGAGGGTGGTAGATAAGTGGAACAGCCTCCCAGTAGAAGTAGTAGAGGCTAATACATTGAAGGAATTTAACTATAAATGGGATAGACATAAAGCAATCCACACTCTAAGAAAAGACTGAGCCATCCAAGAGGAACGGGAAGACCGATTGGGCCAAATGGTTCTTACCTGCCGTCAAATTCTATGTTTCTGTGTTACTTGGGATAGCCAGAGGCTCACGGTTGGAGTTACCATAACAGTTTCTACAAACAATCACATAATAATTACTTATTGAACACTGAATAAGTCATAAGGAACATTTTAAAGTCTTGACTTTGTTTTGACTTCTAGACCCTTCTACACTCTTGGATAAAGCAGGCGGTCACTACGCAATCCAGTACTCCAGTATGAGTGCATGTATTAATTGATCGCAGTGGCCCTCTGCATTGTAAGCCCGTTTGATCAGGGTCCTCCTCGCCTTTTGCTTCTGTCCAAGTTGTTATACGATGCACTACTTCTTATGTCCTGTTTACTAATTGTACAGGGCTATGGAGTATGATGGTGCTATATAATTCAATAAATAAGAAGAAGTAGAATCTGCATCTAGAATGGGCTTTGGAAGGATGGGGGTACAGTTGGCGTTTTATCCAGAGCTCCTTAGACGCTCCTCAGGTATCATCTGAGATTTGCTAAAACTAGTAACACGGGAAGTGCCTACAGTTGCCGCTTGCTCCATTCATGAACGATATGATAGGAACTGAGTGGCCCCCCCCCTGAAACACAGAGATGAGGAAAGAAGAGGACGTTTCATATCCCGTCTAAGTGTGGCATGTTCCAGAGGCTCTGTGATTTCCCTGAGAGAATAATAAAAGTAGGGTCTCGGATCTGAGAAATGAGAAATACTATGAGTGCTTTCCTGGCTCCAGGCCAAATGCTAGAAGCCTGTATGACGTTAACATGATTAATGATTTGTATCTGAACATGAGATGCATATGTGTGCATGGAGGCCAGCGCTGGATGCAGACACATTCTTTCTCAGCCAAGGCATGTTTAGGCTTGAAATCCAAATGTTTCATTTTTAGAATTACTGAACAAATGAACAGTAGCGAGATATATATCCGGATTCACATTGGCAAGCAAATTAACCTTTCTGCTTAGAATAGTCGCATATATCTGAGTGCCTAGTCGTGAAAGGGTCACAGCCTATGTATAGAGCAAGAGGAATGTTGGCTAATTCACTCACTAGCTGATGGTCTCAACTGAAGTGTCATCCCCCTGTCCTCCAGGAAGATCCAGGGATCCCCTCCAAAATCCTCACTTGTGTGCAAGGAATATTGCCAAGTTTACCCAAGTTTTTATTTACGATGAATTTATTATTTATTATTAATATCATAATCAATATTATTGAATACTGATAAATTTAATATATAATATAAATTGATGTTTAATAGAATTTATTTTATATTCATGTGATTTATTTTAGAACTGCACAGCATTCATTACACTTTTATCAGACTGTTTTGTAACAAGTGAGATAAACCTAGTTTCTTACGTTAAGTTTCTAAAATAAACATATCTGGAAATAACAATGGATTAGTGATTTAGTGTGACTGTGACATCCACACACCTGTTTTGGCAGCAGATGATATATTCCTGGCATGTTAGGTTTTGATAGCCCTGGACAGATCTAAGGTTTCTCATATCTTAGATTCCATTAATAAATATTGCTCCTTAGTCTCTGGCCTTCATTCCGGCAAAAGAGACTAATGCTAAGTTTTTTAATAATCCGTCAATAACAAAAAAACACAAGAAAACAATACAATCGTTCTATTATTATGCATTTATACCGTCGAAAATAAGACAAAATATTACTGTGTTGAAAGTTTGTGATCACATATGATTTTAAGTAGAGCTGGGTGAATAGTTTTACACATTTCCAAAATAATTTGCCGACCCATGAAAACTTATCGTGTCCAAGGCCGAGCTCCTACAGCCATGTGGGTCATGAGCAATGTCACATTTTCCGTCATGCACCTGTTTATGACATTGGGTGGAATCAGGCAGTTTATAATTATTATTATCTTTTATTTATATAGCGACAAACTAGAACTGACAGACTGAGACAAACTGATACATTAGGTAAAGAGGACCCGGCTCACACGCTTACACACTCACACGCTTACACTCTAGAGCAGCGATCCCCTAACTCGGCCCTCCAGCTGCTGCAGGACTACATCTCCCATAATGCTCCTTCAGCTAAGGGGCTGGCTGAGGAGTATGGGAGATGTAGTCCTGCAGCAGCTGGAGGGCCCAGTTTGGAGATCCCTGCTCTAGAGGAATCTGAGGTTTTCATGCATTTTTCAACTTTTCATCCAGTTCCACATTCAAGACCAAAGGTTCTGACTTACTTTTTGTATTTCATAGGCCAACATTCCTGCAATTTCTTTGGATGGTTGAAGTATAAAGGATTTCTACAGAGCAACCCCTTGCATGAGGTCATAACATCTCAATCGTTGGCGCAGCAAGAATTACTCTGCTCTTGTGAACATCTGCAGTGCAGGGTTCCAGATGACTTCCATGGAAATGCTGCGGGTCTGGAGTTGTTATCAGGCACATGGCACCGCTCAGCCCACGTGGTGCCAAATATCACAGCAATGATGTAACTCTATTGCAGTGCACAGACACAGCCGTAAAGGCATAATGTGTCTTTCTGCCAGCAGGGTTTATCCACAGAGCAGAGGGGCAGCCAGACGTTACAAAACTATAATAGGAAACAGGGGGTCGTATCCATCAAGGGTATCGTGGAGCAATTCTCAGGCAAAGTGTTAATATTAGCAGAAATCAGGAGACACTTTTAATTGGTTTCTATGGTGATTGCTCCAGATGTAGCACTTTGCAATGATAAATGTGTCTCTTATTTACAATCTGTATAGGAAAACATTCTGCAGAGGGTTGACCATAAGTCTCATAAATTTAAAGAGCTCTGATTACATGCCAGCATTCAAATTCTTTAAACCATTATATATATATATGTATATATATATATACATATATACATATATATATACATACATATATATATATATATATATAATTATTTAACATAATATATATATTTCATTATTAGTATATATAGATATATACTGTATATATAATATATATATATATATATATAATATATATAATGAAATCATTAAATATTGGGGGTTCCATCACATTATATGGTCATATATAACCACTATATGACCATCACATTATATGGTCATATAGTGGTTATCCGGCCACTACATCCAAGTACCCCAAGTTTGGCGAGTCCTATCTAATTTTTCATGGCTGTATTGTTTACCAAGCGGGACTGCTCTGCATTTTAACCCAAATGAGGCTCTTATGCAATTAAAAGTCTTCTCTGGACATCATTAATGAGGCCCCCCGGTGTATCAGGAAGGGCGGCTCAACACTAAGGTCTGGTCAGAATCTGCAAATATGCACAGCACAAAAAATATACAAAAAGGGGATTCCCAAGTTGCTGCTAAAATAATAACGAGGAATAAGTACACAAAACAGCAGGGATTCAGAGGTCTCTCACTCTGATGTTGAGTCCCTATGGCATCTCATAGATATGTAAGGAGCTGCATCTGTGGGTCTTCTCCATCTAGTTGGCCATCTCTTAGTATAGAGAGTAACATGATAAACGCACACTGTGTGATCCTGTCCAGCACACTCGCCAAAACTCCAGAAATCCAGAAATGGAGTTCACACAGAGCCTTTTAATGAAGTATATGCATGCTGAGCCCGCACAGTCTCTGTTCAGTAAATAGGTCAGTTGGGGAGAGCAAAGATCTCCCACCAAACTGGCCCATTGTGCAGTGGGACATGGGGGGGGCTTGATTGTCCACCCCACCTGGACCTGCCTCCCTAGATCAGAATACGTCCCTGGTTGTAGGTATGAGAGCCCAGGTCTGTCTGTACGGCGTTTAGGTGATTTAGAGTAAAAGACCGTAGATTGATCCGTTTTGTAAGATGTTATAGTGGAGCTCAGGCGGTGCAGACTAAGTGGGTCACATAGATTTCATCTTCTGTCAAATGCCATATTTGTATAATTACTACACTAAGCATGTTTTTTGTTAAGTGGCACTAAAGCAATTATTGAGTGCCTGCAGTATATCTGGGTCACAATGTACTCACCTGTTTGTAGGCTTCCAATGCCAATCACTGGTGGCTTCCTGGGAGACACGCTGGTTTATATAACAGCCCTTTAAAAAGATTGGCATTTAACTACAATGTGTTATAATGCGGTGCGGTGCAGCATTGGAGGCAAATGTCCGATGCTAACGTTACCTGCAGATGTAGATCTTACTCCGTAGATTATGGGGACAGGGGCGTAACTAGAAACCACCGGCCCTGATGCAAAAATTCCCCCCTGGCCCCCCAACTTCAACAGGGGCTCACACTCACACACATCCATGCTCACACAGAAAAATACACATCCATGCTCACACACACAAAAGTACAGATCCATGCCCACACATACAATTACACATGCATGCTCACACACAAACTAACATAATTACACATCAATGCTCACACACACAAGTACACATCCATGGTCACACAAATGTACACATTCCATGCTCACACACACACACAAACACACAAGTACATATCCATGCTCGCACATACAAGTACACATCCCTGCTTACATACATATATATATATATATATACACACACACATATACATACCTCTCGCCCCCGCTTACCTCTCACCGCTCCTGCCTGCCTGCTCTCCGGCTGCTTACACGCTGTGCAAGCAGCCACTGTTTCACTGCCATGTGACCTCGATACGCTCATATCTCAGCGTGCCGTTTCAAAATAGTTTAGAAAGAGCCCTTCTGACCTGAATCGGTGCGGTCCAGGTTGGAAGGGCCATTTCTAAACAATTTTGAACCGGTACGAGGAGACAGGAAGAAGGGGTTGCAGGGGTTGCACCGGGCCCCCTAGTGGCAAGGGCCCGGTCGCAGCTGCCACCCTGATAATTGGGTTAAATTTCACTAGACTAGTTTTGCTGACCGAGAAGAACACAAGGGCTTGTCTCACATTTACCAAAATACATCTTGATCACCCTCAAAACAGCGTTCCACAATAAGAACACCATACAAATGACCACCATGGTGGTGGTCTGGGTCTGCTTTGCTGCTTCAGGACCCAGGGGGGTTTGACATTATTGATGAAAGGAGAATCAGGTGGGTTATGTAGCGGGACAATGATCCAAAGCACACAAGTAAGTCTGTGAATGGCTCAAAAGAAACAAAATGAATGTTTTGTTGTCAAAGTCCTGACTCGAATCCTATTAAGATACTGTGTTATGACCCTAAAAAGGCAATTACTTCTCAAACCCCCCTCCCTAAATGTGGCTGAATGAAAACAATTCTGCCACGAAGAAATTCCTCCACAGCGATGTAAAAGACTCATTTCCAGTTATCACAAACATTTGATTGCAGTTGTTGCCACCATTTATAAGGTTTAGGGGGGCAATTACTTTTTTCATATGGGTGATCTAGATTTTCATTACCCCTTTCAATAAATGAAATGGTCACTTAAAAGCTACATTTACTCACATTGTCTTTGTCTTGTGTTAAAATTAGTTGGATGAATTGAAACATTTAAGTGTGACAAATAAGCAAAAAAATCGAAGAAACCAGAAAGGGGGTGAATACTCAGTAGCGTACCTAAAGGGGGGTGGTCTGCCCCATGTGCCACACATCAGGGGGTGCCCGACAGCCACCTAACGCAGACCTGCAGCTTACCTTCTTGCAGCTTGCACTGTGTGAGGAAACTCTTTTGCCACCCAGGTTCCTGTTTCCTCTGTGCGGGAAAAGAGTTTCCTCACACAGTGTGCAGCCACCACAGTGGTAAGCTGCGGGGCCACATTAGGCCCCAGTGATGCTTGGATGGCCCTCGAACCAGTGAAATCTGCAAGAGTGGTAGGGGGGTGACTGCATGAATGAATAAGTAAGTGAGTAAGTGAGGGGCGGAAATGGCACAGGCAGGATGATTGGGGGGGCAAAGGTGGAAAAGGCAGGCTCCTTCAGGGGCAGGGGTGGCACAGGCAAACTGTTTCAGGGGCGGAGGTGGCACAGGCAGGCAGTGTTCCCTCTAAGCTGTGCGCTTGTGCGTGCGCACATAGCATTTTTTAGAGAGCGCAACGTCCAAAAATTGTCTGCGCACAACAGTTTTTCACAATAAAAAAATATATATATTTTTTTTTTTATACTTTATGCGGTGCGGATATTGTGCGCACATAATTTTGGCTCTGGGAAAACTTTTGCACAAGAGAAATTTTCTGCGCACGGCACCTAAGAAAAATTAGATGGAACATTGCAGGCAGGCTCCTTCAGGGGCAGAGTTGGCACAGGCAGGGTGCTTCAGAGGCAGAGTTGGCACAGGCAGGCTGCTTTAGGGGCAGAGGTGGCACAGGCAGGCTGCTAAAGGGGCAGAGGCCTACCATGTCAATGTCTGGCTTAGCATATAGTGATAGGAGTTATGCTGTACCATATCTGTTCAGGAAATGTTATAGGCTGCTAAAGCGGTGGCACAGACAGGCTGTTTTAGGGCCAGAAGCCTATCACATAAATGTCTGGCTTATTGTATAGTGACTATGCTCTAGGTACGCCCCTGTGAATACTTTTTCACAGCACTGTAGTCCCCCTGTCACTACTAAAAGTGCTAAGCATGAATATCACAAATAATATATCCAGTGCAGTAAATGGATGGGATAGAGACCGTTCTCCTTTGTCTGTGAGGAGAAAATGGAACACAGAGAGGGCTGGGATTCTTCATATAACAGTAAGCGATGCATTAAATATTTACAGCTTGCATGTTGTTAAGCTCTGGCACAGTCCTGGCAGGACACAGGTTCCTTCCGAGCAGCGCTGGTGGGTGCGGCGTTACAGAGTCACTTTGCCAATGATTCACATTCAGTGCCATTGTATCCAGGGAAAACACACGCATGGTGACCTGTAGGGAAGGAAGGAACATGCAGTGTGCTATATCCTAGCAACACAACACACACGGTATGACTACCTGCATGCGCTGACAATAACCCGTGATATCACCTCTCATGTTACACTCCACATATGTCATGTTCTCAGATATGCTGTGCTGTGGATCATAGTACACATCAAATAGTACATAGTACACATGCCTGCCTTCCTCCGTTTTACTCCCTATACATAATACTTACCTCCCTTTATTTCATTTTACTGCCTCGCTCTTCTTCAGCTCTTCCTGCAATAAACCCACTCCTTTTTATCATACTTTGCAAGTGTTCCTAGTTGGTAGAGGACAGTCCTTCCAGGAAGTCCAGCTTTGATGTAGTGAAAAGCAGGTGGTAGATAAATGGAACAGCCTCCCATCAGAAGTGGCAGCGGGAAGAATGGACAGACTAGACGGGCCAAATGGTTTTTATCTGCTGTCAAATTCTATCTTCTATGTGACCTTCTTTTTCTTCCTTGTGTTTTTTAATATTACTGGACCAGTTAGTAGGAAGATCACATTTCTCCCCAACCGGCCCGTTCCATGCGGGCCCCCAGTGACAGCACCCTCTGCCACAAGGTGCCCTGGGCATGGTGCTGAAAGAACCCCTTAATATCTCTAACCTCCCCGTTTTCTCTCTCCATTTCTCCTCTAGCTTTGGACGCAGTGAAGATGTTACCATGTAAGCTTAATAAGCAGCTACCTGTGGCCCTCATCAGTCTACCCAGTAACCCACCCGCTCCTCAAAGTGTAACATGGGTTATGAGACACAGATTCCATTACATTTATATCCCTACAATGTACCATCACTATCGCTTCTTTTAATGTATGGACAATTATCCTTTTCATGGCTTGTGTTTGAGTGAGAGACCTTTCTTTTTTCCTTTCTCTACCTTCAGTTTTATATTCCCACTTCCCTCCCACTCAAGCCTCAGCGTTTTAAGTTATTTTCTCCCCACAGCCATTTTCTCGCTGTTCCTTCCCACGAGATTTCTTCCATCTTTCTTAAAGCCCCCGTGTTCGTTTGTCTCTCTTCACGGCCATCCAGCGTTCTCCTTTATTCTACGGCTGTCCGGTATTTTCTCTCATTCTCAACCATTCTCATAAAAAAATAATACAAACGAGAGCAACCGAACGAGCTTCTGATTTAATCCAAATGAAATATCTATTCCCACTGTCAGCCTTTAGCGCGTGGGTTCACTGGGAATATTTTGCTTCTCCTTGTCCGCTCCTCAAAGGATAAGATGTAGTAAGTTATCTGTCGTAAATAGCAGTGAAAGTCTAGATTTGGGCCAGCTTTCCATTTTGCCTCAAGGAAAAGACGGACATGTGGTGGGGCATATATATATTAGAAATATTATAGATATATTATATATATATTGGGCCCATTTAGACTTTGTACAGGCTGTACACTCACTACTTTACATTGTAGCAGAGTGTAATGTTTCATAAAAACATAATAAAATATTCACAAAAATGTGAGGGGTGTACTCACTTTTGTGAGATACTGTGTATATATATATATATAATGTGTGTGTTCTCTGCATCCCATCTGTCATGTCACAATGACGCAGTAGAAATAGGTTACAACATGAAACATGTTTTATACGTGTAGTTGGACGCAGACCAAGAATCAGCTGTCCACCCAGTTAATGTGGATTTAAACTAAACAGTATTAATTAACACTGGATCATTTCATGTCATCTCCAGTCACTTCAAAAGTTCATTCTCCAAAACATACCAGGAGCGGTGACTCACGCATCCCTTGCCTTGGAAATGAGGTAAGGATTCCATGTTTTATTTGGAAGGAACAAGGAATTCTGTCCTCTCGCTGCGGACATTCACCACAGCAGCGACTCTTCTTATACGCAGGCTGATCTGAAACACGATGTTCAGGCTCGTCCAGCAACAAGCTCTGAATTTGGGGACCACAAGGAAGTCACCGCAATAAAAATGAAATGCAATGGTGCCCAGATAATACCTCCTTCCCAAAATAGACGAAGAGAAAAGGAAGCTTGAACTATCTTTGTGAATCATCTGAAATGCATGTTATTGTTCTACCCAGGACATCCCAAAACTAACACACGGTGGAGGAAACCCCCACACACACATACAGTATATATATATATATATATGTACAGCTTTAAACACCTCTGTGTTTCACTGATCATCACAGTTCCTTTAATCCGTAGCTCCCACACTCTGAGTGTCCTGGAGGCAGCCATTACTAACAGCCTTCTCCTTTTCCCACACAAACCCTTCCCTGGGGGTAACCTGTGAGGGCTTTCCTGAACTGCACCTGCTTACCTAACAGCCTGAAAACGTTCTAGTATATTCCGTACATTACTTCAGCAAAATATTATCCTTTTTTGTTTCAGGGAGGTCAGTTCTCTCTGTACTTTCACTGTCTTGACGTGAAATGCGCTGGCAGCTCGGTACATCGGTTTCAGAGACCTACATAGTATAACGAGTTAGACGTATATATAACACCAACCATGTTTCTTATCAGATGCTTGATTTGGAATCCCAGCAATTTCGCCTTAGCTTAGTAACACTGCCTTTCCGTTAGTACTCACCTTTCATGGGGATCCTTGACGTGGCCGGTAAGATTATGTGTTTTGGCCAAAGACTAATAAATTAAGACTAGTGTTTATTGAAATGAAGTATTTGCAGGTTTAGAATTGAGCGCAAGGGGATTTGTCCACCAGGCAGTGAGCTAATGCTCTATTTCAGGACACACCGGGCCAGCTGAGGACTCCTGCAGGGTTTAAGCACACGGAAGGCTGCATTTAATAAGGAATACTTCTGTTTAGCTACTTAGTGATGATTATATATATGAAACGGCACCAGCAGGACTCCTGCGTACTGCTACCTTCCAGACCTGCTCCTAATTCTTACGGATATTGTATATAGAACCGATCACCTCCACCCTCTAGAGTGTAAGTGTGTGAGCGTGTAAGTGTGTGAGCGTGTAAGTGTGCGAGCCGGACCCTCTTTACCTAATGTATCGGTTTGTCTCAGTTGGTCGGTTCTCATGTTTCCTTATCACTTAACTAATAATGTAAATTAAAAATGACATCTTTTTCAAAGTTTGTGAAAGTTCCCAACTTACTGATCCAATGTTTTAAACGTGTACATTTGTGATAATAGTTTTACAAACAATCTCTAGCGTTACAGGAAAATGTGCGGTCTGCTGGAACCTTGGTAAGGTACAGTACAGGAAGCATGTTAAAACACACTTTCTGGGCTGCCGCCAGGATTCTGATACAAATGTTTCTGAAAGGATGGTTGGAAAAAAAGAGAATGTTTGCATAAAATGTCCTTGCTATCCTTTTGATGGATGTCAAAGCAGGACAATGTAAATAACTTCAAATAGAAATAATACAAGAAATGGTTTTCAGCGCTGGATTGTGGTCCTTCGCGGTTGTAACAATTCCCCTTTAACACTATTTTGATAGTACCCTATCATTAGTGTTTATACATTAAGGAACACGCAACAGACCTTCGAGCTATTAATACATGACATTTTTAGTTTGATAATTGCTATAACAAGTTTTAAGGCTGACTGCATTGGGCTGATGAGACAGATAAACATTGGTATTTGTTTTTAATATAAGAAACCCTCGACTGTAATAAATTAATCTGTTGTCTCTCAGATTGTATTTATTTTTAGTGTTGGTATCATGGGGTCGGCATTTAAATGGACTGGGGATGAAAATTACCAGTTGTATATTAAGGTAAGTGTTTGGCCTGTTGTGCCCAATGGCCATTTTCCAGGCCTGATTGCCATATTGGCCATTTAATTTTTACATGTGGCTGAAAAGCACCTATAAAGTACTCCCTTTCATTATGTGGAATGGTTGAAGGTAATTCAGTAATTTATTTCTTTCTGTGAGTTTATTGTCCTTCATACTGCAGGTGGTGGTCAGCAAAATGTAAAAAATATATATGTCCTGGAAAAAAATGGTTGCTATGTACAGGGGCTTACCTAGAGTATTTGGCACCAGGGGTGGATCCGGTATGTTGCATCCCCACTCCCCCCCCCCCATAAACTGTATGTCAACTAGAAAAAACTAGAAACCTGAAAAAATCAGTAAGTTAAATAAGTATAAATAACATTTACTGAACAGATACAGGTAAAGCATAACTCCCATCACTATATACTGAACCAGACATTGATGGTAGTGCAGCATAACCCCTTTCACTATACACTAAGCCAGACATTTATGCCATAGGCCTCTGCCCCTAAAACAGTCTGCCTGTGCCAACTCACACATACAGATATCATAACATACCCACACACACACACACACAAATTCTGGTCACCCAGACAGACACACATATATCCATGCCCACAGAAAAACATCCTAACCCAGACATGCAACTCACTTACACCGTCTTCCTGCCTTACATGAAGCTTGCTGCTGCACTACTCCCAGGTGACATTCAAGGTTATGTGAATCCACTTATCCCCCTCCTTCTTGAAACTAGGGGCAAAAAGAAGGAAGCCCTGCACACTGCACTTACGTATTTATCCCTACTTGTGAAGTATGCATTGGGGGGGGGGTTGTCCTGTTGCCAGCCTTGGATCCACCCATGCTTGCCAAAGTGCCAAAGGGCCGGCTCTGCATTTTTAATAAATGAAGGGTAGTTTGTTTTTCAAGTAAGAGTTTTTTTATTATTATTATTATTATTATTCTAAGTTAGGTTCGGCTGAGGGCCCTTTCCCTGAGCAAATGGTTGTCAGTATTATACCTAAGAAGCTCTCGTAATTGTCAGATGTTCCAGCAATCTGTGATTTGAGATATGATTGCTTGGATCAATATGGTGGAACCTGGTGAGAAGCAGTAATAACTAGGTCACAGTATGTACCTTCATTGCTCATATCTGCTCAAATAAGAAAAAACTAGTCTTAACCTTTTGATCACCAATGGATATTGTAGTGAAGAGGTAGCCAAACAGTGTCTGAGAAGTTACTGATAATTGGCCCACATCGTACTGCAAATATAGTGCAATTTCCTGCTGCGCTTATCTGAGCACCAATTCCAACACTCAAAATCACACTGCGAAGTAAATATGAGTGCCGCTATCACCTGGCCAGGTATGTCAATTTATTATAGCCCGTGTTACAACGTCATACCGAGCCTCTCCGCTGAATCTGTGCTGTTTAAAGCTTTTTTCAGCATATGCTATTAAGAGACGCTTGCAACTGAACCCGATGTTAAGCATATGGAAATCATTCAGCTTTAGGGGCGGTTTTCTCAGGGACGATAAAGCAGCCCTGAAATATATATATAATATATATATATATATATATAGTGACCATTACTTTCCTTGAATTTCCATCCAGCATTCTAGGCTATTCAGCCTAATGTGACCCATCTGTGCCATTGACACACTAGTCTTTCCAATAAGATCGCTAGCCTTTACATGGAATGGGATAGAAGGGCAGGAAACAGCTGCTGCAAACATAAATACGCAGTGTTTCATACTCAAATGTTTCTCATGTTACTGAAAGGAGGCCATTAGTGATAACATCATAACCTCCACTGCCTGGCCCTTTTCTATTCCGCCATGACTGTGCCCCATATAGTGTAGAAATATTGGTAAAATGCAGAGAAATCTGTTCCATGACCATAAATAATCGATTTAGCATTCTCTCTCCTGGAGTTACTTTGTATTATGTATCACATATACATACAGGTTTTTCATTACCTTTTAAGATAACCCAGCAAACGTTACAGTTAAGGGATAAGATTGAATGACAAGATATCTTAGAAAAGGGTCCCTGTCTTAGTGTGGTACAGGTGTAAGCCCCTTTTCCTTCACCTGGTGGTAGACTGACCATTTTGTTTTTACAAATTACCTGGATCAGCATTCAATGTGTTATTCGGGTTAAATGGGTTTATGCCCCGATCACGAGCTTGGGAATTTTGAGTTCCTTTCACAGGGACATCCAATGAGTCAAAGCACATTATTTGAGTGGTCTTCTGAGACCACAGATCACTTTGCTACAAGTTTCATCCACATGAAGGTCCAGTTTCCTTTAGAACATGTGTAGTTCCCGATTAGGGTGTTGGGAATGTGCAGCTGCCAGTGGTCCTAAGAATAGGGATATGGCAGCCACTGCATATTTCCAGTTGTCAGGACTGTCTGAACTAATTCAGGACTTTTGGCAGATATTTAGTCACATACATCTAGGCCTCCATCAGGCAGTATCGCTTCACCAGGTTATTTACTTGCCAAAACATAAAAAATTAAGTTGAATTGAACCATGTTTGCACTAAAAGGCAAGCTGAGGGTGGCATAGTTCTTGCCCCACTGACTGTCTCTCAGCCCCAATGCCCCAACTGTTGTCTCTTTGATGGCTGGGCATGTAAATGTCCGTTTTGCTTTGAAATGGGTTGGCACACACAGCTACCAATGTTACCAGAGCCACATTGGGTTTGTAAAGACTGTGGGTGGGCATGCTGTTATTCTCACAATTGTTGTTGCTACAAATAAAGAATACCTTAATTGATTTTCAACAAAAGGGTTTGGAAGCAGGGAGGATGTCCTGGTTTGGCAGCCCTGACTAATAGGCAGTGTCGTATTCATGACCTTGGCCTGACTCAGGATAGTGCCCACAATGCCTACTCAGATACCCCCCAGCTGGCCTATTGCAAGCTGTGGGGCATCAGGGAGGTCAGTCACTGAATAGAATGACCGTCTTCTAGTAAAGGGGTCGAGGGGCTGCCTCAGGATGGATATGCCACTGTTAGTAGGGTAACTAATATTTACATAAATTACCCTGTAGGATAAAGGTCTTACGAGTTGGTTAATTAACTGCATCTGTTTTTAAAAAAAAATGAAATTCACCAAGTTTCTAAAACTTCTGGGACTTATAACTCTTATTTTCATAGATCATAGATATTTGTACACGGGGATTAAATGTCTTACATCTGTTTGGGGTTCCAGCATTGTGTCAATGAAAGTAACAAAACAGCTTTCAGGAGTGAAAATAGGTCTTACATTCAAGTTGTGGTAGGGGTCTGAACCGTGCGAGAGTGTCTGAGGAGGTCTGCAGTGTGTGTGTAGACCTGGAAAATGCCACCTAGGTCGGGATAGAGAGTCTATCCACCAAAAAGGAAAGAGAGAGAGAATAAAACTGGAAAGAAGAAAGATAATGAAGATGGGAGGAAGCAAGCGTGGGAAATGTAGTGCCCTGAGGGAGGGGACCCTAAGCGGGACTGTAAATGGTAAAGCGCATATAATTATACAAGAACTTTAAAATTAATGTTAGTGTTCTGAATCTCCATCCTTCCCTTCCCCATTCTTCTGCTTGCAACAATCACACCGGGACTGCACACATATGAAATTAAAGCACTTGTTTCAGGCTGAGAGTGTCTTGTACATGGAGAAGAAGAAGGTTGAGGTAAGCGATGTAGGTGACTCTTGCACTTTCGGGAATCACATGTACTAAGTTACTAACCTTTATTTTAATACACTGTGTTCTCCTGGAGCTTGATCACTAATGATATCGTGTCTCCTGACGCCAATCTCCTGCTGGGACCCAGTCAATGGTATCTTAAGACCAGAGGTGGCGCAAGTTCAGCTGGGGTCCTGGGGAATCACTATTACCATAGGGCCCCCTCCAAAACGTTATGTACACACCACAAAGAGCACCAGTAGCCTATTGGATGTTCATATGCAAATGTAACCACTAGACAACGCAGTATAAAAAAGTGCTTACAAATGTCAAGGTCATGGAAGCAGAGATACTGATCCTTTCCTCAGACCGCACCAAGGGACCTTTCCATCAGGCTCAGGGTCTTGCCCCTGGATCAAGGTGCTTTTTTGGACTGGGAGGTCATGGGCCCACGAGCTATCAATCAGAAACCTGTTTTGACTCCGAATGAATTGTTGGGACCACCAAGTATTGCTGGCTATGGTGAGTGGCACCAGGCTGTCTGGGCAGGGTATTGTCTGTCTTAATGTAATCATGCTCTTATCAAGATCTGTGTGTGTATATAAGATCT
Source organism: Spea multiplicata (assembly GCA_009364415.1). Lineage (NCBI taxonomy): Eukaryota > Metazoa > Chordata > Amphibia > Anura > Pelobatidae > Spea > Spea multiplicata. The sequence continues at coordinate 44,073,399 of VKOC01000005.1, forward strand.
TATCAAGATCTGTTTGTGCAGCTAATATACTCAGTTCGTGTTTTACCTCAACATTGGTTCTGTCTGATGTTTGAGGTAATATGCTATAATCACTATTTTCCAATTAGTGAAAAGGTAAGGTGTGCTACAATACAAAAGAGGCCATTGGAATGCAGATATTGACACTTAGAGGACCTGAAGGTGAGGCAGAAGTTTGTCCAGAGACATAAAAATGGTACTGGAAAGGTAGAACGAGGCATCTAATGGTAGATGGTAGAAGCGGATGTGCATGGATTGTACCTACATGTCGGGGTTTCTTTTTATTCAGATGTTAATCATTGTTTACCATGGCAAAGTGCCCTGGAGCCACATGATAATGGCATCCTAAGCAAAAAAGCGACCAGCATGCTATGTGTGAAATTCTTCCTCTTCTCCGGGAATGAGTTGCAAAGTGTGATATGTGCTTGTGAAATTTCTAATTTTCGCAAGCAACAGGATGACAAGCCACCTATTATGTGAAGACAGCCCGGGCTAACCAATGTAATAAAGCAACAGACATTTTAACAGAAATTTAAGTTGGAAAACAGGGATAAACTGTTACAGGTAACAGCATCCAGCCACACAGTAAAGGCATCTGAAATGGGTTTGTAGAAGGGTTAAAACATTCTGGAGGGGTTGTTGCAAAAATATTACTTGCATTTTTTAGCATAACTAAATTCATAATTTATTAAAACCAAATATAGTTTGTACTTTTGAAGATTCCGTCCGATGGCAACAATAGCCTTGGCATTCTGTTGAATTCTAATCACTTCCATAACTATGTAGTCCATGAACTTCCAAGGAATTAAATGAAGTCTAGTCTGATATCGCACTCATATGCTTGCCTCAGCCTGGACACCATAAATACTCATTAAAGCTATATCTACTTGGATAGTTCTTGCATCTCTTCTTAGGCCTTGAATGATATATAAGGGGGGGGGCATAGCCCATTCCTGGTTTCCCGTACCCCATGCTTGACTTTTTGGTTCCTGAATGGGATTACCTTACTGGTCTTTGTTTCTCGGGTTTGTCGTTTATTATTTGGTGCCATTAACCAATTGTACACTGGTTTCTGTTTTCTGGCCATCCGCTAATTCATCTGCTGCTACCAGTCCCAGAATTCCTGTGGTAAGCAAGTGGTTGCCCATCCGTTACGACCAGTACCCAAGTTCATCTCCTACTGGTAATACCGCAGTTCCGTACCTGCCCTATTCGCTCGTCCCCTGGGTATGCAAGTGCGTGTTAACATGAAGGTGTAAGTGTGCGTCATTGAGTATGTGTGGGCATGTGTGCTGGTGCGAGTGTGCAAGTCTATGCAAATATGAGGTGCAAATATGATATTTTGGGTGACTCTCCCTGAGCTGATTCTCTATGGCCATCCTAATGAAGCCCTGTTTATCCAATGAAGTCCTCCATTTCACATGGGTGACAGTCATTTTATTGTTTACCACCAGGATGTATGACAAGGAGTCAGGGTCGTCTAGGAGGGTTAACACAGCTAGAACAATCCGCATGACAATTTTGCAACTGTCTGAAAACATTATATTATGTAAAAAGTATCATAGTTTTAGAACCGAAAACACCACAATATGTTTTAAAGCTAATTTTTAATGTGATACTAGAAAACGAATGTCCCTTTTAAGGCAAAACGCATTAGTGTGGGCCGTAGGCTTTCTCTAGTGGCTGCTCCATTGTAGTAGCCGCAGCATGTTAATAAGGCTTTCCTGGTTAATATTCAATGAGATATTTGTGAAGTGTAGGGTGTTTTGCAGAGCTTATCTCCTGTTTGTACTGGTTTTCAGTTGGTCTTTAACAACTGATTGGATGTGTGTACAATTCATGACTGTATTACTGGAGCAGGCAGTGACACCACCTAAACCCGGCCGGGGCTCCTTGGGTAAATGAAACGCTGGCACTGATTACAGAAATACTGTGGTCTGAAGTTTTTAAAACTAACGAAAAAAAAGAAAGAAAAAGTGCAGCGCAAAAACCGTTAAAACTTAATGAAAAAAGTTTTCACTTAAAAAGGAGGCTGCCTTTTCTTCATTCAGGTTCTTCTCCTCCTCTTATTTTAGCCGTTTAGTTTATAATATAATTGGGTCCCCAGTGATAAAAAAAAACCCAGAAAAATATTCATAGACAATACATTCAATGCATCAAATATAATAAATAAAAACAAACAAAGCCAGACACTTACTATATTGTTGGAGTGCATAAGTCCCATTGATAAATAACAGCAGCACCACCAGGGCACTGGGTTTTTGCTATTTCTACTTGCGTAAATTTACCTCTATGACTGGCTTCCAAACCCCAACCCTTGTGACGTTGGGATTTAAGGGTCCATCCAAGATCAAGACCTCCAGACTGGCAATGGCAGGGTGGCCCTGGCACTTTAAGGCCATCGGCCGCCTGATGATGTAGGTGTGGCCAATATCTGGCTATGCGCTACATTTTATGCTGCTTCGGTGTGCGGTGCTGTCAGCCAGCGGCTCACCGGGCACGTCATTTCCAGTGCCACCATGCCATTGCCAGTCCAGCCCTGCATACAGGGATAGATAGGTGAGAAGACTGACATTTGAAAACAGTTACATTGGCCAATATTCCAAGTTATTTCAGGTTTATTTTCCTAACTCAGATGCGGCTCGGATAAAACCCAGTTACAAACTAACACTATTTTGAGCACATATAAGACTACTGGTACAATCTATAGCTTAACCCCTTAATGACAAAGCCCGTACATTGTTTTCAATGGGTTTTGGGACCGCCCATTCTCCTTAAGGGGTTAAGGTACATTAATTGTAGAAGACCGTCGTGTGTCCTTTTGGGGCTCATCCCTTCTTCCATATGAAAGTGGACATTTCTCCGGCCTCAGTCGCATCAGCACACGCTATTCCTCCACCCATAGCTCCCTGTATAAACCATTAATGTACAGTATGTTAAATATAACAGGTATATAGCTCTCTACATAAATCAGTGTGTTGTAACACAAATGATGTATTCCGGAAATATATTTATTTCGATAAAGATGATCTTATGTAGAATAATCTGACACCTCAGCAGGGTGGGGTTGGGTATTCTCCTTTGCTTCGAGGCATACAACTCAGGAGCGATTTTCAGCCATTACAGCGTGATACAAAGCCAGGAAGAATTTCAAGTATGGGGCGTGGAATAACACACCTATGTCAATAGCTGTGTCTGGATCTGTAGCTGCCTGCAAAGCCTCTCCTGAACACGGCTGGAAAACGTCCCCTGCTTCCCGAGGAACTCCCTGATATATGCACATCAGCGTCAGCGAGGTCCGATTCACGATGCACACACGACGGCTGATTCATGTTCTTCCTGTATCACATAGCAAAGTCACAGACAGGAAGACGTGGCTTCTCAAACAATACACAAACAAAGTGTACATTTGCACACTGATATATTTGTTATTTATTGTTTTATATAGCGCCGTCAAATTCCGTAGCGCTGTACAATAGGTAGACAGGACATAACAAGTAGTATGTAACAAGACAATTTGATTTACAGGAACAATAGGGGATGAGGGCCCTGCTCAAGGAGCTTACAATCTAGAGGGGGTGTTCTCCATGAGCGTTGGAATTCAGCAGAAAAGGACCCCATGCAAGGACATTTTAATGCTATATGCATCTGCCCTGTCCTAGGGGTTTGTGCTGATATGTTATGCTGGTGGACAAGCGTACAAGGATAACCACGTCCCTGGCTTCCTGTAATAGTTACGCATAATAGTAGGCATGACAAATGACATCATACCTAGAACTTCCTAATAGTTAGCAGGTCGGGAGGTAAGTTGGCTGAACAAAGACATCTACCCAATACCATACACTTATGGCACCTAAGCAATATTTTACCGGCAGACCAGTACATCAATATTTCCGGGACCATCCAATGGAAGCAATAATGGAGCTGGTATTTTTTGCATAAAACGTGGGACCTCTATACACAGGAGACCACTAGGAAAGGTCTATAGTTGCAAGGTCATTACAGGTACATGCCTTACATAACCACCATTATATTACAATATATATTATTTAATAGTAAGCTTTTATACTAAGAACTAAAATGTTATTCGGTTATTAATAGCTGCAGATAGCAGCAAAGGTTTTATTATTATTATTATAATGTATTGTTTCATATAGCACCATCATGAGCATTGTGTATGGGGGTCTAGCTGGTTACTCTACCTAGATGTAATTGACAACCAGGCCCAAGTTTCACACTAACAGCTGTATATTGTCATAAATACTGTATAATGCATTCAATGTGCCAGCAGCTATGTGGAATATGCTGGCTCTTCATAATTAAAGGCCAAATTTATATTCTGTTTATTTATTTTATTTATTGTATAAAACTTCAGAATAGTTCGGCGTGTAATTCCAGTACCAGGGAGCTCACCTCTTTCATCAGAAAACAAGATTCACGGAGAGGACAACCTGGTTTCTGCTGGAGTTGCAGAATTTCTGACTCATGTGAGATGTTTTCAGTGATAAAAGGAGTGAGTCACGTGTTTCAATGAAGTGTTTAACGAAAGAAGACTGTGTCCTGGTAATCCCCAGACAAAAAGTCACACAAATCACTACTCGTGTACCCACTCTGCCCAGCAGGACAGCTCTGCAAATCTGCCTCTGACATCATTCTGGGCTCTCCAGACATGGTATTAGTCATCGGACTTGGCAGCCTTGAACCAACTCGACGATAGAGATCTAGGTTTTCAGTAGTAAATTAAGCAAAAATGCCTTTTTTATCTCTAGTGTATTTTTAGTGGACTTAGTTAGCCCATAGGTGATTCTATTTTTCAGCTGTTCTTCAGTACCATAGTCCCTTCATATAGATTCCGTTGATAGTTTCAGATGTTTAGAAGCTTGGTTCAAAACGCAGTGAGCCGGTGGAAAAACAAGGGGGAAGTAAAGTAAGGCATTGGCCTACTGAGCACTGGCCTTGTGTGCCACATGGCCAGTCTAATGCTGGCACGTGGGGGTAGGGATACTCCAAAACCAGTAATGAAAACCCTCAATATGGAACAATGAAGGGCCTATGCTCAGGAACAGGCAAAACAGCAGATACAGAATTACAACCTGTAGACAGCATCTACACACTAAATAGAACAGCCATAGAATATACAGAAATATGGCCGCACACGATAATATTGGACCACACGGGACACACTGATAACTCTGAGTGTAAAACGTAGGCACACATGCCCCGACGTAGCCCGGCACAGATGGCTTAGCGGTATGTTCCCCAACCCGGCTCCTGTGTTACCTCTTGGGTTTGGTGACACAGATCAGTATCTGTGCTCAAGATCCTCTGCTACCTGCCCTGACTACGGACTGTCTGACTCCATTCATTTACTACGGTCATGGTGTGTCCGCTATTCACAGAAATACTGTATATAAGTGCTATGAAAGGATTATATTCTCGTCTCGCGTTCCTCTCCGTTTACTAAAATGGTACAGACTCTTTCCAGAGACATTTGAGATCCTCATCTAATAAGCTTCTTGTTTCTATCTGGTTATTAATAGCCATGATAAATAATGTATATGGAGAAAATACTCTGAAAGCCATTACTAGAAAGTGTCTATCTAGGGAAGAATACATCGCCTTACCCCTTGTTTCTGTAAATTAAATTATGTCATATACATAATGACATGTACATCATGTACTTGTTATCTCCTGTTTACCCATTGTACGACGATGCGGAATATGCTGGCGCTATATAAAATTTATTTAAATAAATAATAATAATAATAATACTGGAACAACAGTAACTTGCCTTGGTGTTGTAGTGAGCACACAGGCGTCTGGCTCCCGTAAACACAAGACAAGGCTGAGGACTAAACAAAGCTCAGGACTAGAAGCCCAATGGATGAGGCCAAATGAAAAAAAACTTTCATGTGAAAGTTTAATAATTGAAGTTAAATAATGGGGTTCCTATTAGCTGCTGTCAATCATTGCCTCTGTTTAAATATGAACAGTATAAATAAAAGTGTTCTGATTCTGTATAAATGAAATACGTTTCATATGATAATATGATAATATAACACATGCTGTACGTCAAATTACAGAAGTTCCAGTATGGCTTCAAAGAATTACTCCATGGAGACGGCTGTTCAGTTAACATTAGATGGTATTAGTGTGAATAAGGGAGCGATATGGTTAGACGGGGGAAACTGTGTCTGTCCATCAGCGCTATTGTTAGTATAAATAGCTCATGTCAGATAACAGACAGGACTGCGGCTTGTCCCCGATCTCACAATGCCCCGTTACAGAACATGCGCTGCAAATATGTGATAGGCATTTCTTGATAACCCGCTATGCTGGTAAGATGAGACTACGCACATTCCAATTACATCAGCCTCCACGTATTTACCAAGAATAACACAGCTGATTTTGTTGTCTCGAAAGCCTTCTGGTTCACAGTGGGTGACACCATAAATTATTTATATTTTACCGTACAGACGTAAATAATGTTTCTGGCCTTTTTTTTCTTTTATGTAATTTCTGGCATCTTTAGTTGAAGTTAATACCTTTTCATACAGAAAAAAAGATGTAAATTTATATCAGCTTTCAGGGTCTCAGAGGTCTCTTCTTCACCTTTCATGCGTATATCACATGAGATATACAGTACGTGCTGAATTAATTTCTTTCTTCTCCAAACGGAGGATAAAATTATCATGACTATGGGATCTCACTACCTACGGAGAGAGAGGGGAGATGTGATATAATCATTTATCCAAGTACAAGAGGGTGGTTTATTTCAAAGGAGGAGAAATTTAGGAGGTTTAGATGTAATGTAAGGAAGTTTTACTTTACTGAGAGTGTGGTAGATAAACGGAACAGCCTCCCATCAGAAGTGGTAGAGGCTAAAACAGTGAGGGAATTTAAACATGAATGGCATAGGCAAAGTATGCAAGTAATCAAAGTAGTGAATGATTAACGCCGTCACCGGCTAAGCAGAGCTGCTCATCTGAACAGCGAGCGACGTGTGCCGACAAACAGGGTAATGGAATTCAATAGCACCAGGAAGCAGCGAGTGCCGTCTATAGATTAATATGCATCGGATTTCCTGTGGCAGCTAAAAGGATCTCGCTAAACACAAAGCTGTTTCACGCTCACCGAATGTTTGCCCAGCCTAGGGTCAGGCTGCAAAAAAGAGTTACTTTTTCCTGACTTTCAGGAAAAGTATGGTGAAAAATAAAATGTAACTATATTAAATTTTGCAAGTTTTATTTGATTTTATTTATTTTCTCTGTCTAAACTATATGTGGTTTTTCTTTATACCTCTTAACATTTCAAATAACCATAGTGGGTCACACATGCCACCCTGCTGCCCACAAGTCCTGCTGCAGACACCGTATCTATATTCTGCCCCTACCACGCTTTGTGTCTTCACCCCTCCTTATGTCCTTCGCGATGTGACATTATGTGGCATAGAGAGTACTGTGGAGGTGAGTCAGATGAAAGCTGCCACAATTCTGCATTGCAAGTCCTGATCACTGCTATGAGGGACAGCAGGACAGAATCCGCCCAAAAACACCACTGTCCAATGTAAATCAGGACAGTCGGAAGGTATGATATTGCACGTTTAAATGCATGGTAGTGTCATCAGATAAGGGCTGGCAACTTTCAGCCCAAATTTACTCTACGCACCCTGCTGAATTTAAGACTGAAAAAGTACCAACAAAAAGATTAAAAATGTCCCCAGTGGTTCCACCTAATTAAAAGAGAAGCCCAGGAAGCAATTGCCCTGTCCCGATCCCCTCCAGCCCTCCCTTGAGTTTCATGTTGAGGCACTTGAGCATGGCACAGAAAAATGGGCCAAGGTGAAGAAAATCCAGTATGGTTCTGGGGGCCAAAGCCAAGTACCTTGTTGCACACTAAGGTCCTTTCCTAAGGAGCCAGAGAGGGCCTGTGCCCTCAGGAGCCGGAGAGGGCCTGTCCCCCGGGAGCCGAAGAGGGCCTGTGCCCACCGGGAGCCGGAGAGGGCCTGTGCCCAAAGGTGCCAGAGAGGGCCTGTGCCCACTGGGAGCCGGAGTACCCTCAGTGGTGCTGCTCTGCCTCAGCTCCCCCAAAACACCATGTTAGGGGTAGGTAGCAAAGATTGTGCTGGATATTTTAAGTAAATGCCCCAGCAATGACTTCCACGAGCCTTGTCATAAACATCAGTGTCTGGATATGTGCAATCTGGCCACCCCTGCACCGGGCCACACATCTAGCAGAAGCACCTATGAATGCTAGTTCACTATTATAGTGCTTAGAAGTGTCTGGTTAGTTATCAGGAATGCGTGCATGCGGTGACTCATTTTATGTCTACGAGCCGCCCGTCTGCATTTCCTCCATGAACGCACCACACCTTCAGTAGGTGAAACCTGTACAGATGCCTTGCTGATTAGAGCGCCTAAACAATCACTACAATAAAGTACTTTCTTCACTCTCACACAGGCCTGGACAGGCCATCGAGTAGATCCGGGCAAATGCCTGACGGTGCAGCTGATCCAGTCCCTGTTCCCACTCTGTGAAGATTTAAGAGACATTTCAGCTCACCACCAGGACCTGTGTACACGGCACAAGCTCACATTTCACACAAACAATAAGCAACAACAAGATGGTGCATACTATAAGCACATGTATGGAGGATGCATTTGGGGGCCCATATCAGATGCACAGTGCATATTACAGCAAACCAGTGCCAAAGCTCAGTAATATAACTATCTGCTTCTCAACTTGTAAAATGTATAACCTTAGATTTTATTATGTTGAACCCAATGCTGGAGTGTTACGGGCATTTCTGTGCAGAGAAGGACTTTTTACATCATCCCTGCTTTAACGTGCAGCAGGAGGTAATAGCATAAAAGCTCAGCACGGTGACTCACGCTGGATCCTCTAGTGAGAATATTTCCAGATTATTACGTCCAGATTCTCTTGTGTAGCTTCATGGCTCAGAACTACAGAATGCAACCTCTGTGAAGACTTCTTCACACATCTTGGGGTCCACGTCATAAACAGAGATGCCCAGAAACGTATAATAAAACAATTTACAAAGGGATATTGAAATTATAACAAATAGAAACATTCACTCCAATTCCCTGTGTGCTCAACATGTGGTTTAAGATTTGAATAGGTAATCGTTTGTGTGAACATCCCATTCATTGTCTTGGTACCTGTCACAATGTATCAAAGGCTTTGTGACTCACAAGTAAGTCACTAGTGGAAACTATAGATCTGCAGATTAGTAATGATGTCATCGGGAGCTTGCAAGCTAATATAATGGCTACAATTAGAATGTGATTAGTACCGGCTATCAGCAGAATGTAACGTTCCTCGTTTGCGCTGTTTTAAAAAGTAAATGGTGGAACAATTCTGGTGCACAGTTTTAAAAGTGGATTTATTACAGTAGAAACCAATGAAATGCTCCTGCTAATTATAAAACCTTGTACAGAAAACCCCAATGTCTAAAACCACAAATATCTTTTTTATTTTTACAAGGGTTATTTGGATGGTAATACTGGTGCTTTATATATATATATATATATATATATATATATATATATAACCATTATGTAGCACTAACAATTTACACAGCCCTTTTGACAGTAAAAGCATTGAAAGGATATGACAGAACAGGAATTAACAGACTAAGACAGATATATTAGGTAAAGAGGGCCCAGCTCGCAATCTACACAAACACACACAACCATAACATTATGACCACTGACAGCTGATAATCTTGTGGGTAGGGGGATGTATTAGGCAGCAAGTGAATATTTTGTCCTTAAAGTTGATGTGTTAGAAGCAGGAAAAATGCTAAGCGACCTTGACAAGGGGCAAATTGTGATACCTGGATGATTGGGTCAGAGCATCTCCAAAACTGCAGATCTTGTGGGATATTCCAGGTCTGCAGTAGTCAGTACCAAAACTGGTCCAAGAAAGGAAAAGCAGTAAACCTGCGACAGGGTCATGTGCGGCCAAGGCTCATTGATGCAGGTGGGTGCGAAGGCTGGCCCGTGTGGTCAAATCCAACAGACAAGATACTGTAGTTAAAATTGCTGAAAACGTTAATGCTGGTTCTGATAGAAAGATGTCAGAACACACAGTGCATCTCAGTTTGTTGCATATGGGGCTGCAGAGCTGCAGACCATCCCATGCTGACTACTTTCCGCTTCCGAAAGCGCCTACAATGGGCACATGAGCATAAGAACTGGGCCACAGAGCAATGGAAGAAGGTTGGCTGGTCTGACATGTTTTCTTTTACATCACGTGGGTGGCTGGGTGCATGTGCGTGGCTTACATGGAGAACACATGGCACCAGGATGCATTCATGGAGGCCGCACCTCACAACTTACAGGATTTAAAGGACCTGTCACTTACGTCTTGGTGCCAGATACCACAGCACACCTTCAGAGGACTAGTGGAGTCAGGTCTGTTTTGGCGGCAAAAGGGGGACCTACTCAATATTAGGCAGGTGGTCATAATGTTATGGCTGATGGGTGTATATATTTCTACTTTTATCTGCAGAGTGGCCTCTTCCCAATCTCGCTATACTGAGATACCTACAGAATATTTCCATTCTAATGAATTGTCTTCTTATTTTCAGCTATAAACCACAGCTGATTTATAATTAGAGAGTTCTCTGACTGTATTTTCCTGCATACTTGGTTTAAGGGTATCCTGATCTATCCATGTAATCACAGGGTAGACACAATTCTCCCCTTTGTTTGCCTTTATTTTACAAACAGTTGCGTGCGAATTAAAAAAAAATGAAGCTTAACATAATTCCACACTTAGCTCATTGGTGCAAAGGAGATTTTGAGAATTGCTTCTTAACTCCTGGGTGTTAGATTCTGTATTTGTAATTATAATAGGCACAGTATAGACAAGCTTAATCTATCAGTACCCCAAACATATATATATAGTGGACCAACCCTTTCCTCTGGATGGGGTTAGCGTAGGTAGGATAGCTCCGCTCCTAATTCCTTGTTCAGTTTCCTGCCCAAACCACTACCAACATCAACCATGACCCCAAAATTAGTCCTTCCCTCATTTGAGGAACATAAAGACTATGAATTCCAGGTATTCTCATGTTTGATTGGTTTTAATACTCATAATCTACAGTTGCTGAAAGGTTGAGGCATGGGTGAAGTGTCCTTGAGCAGGGTCACATTTACAATCCAATACCCACATATACCCAAGAAATCAAACGTTCTGCATGGCTAGACAAATGGGTGAAATGGGTACAGAATGAGCAATAATGATAGGAACATGACACTAAATGGATAAAGTATCCACAACCAGGCTAGGACTAACCCTTTCGCGCTTGTTTCTCTCTATGCTCCTGGCTCTAGGCACATGCCTAGCGTACCAGCTGCAGAAACACACAGAGAAACATAAATTGCGTCCTGTCCTTCCTGCTGTAAATACGTTTTTATGGCTTTGATGAGTACGCCAATTAACAAAAAGCTGACTTTAGTGGATTAATACAAATCAAAGAAGGGATTTTAATAAAGCATCAGTCTGAACGTTTATATCATTTTCCTCATAATGCATCAGCTTGGCGTGTGTTCTTTAAAGAAGAGAGGTTCTTATCAGAACGCGGCAGACGCTCACACGCTTCGACTAATGCAAACATCAATAGATGAACTATAGGGCCAAGACACCCGGGATTACTGGCCGATGATAGAGCAGGCCGGGTCTGGTTTTCATCTCAGGTGCCACCAGAGCACAGAAATGAAAAATAATGGCCCTAAAGACAAAGGATAACTTGGAACACCAATGCCCACCTCCTGCAGGGACCTTTTGAAAAGTCCTAGGAATTATTTATATTTATGAGGGGAAATCCAGTGAGATATCACCATTTTGGAGTCAAAAAGGACTTTTTCCCTTTTTTGAGGCACAATTTGTAATCGGTTCAATGCAGGTTTTTTGCCTTATACTGTATTAGTAGAAAGGTTGGAGCTCTTTTTTAACCTAAATTACTATGTTTCTATGAAAACTTTCCCAGATAGAAGATCCTCCAGCTTTCCCCTAAACAGGGCTGCGTCGCCTATCGTGTGCACCGGCCCGCAGCCATGTGGCATGGAACATACCGGTGCTTAACCGTAAAGGGGAGCCCCAGTAGGTTTACTGTTGGTGGTACAGCTGTATGGTCCGTAGGGTACTTAATGTTATGTGTTAGGGGAATTACACATACCGTGGCCACTGATGGAGCTGACTGGACGTGGGGATATCGCATGCATGCAGAACACTCATAGAACGTGAAAGGGTATTGATAAACCGTGTAACTCTTTCTATTCAGTGCCAGCTATGAAGTCAGGTCGATTTTAGAAAAATATTGCTTTTTTTTCCCAGAAACTCCCAGAAATGAAAGCATATGTCAAGGAGCATGTCTGAGGCATTTTGATTCACCCTCAAGTAAAATGTAAAGAATAATTGATTGGACCATCTGGGATCCTCACTTTACAGAATCATTAAGCGGACACTCTGCATGTTTCCTGACAACTGTTAATACAATCCTAGCTTGCGGGCGTCTGTACTCAGTTCTCGTCCCGACACAACCTTGGTGTCATCTGACGATGGACTTTATCATAAATGTTCTACTTTTCTTAGAACTGGTTGAAATGTGTGACTTTGTTCTTTTGAGTGTTCCTTTATATATGTTATAAAGTCTTCAATAAACTATTACAAAGGCCTTATAATCCTCAATGGGCAAGAATTATGCTGTGCAAAAAGCCATGTGGAATGACTCATTCACTTAACCTTGCAAGAGGTGAGGAAAATATCACTGAATTAAACCGTATTAAGTGTTCTGTTGGGCCTGCATAATGTTTAGGATTTAAGTATACATTATACAGGACTAGCATCCGAACCTTCATAATATATAGTGAAGTCAAGGAGCTTTTCAGTAACTCTCCTATCATTTAGGTCTGCAGAACACTTCCATACATCCACACTCTATGAACATTCTAATCTCATAGAAAAGATTGAGTTTTCTAGGATGGAGAGTTTTCGGGACACTTGGGAACTATGGATTCCATTTGAATCTAAGTTTCTCCGCGTTGGTACTTCTCTTCCCCAGTATATACAACAGCATCTGCTCAGATAAGCACTCGACGGTCGTGCTCTCAGACCAGTTGACCGAATACTGACCATGAATAAAATATGCTTTTCATTTCTTAGTCCATTTTAAGATATATACAATGTGGCCAATCCCCTCCTTGACTTTAAAAAAACGATTTCATTGTTGCCAAATTAATAGATAGATTTGATGCTATTAAATACAAGCCTTCAAAGAATGTAGATCAAGCACAGTACAGAGAAGCAACCGCCGTCATGACACAACAACAGAAATATTTAACAGTTCCAGGGTGCGAGAAAAGTGGTATTACAGTAAGAATGAGGATGGGGGGTGATGAATCCTCCCCCACTCAAGACTGTCAATAATGGAGTAGTCTTTAAACAAGCTGAGGATCAGTATCCTGGACAAAGACTTACTTTAATACACATATAGTAACATAGTTCATAACATAGTTCATAAGGTTGAAAAAAGACCAAAGTCCATCAAGTTCAACCTAAATACATATTGTGTCCCTACCGTGTTGATCCAGGGGAAGGCAAAAAACCCTTATGAAGCAGATGCCAATTGCCCCATACCAGGGGGAAAATTCCTTCCCGACTCCAAATATGGGAATCAGAATAAATCCCTGGATCAACGTTCTGTCCCTATTAATCTAATATCCATAACTTGTGATATTATTGCTTTCAAGAAACACGTCCAGGCTCCTTTTAAACTCTTTTATTGAGTTTACCATTACCACTTCCTCTGGCAGAGAGTTCCATAGTCTCACCGCTCTTACTGTAAAGAACCCCCGTCTGTGCTGGTGTAGAAACCTTCTTTCCTCCAGCCGTAGAGGATGTCCCCTTGTTATAGATACAGTCCTGGGTAAAAATAGGTCCTGGGAGTGATCTCTGTACTGCCCCCTTATATATTTATACATAGTTATTAAGTCCCCCCTAAGCCATCTTTTTTCCAAACTAAATAACCCTAATTCTGATAATCACACACCTATTTACGCACACTCACTGTAGCACACACTCACTGTAGCACACATTGACCTTGCCTGGAACCTGTCTAAAGAGTAGCTCACAGGTGATGCAGCTGCCATGCCACCTCCGCAGTCTCATGCAATGTTACATTATGTGATCCCATTAAGCCCAATTTCTTATCGAATTTGAAAGGACCTGGGGGCAATTGCTCCCCTGCCCCTGTTGCTATTTATTTATGTAGAGCTGTGGGGGAGACTGTATTTTACTGGCTGTACCCATTTCAATGGTGGCTCTGTATGTTTAGGGGCCTTCTCACGATGACCTGAAATCCTGATTATGTTTACTGTAAGCTGGAACAGGGCTCGCATCATGTCCATGAGATGGGCTTTTACCGGCCATAACAGGCATGCCCTCCAAATACTGAGTGGCCGTGAAACTCTTCACTCCTCTGCCAACTTTCACTGCAAATATTAAAAGCAGAGCCGGGCTTAGCGCCAGGCCAATGAGGAGGGTGCATGAGATACATGCCAACAAAGACATGCTAAAACGACATGGCGAGTGCTTTTGTGGGGCGACAAAGGGAGGTCACGCCTGGAGCGCTGTTTGGTCGAGGACCGGCCGAGCTGGGTGTGACGCAATCAGCATCACCTACGCAAACCGCATCTCTTCTACTACTAAGTGTGATGAAGCAGCCCTAGTAACATCTCCTGCATCTCGTCGCCGTGCTTGCATGCATGCTGTTGGATCAGGCTGCCCACATGCATGCATTCCTCCATCTTGAAATACATTGGGCAGAGCAGTCCCTGCCATGAGTCTGCAAGCTATGTCATGCGTACCACGGGTGAAAGCGTCGATGGGCGGCTGGATTTGAGGTGGATTTCAGTTCGCCGCGTGATTAATGCAGCCCTGTCGTGACATGTCAGCTCCGCTGTGTAATATGTGACTCGATCGTTAGTATGCGGTTGAGTCACTTGGCCCGCACAATGCGTCTCCTGCCTGTCCATTACACTGCAGGATGCACCATGTGAAGAAATGCAAGTCAGGGTAAAGCGCCGCCCCATCGGTGCAGACGCATTACACGGAATATATCATCAATGTATAAGCGTGTTTTCGTTATTATTACACACTGAATGCTGCAGTCTTTAACGGCGAGCATTTCATTGGTTGGAGGATTGCCCTTTCTTCCCCGGTCTGCAGTCACCCCAGTCCCCGGTATCGCACTCCTCTGCAGGAAGCCCCCGCCACGCCCAGGCTTAGAGCAGCGAAGGGTGTGCGGGGAGAAAGCTGCAACTCGGTTGCCACGGAGACAATGACGTCATCACACCCTGGATCCCATTGGAGGAAACCCCGTGGCCCAAGCCGCAGCCTGTCGCTCAACCTAACCCTCCCTTCTTTTCTCCTTCACGGTCCCGCCCCAAGCTCCCGCGCTCCTCTCTGATTGGTAGACATGGATAAGGACACGCGGAATTGGCGGCTCTCCCCCCGGGCTGTGATTGGCCGAGTCTTCTTAACACCTCCTTCTTGCCAACGCCTGGTAGTTGGGTTTGGCTGCGCCGGGAGGGTGTTTTGTGAGCTGAGCGTCAGTCTCCAGGTTTTCTTGTCCTCCCTTTTCCTTCCTCCGCCGGCCAGCGGCTCGCACGGTGAGTCTAGGAGCGGCTTTGCCTCTTCTCTATCCGAGGCCTCTCCGCAGCCGTAACCTCTTTATATCCCTCTGTAAGCTCGGGGTGGCCAGGACCCCTCCCGCTGGGGACTTAGCTCGTTCTGAGACGGCGACATACGTGCCGCCCCGGCCGGGTTAATCGCGCAGTAAGGGCTTTTGGCGGGTTGATACCCTGCAGGCAGGGTTACGGGGCTTGTCTAGAACGTTCTGCTTTGCTTCTAAATCCTACATGCGTTTATCGGCCATTCCCAGGCTGTTCTGTATGTGTGGGTGCTTCATGTATGTGCTCTGTGTCATGCTACACGCATGATGTTCCTGGGCTGGTGGTGGACGCGGTGTGATAGGTCGCATTGTGGATGCGTGATGATTGGAGGGTGTCTTGGCATCCAGTGCCTGAGTATTGAACGCCCGTAGATTTTCTGACATGACGATTTTCTCATCCGGTGCGGGGTGTCGATCTCTAGCGTAATCTCCGTGGGATCGGCCCCTGCGTCCTCTCTGGGTTCCTTATATAGTGGATGATATATGGGCTATGTATGTATAGGTGTTGTGTGATCGTCATTTTGCGATGTATGTATGCATATATATCTACACGATTATTTTTATATAGATGTGTATTATAAATGTGTGAAATCTGTGACCGTGTTAGTCTGGCCGGGTCATGCGTGTTCCTTGGTCCCGGTATGTTAACGGTAATCCCCCCCCCACACTAATTATCCGATTGCTGACACCCCCCCCCCGTTTTCTGGCTCTGTTGCCGTGTAGCGGCAGCGATTGCCATCTTCTTGCTAGATTCCTCCATGTCTGTCTGTCTTTCCATTGCTCTGTCTGTCAGACATGGCTGTATGTGCCTTCATTACACAAAGGGCTGGCCGCAGGATCCTCGCACATGCGTTAGACTCGTGGGCTCCGTGTTGGGATGACTCCCTTCCTTTTGGATTTCTCCTTTGTTATAAGGGAATGGGGTTTTCGGGGGGCGGATTGTGGGTGGGCGCCCTGCAGGTGGACGCGCTGCTGTCGGTCTGCGGTGGGTGACATTGGGAAGTGACACTTCTATGTATGTCAGCCCTGGTGTGATCTGAATATCAGCCTCTAGCACATGGCTTCCTGTCCTACTGACCCATTAATTCAATGACTCTAATTAGCCTGAACATAATTCCGGGGTCAGGTCCTCTGGCACTTCCTGCTATGCAGTAATAAGACATTAATGCCAATGTTATCTGTAGCATAGGTAGGCGATCCCTGCTCTTTTGTGCGTGTTGACCGTGTTCCGGGGGGGGGGGTGGATTAGATGGTATGGTCCACGGGCTGCGGGCTTTTTGTATGTTCTGCACTGTGATTGTATGTTGCGGTGCTGGAAGCCAGGCTCCCCCGAGGGGTGGGAGTGGAGGGAGAGGCAGGCAGGGCGGGGATGATCCAACCAGCCTGGAGACAAAAGGCAGGGCAGCCAGATTCATTTTCTTCTCCTCCCCCAGTTTGGTTTTCATCGGCGAGCTCCTCCCCTTTCACTGACTCATGCCTTTAACTCTTTAGCTGCCAGCACTTAGGCAATCCGTGGATGGTAGGCAATCCTTGGATGGCGGTTTGAGTAGTCCTACAGTGATACGGTACTTTTTTCGTGGCCAACATCGAAAGAGATTAAGTTACATAGGCTTTTGGGAGCACAGAGGTCTCCTCTTCATTCCCAGTGGAATCTGATCGCCCACTTTAAAAGCTGTTTGACCCAGAATACATGTAACTGTGTAAGGTGGAAAGAATGTTGATTACTTGAAAACCTGTTTAATGATTTTATATGTATATATTATAAAAATGTATATATAATTACATTTGTGTTCGCTTTAGTGTTTTTATACCCTCAGTAGAATACGATAATGCAAATTGCATCATAAGAATTGTTGTGGATGACCTTTAACCCTGTGTCACTTACCTTCCCTATTTTGCTTTGTAGGTTTTTGGTGCCAGCTGTGTATTTGAAGCCAACTGCAGTTTGCCACCTTTAGATCACCTCTCAGCATCCCTTCCTCTCCCAGTTTCTCTCCTACACCCCAACTCACACTCAAGCCATGGACAAGACCGAGCTTATCCAGAAGGCCAAGTTGGCTGAACAGGCTGAACGCTACGATGATATGGCTGCCAGCATGAAGGCAGTGACAGAGTGCGGGAATGAGCTGTCCAACGAAGAAAGGAACCTTCTATCTGTAGCCTACAAGAATGTGGTTGGTGCACGGAGGTCGGCTTGGAGAGTAATCTCAAGCATTGAGCAGAAGACAGATGGTTCCGACAAGAAGCTGCAGATGGTTAAGGAGTACAGAGAGAAAGTAGAGAGCGAGCTGAAGTCTATATGTGAAGCCGTTCTGGTGAGTTTCATTCTCAGTTTTGTCATACCGTTTGCCAGAGCTAGATATTGAGCAACTACCATCTCACCTGGCCGTAAGTGCCGGCGAGAGAAATGTTCTGATGTTAGAGACTGCTTTCCTGACACTCGAGCATCACGTGTTCCTGAGGCGTTTTCCGCTAGTAGTCAGCTTAAGAATTAAACCTTAACACTTGTCTATGGTGCTGAATGACGGCTTAATGTTCTAGGAAACAGGGGAGGCAGATTTGCTCTGCGTTCTTGTTAAAATTAGGTTACTATACCTTAACGCCCCCTTGAGACCCAATGCTTGATACTTATCTTCAGGGCATATTTTCAATAAAGAAAATGTTAATCTGCAGTAAGTCCCGTGTTCGGGGTTTACTTCCAATGTCAGCCTCTGTGGCCATCTGGGTTTCTGCATGTTGTATTGTAGTCTAAATAACTATTTTTTTCGGTGGGGGCCCCCTGCCTGCTCCATGGTCCCTACAATATTATTTCGGGTAACAATGTATGTTGCACTGCAATCCGTTATGTGAAAAGCAGCAGCACTCTGCTATTCAGTGTTGTCGTCGGACACGGAGCTTAAATCTCGGCTATTCTCTGCACATAAAAGCTTCCCGCATTCCGCCCGGCGACTGGAATGTAAAGGCCGAGCCTAAAGAAATGCGTAATATCCTGCGTCGCCCGTAGGAGCCGTCTGTCCGCTGTGCTGCTGCATTGTGCAGGAGGGGCGCCATCTGGACTCGCTGGATCAATAGTTATTGGAGCTGCATAGATCCTGATGTGTTGCACTGCAGTAACACGCGTGCTGCGGATGCACCGTGTCGGCAAACACTGCAAAGGCAATTAGCTGCAGGCTGAGTAGATGATCTTATTATAAGCAGCCTAATGATTAGACTTCCCTGCGTGCTTCCATACCACGTGACAACATGCAAGATTCCAGAAAGTGCTACTTTTTAGCAAAGGACTTTATTTTAAAGCCACTTTTATTAGTCATTGGCAACTGGTCACGCCTGACGTTAAATCTTCCTTTTTGAGTTTAGTCTGTGATGAATGATTTCATTATTGTACCTGCATGTACCATGGGGCTACATTTTGCTTTTTTCGGGCAGCTTTTTATAATTTAAACACCCCCTCCCCCCAGCAACTTTGCTGGGCTGCTGGTCTTAGCCCAATATTTGACAGACCAACAGAGATGTATATCAGAGTGCAGCTAAAAAGGGCTTCAAGCCATCAGAGGTCCCGGTGACAGGTTGAGCGTTTTCTTTGTGGTGACAAACGTTTGCCCAATGTCACGCTTGCAATGTACTCTGTAAAATAAAGCATTCCTTGTTCTATACCCTGGTACCCAAACCCGCGGCCACATAGAAAGGGACCTGTTTTGCAGACCATTGCAAGCCTATGCAGGAAAGCTGGCTACTTTGAAGATGGCTTCCTTTCATATAGTCCTCCCATGGGAGGCATTCGGCTGCCGGTCACATTGTGTTCTGCATTAACCCATTTCTGCCAGGTATTGATAGTCGAAGACCAGAAGTGCAGATGAAGCTTGAGAGGCACGAATGGACTGACTTATCCCTTCCTCCCATTGTGGGTTCTGTGCATAGAACCTGCCGAGGGCATCCGTCCGTTTCTTAACGGCTTCAGGAATTGCGAGCTGTCAGGCACCGTACATGACAATGTATCGGAGTACATCTACATATGTACACGGGATGCTAGAACCAGAGTATGTTGCTCACCGAATGGGTGTATTTGTGAAGTGGACCTTGAGTCTTCTACTGCTGGGGCAGCCCTCCGTCTGTAAGACATTGTGAAGCTGTTACTGTGCTGGGGTATGTTGGCCGAATAGCTTGGATAGTTCATGATCTGTGAATCCCCCCTCCTTATCTGAGGAGCCCTCATACGTTTTTGTAGTTGTAGGGCCCCCATATAGCCGCCAGGAGCTTATAGATAAACGTGAAAGGGACGTACCTTTTTAAGTATGAAGTGAACTGAATGTTGAGTCATTTCTGTCGCTGTTGCGTCAGAGGCTGCTGTACACGTTTCCTGACGGCCTCCTCTCAGTGCTTCAAAGTTCAAGGAAAAGGAAACGTTCGACTCGCTCTGCCGCCTAATCTTTTCTTTGCAGTCAAGAAATATGTTTTAATAGAAACAACATAGTGATGGCACCTGGAAATTCACCAGTAGCCCCTGGAAAGGACTGGTAAAGCGGCCGTCGTTGGCCTGCTCCTCGGGAGTGAGATCCTGGGCCGAGGAGCTGCCAGGGCTATTAAATGCCAGGTTATTGATCCCTCTTATTACTATCCTGTCTCTGCCGTGCCCGGCTTTGCTGTCCAGGGTGCTCTCCTGGCTCCAGACCGTGGGGGACTCCCTAGACTCGTCGGGTGATTATTATTGAAACCCTTTCCTGGCTCACATTGTCCCAATTGGTTTCCTTTTTGATGTTTTTGTATAGTTTACTCATCAATCTGCTTTTCTGTTCATCTAGTTGAGACCAGATTGTTTAGGTAGAGTATGGGCATCCTCGACCTGTGCTTGAATACATTGCACCCTGCTACAGCTGAAAGCATATTAACGTACTCTGAGTAACACTCACCCGCTTAGTCCAGTCTGGCAGGTCTTTCCATGGATTGGCTGATTGAAGCAGCCAATCAGTAGCAGGAAATCCCTCCTATTTAAATCACAGGAGTGCTTCCCACGTTAAGCCCACCGGCCGTATTAATAAGTGAGGGTCCAGACAGACAATCCAAACACAAGTTTATATCAGTGCCGCTAACTTGGTTTAGATTGTGGCTGATGGTGTTGGAATTGGTTTAAACGTGAGGAGGTCTTACCTAGAGAGCTTAAATTTGTACCAAAAGGAGGTAGAAGTAGCTGGATTTGTTTATCTGTTTCTTTCCCGCAGTCATCTGCCTCTTCCTCTGCCACATTCCTGATGCTGTCAGTCTGCATCCTCCAAAGGGGAGGACTAACATAACGTGGAATGATAATCATGCGGATGAGAACAGGACATTAAGCTGGGTGCTCCCGTTCTGTTTAGAATATTTTTTCTCTATATACTGTAAAATGTATAATGCGGGTGACACTCTGGCCAGCATTGTATGCAGAATTGTTGCATTCACCACAAGCCCAATCTCGCTGTCCTATAACTATTCAGGATTCAGTGGTGTTAGACGTCCGCTCGTAGCTTTGTTCCGTGTGAATAGAGCCTGACTATTTCAGTAACTGGCAGAGGGACCCTGGGTGTGACACTGACGTTGGAGTGAGTGTGGCTCTGTGAGACAGACAAATAATTACCAGATGTATTGGCCGTTTCTCTACTCTGTAGTTATATGCAGGTCATCGGACGCGTTCACTGCTCTCCCATTAGACTCAATGCTCCTCCAGCTTTAATAACCAAATAACCACTCTCTTGTCTGGTTATACCCCATATATACTGTATAGATTGTGCACTAGACTTCTTAACCTCAGTGTTTGCTCTCCTGTAAGGTTAGTTTTCCGGGAAGCCTGGATGCCCCTCGATTTGTAGAGCATGTCCTGTTTTTCCAACCCATTGGCACCGCACTTGTGTCGGGTGGGACTTTATTGCCTTGACATCAGAATCCTTATTATATTGACCGAGATGGCAATAAAAAGCGTCGGTCTTGCTCACAATGGGGGAAATAATCTTCATGACTTCCTTCATAAACCCAAAGCATGAAGCGTGCCAATTCTTGAATGTCTGCACCATTCCTGTAGTCATCGCCTGTATTGGAAGTGCATTCCAGAGCTTTCCAGCGGCTACCTTGGATAACAACCTTTGTAAGACGGAACAATGGCTTCTCTAATGAGAAGAGGGCTTTTGTTGGCCCCGTGAAGGCACTTCCATGGGGCTCTGGTCTTCCTAGCTGATGGTAAATGACCCCTACCTATGTGTTTGCACTCAGCTGGATAAATGTAAGCAGACTTTGTATATATTGGAGTTCTGGGTGATCTTATAAGGCGCTTAGACTCTTTTATGATAGTGGCCATGTTTTCCCTAACTATTTGGTTTGTTGGCGTGTTTGAATTTTAAAGCTACATGGTGTAATCTAGTAAAATTCTGTGGGTTCTTGGCAAAGTGTAGCTCTGAAAGAGTTTAATATGTATATTATATACACACACAGTACATTTTCACCTCTATTTCCATGAGTACCTGAATATTTGTAACACAGATACGCAGCAATGTGCTGCTACTACCTTTCTAGTTCGTTGCACTCCTAGATATTAATAGGAAAGGATGCAGTGTCTCTTCTTTAGAGGTGGCCACTAGTGTGCTCTTCCAGACATTGGTGATGCAATAAACCCATTTTTAGTTGGGATTTTCCATCCATGTAGCAAAGTGTTAGTACGTACACTCAGATCACGAAGGGGGGTGAAGGTATGACTGTTGAGGACTCTTTAGCATATTCTTCCTTCACATTTTTTTATAAAGTACACCTTGGTTACTCTTGTGGACAGGTTTTAACATGTTTGTTCACACAGCAAACGTTCACCTTTTGTGAGGTGTTAATGCATTGAGACTTTGTTCTGGCCATTGGTAGCCTAGTTGCTGGCACATTCCCAGCCCTAGAATACAACTATAGACTTTTCTACATTCTACATCTAGTATATTAAACCTTTTAGAAACCCGAAGGGCATTGTCTTTAATGAGTGTAGTAGATAAAGGGCAATACAGTGGGGGGGGGGGGATTTAACCATGGTTGGGATAGGGAAAACGTTACCCTGGCTCTAAGACAAGATCAAGGACCAAGTAGGACCAGAGTCTTAATATCTGGGGAAATCGAGCGAATGGATGTTAATAGAAGTTTAAATAGTGACCCACTATAAGGTTATAGACTAGTAATTGGTATAACTGGACGTCCTTTTTCACCCACATGTTTTCATAAATATATGTATATGTGTGTATATGTATGTGTCTCACCCTGAGAAACCTTTGTTTTATAAGCAGATTTTAATCTTTTAATAGTTTTAGAAGTTGGTGATGTCTGTTCCAAACCCCGTCATTGGCATTTATATGGTACGCATAGCTTTACTCGCCAACGAGTGCCCGTC
Organism: Spea multiplicata; assembly: GCA_009364415.1. Taxonomy (NCBI): domain Eukaryota; kingdom Metazoa; phylum Chordata; class Amphibia; order Anura; family Pelobatidae; genus Spea; species Spea multiplicata. Next base: position 44,096,561 of record VKOC01000005.1, read on the forward strand.
CTATCGAGTAAACGAAGAGATTAACGGAGAGGCGGTGCCGCTTTCCAAGAAACCGCTCAATCATACAAAGTACTAGTAAGGAAACTACCTCTTGTGAACCACGTTAATTACCTTCACATTCCCCCGATGGCTTACTGCATGCAAACCTATCCACAAGAGGCCCCGTGCAGTGTATTGGCGTAGCTTTTAAGGATCTACATTTTCACCACATGTATAAAGGGCCAATCTGATGAGCTTCTTCAGCGGAAACTGCTGCGCTTGCCTTTTCAAACAATTCATTAAGTAGGGAGATCATGCTGGGATTTAACCTTCATATTGTACCCTAAAGAACAATGGAAAGGCTGTCTGTATAGGAAATATGGATCCTTTATATTGTTCCCTACTTTTAGAGATTAAGAGACTTGGCTTCTGTATGTAATACAATCCTCTGAGCAGGCCGGATTTTTGGGATGCTTCTGGCTGATCACGTACAGGCTAATACTACCGGTTCAGACACGCTTACCGGCATTCTTGCGTGGATAGCTGGTAAACCTGAACGGTCACTCCTTGGCCTGCAGTGGAGTTTCTCAGATGAGGTCATTAGATGTTTTCATTAGTGGGGGGGGGTCCTAGTTTTCAGGCAGCTGTGTATCAGCCGTTTGGTTTACATAACAGAGGTGAAACATACAATCTACTAGATAAACATCCTGACTCCTTATCAAAAAATGGTTCAGTCGTGAATGCCAAGACAAGGACTCTCTAATGAAAGTTTATGGAGGAGCGGTGCCAAAAAGCATCAGCTCAGTGTGGTGATTGAGCAGAGAAATCACCAAAAATATCACATGACAGCAATGGTCGCCTCCAGATAAAGGAGCAAAACAACTAATTTCTCCCACTCTGTTTCAGACTCAATTTTTTTCCCCATGAGGCTTCTTGTTTGACACTGTATTGTGTAGCTCTGTCTTTGGGACACTGATAAACCTAAATTATCTGTTTTAGGCCCTGCTTGATAAGTTTCTGATCCCCACATCCACCCAGCCAGAGAGCCAGGTCTTCTACCTGAAGATGAAGGGAGACTATTACAGGTATCTTGCCGAGGTGGCTACCGGAGCTGACCGAACTGGTGAGTACCTTTTTTTTTTTTGGGGGGGGGGGGCGGGCGCATGCTTGTCACACTTCTATCCGTAATTCATAGGTAATATTCCATGTGTTGGTGATGTATAGACTTTATATAACATTAGCAGTGCTGCCATAGCTGCCTCAACATTATGTCAGAGCTTCAGGCACTGAGATGCAAACGTCTGGTTTAAAGAAACCGCTTTTAGTAGCGCACTATTTATTTAGATACGTTTTCTGACCACTATTTAATGTTCCAACAATTGGCAGAATGAGTTGGCTTTCCTTGCATCAATTTACCGCTTCTGTTCATCAAAGAGACTAGACCAGTGAATACACTTTGCGTTTATGTGAATTTACACACATTAAAGGTGTATACGAAATGCGTGGAATTGAGAATTCCAAATGTTGCTTGTGATTAATTGTCTTCTAATTCCCTGCAGCCGCGATAGAAGATTCCCAAGCCGCTTACCAGAAGGCGTTTGACATCAGCAAGCAGGACATGCAGCCAACACACCCCATTCGCTTGGGTTTAGCCCTAAACTTCTCTGTATTCTACTACGAGATCCTGAACAGTCCAGAGAAGGCCTGCCTACTGGCCAAAACCGTAAGTTCTGAATGTCTTCTTACAAAGTGGAACCGATGGCAGCAAAGATTTATTATACTGGTTTTTAGGGCTGTCAGTGGTGTCCTTAATGATTTTTAAGAGCTAATTAACATGAGGTTTGGATCTGGTTCAGGCCATGGGCATCCAGAGACCTGGATGATTTCCATTTACCCAATTTCCTTCTCTACCCCCCCCCCCCCCCCATTTTTACTTTGGTCCTTTCCCATAAATAAGTGACTTTATTTGCTTTCCGGTCGATTATCTTCTATTTTCCTATTGCTGCTTGTAGTAATTTTGTCCATGTTTTGTACATAGGCTTTTGATGAAGCTATTGCAGAACTTGACACCTTGAACGAAGACTCTTACAAAGACAGTACCCTCATCATGCAGTTGCTTAGAGACAACCTTACAGTAAGTATAAATGTTTAAGTTAGTGATGCCAATGAAGAGTCACATAGCCAGGTTGGCTGGGTACTTCTAACAGGGGCAATGTACTAGAATAACAGGCTAAATGGCTGTTGTGTATCTAGACTGTTCTCCCCAAAATCTTAAGGGAACTTTAAGTGTTGTAGGATGTCTTCAGCCTGTCTCAGACATACATTGGCAAATAAACATCTACCCAAAACACAACTTGCCCTTGTTACCTTGTGGGTCTGATACCACATCCCGTGTGTGTGTGTGTGTGTGCTGTGTGTGTGTGTATATATTATATATATTATACACACACACACACACACACACACAATGACTTGCTGTTTAAGATCTGTTAGAGGAATATTAAACACTGATGGTTTTTTGTGGTGGCTGAGCATTAAGCCGAACGTCTGTTCACGTTTGCATATTTCCCAGTAGGCATATTATAATTACAGGTTTATTCCTCCTCTGTGATATGCAAATGAGCTCTGTTCCCTTACCTTGGAAAAGTGCTCTGTAGTCAATGGTCTTTCATGCATGTGTACCAGTTATTCAAATTAAGCCCAAGGTAATTGTTCTAGCGTCTCTAAATACATGAAACTGATCGGGGTCTACACAGTTGCTGGCGCTGCGGTTGATCTTGTTGGCATGTCTGTTATAAAGGTGTAAATGTGAATATTATTGGTGTGGGTTTATTAACCGGGTTAAAGGGTTTTACAACCTAATGTAGAACTGGCCTCCCGTATAAAGTGCTTTTCTTTTCCTTCCATCAGTTATGGACATCTGACACTGCAGGAGAAGAAAACGATGCTGCAGAACAGCCCGAAAACAACTAAATAACCGGGCGCATCACCCCGAAGAACCCTTTTTACACGTCTCCATTCCTTACTGCTCCACGTGGATTTCCTATAGCAAAGAAATTCCATCCATCTGTTATGGAAATCAAGTTTATAGTCTTTTTCACACTGCAGCTTTGGGGAAACTCCATTCCTTTCCCCTTTACCCCTCCCTGATATATATTTTTTTTATGTTTTGTCAATTTTTTTTTCTGGTGTGCGGTTACTGCTGTAGAAAAGTGTTAATGGTTCACTCCTGTAAAAAATAAATAAATAAATAAATGCACATAAGTAACTTCCAGACACTTATGTAGAGGACTTAAACGGCTATCTGGTATCTAAATAAATAAGAAGAAATTTGGAACCACCAGTTTCTGCAAATGACTTTTTTTTTTTTTTCTTTTTTTGTATTATAATGTAAAATGTATGGAACGTGTAGTTTAAAAGCTGCAAGCGACCTTTATCCCCCACCTGCCCCCCAATATGGAATTTTTATTTTGTGGGGTGTTCTTTCCAATAACACACTTAGGTTTCGGTCTTCACTGTGTGCCCTTCTGTTTTGTTTGGGTTTTTGTTTTGTTTTTTTAAAAAAAAAAACAACAAATGTCAAATGTTCTGGTGTATTCTGGGGTACTTTTTAAGATTTGGGTGCTTCTCTTGTAACCAGATTGCTGCTGGCAGGGCTTCATTGTGTACGTGACAGCGGCTATGGGGTTATTGTATCAGAAGCTGCTGATATTTGTGGACTTTAAACACCTTGTCAGTTTTATTATTTTTTTTTCTGTAATTTTGGGGTTTTGTTTTGCTGCTGTTTGGTTTACAACTTCTGCCTCCTCCAATAAATCATCATTACACTCCTGGCTTGGTTCTAGTGTTCACTTGTTCAGCAGTTATTCACTTGGTGGTGGTGACAGCTTTTGCAGTTATAAAGGTAATGTGACTCTATTAAAGCTGGAAGCCAATTTTAATTTAGAGCAGATATGTCACTTTCCCAAAAGTTACTGCTATACAGACTCATGACATCGGTGTTAAACAAGCAGGGAGTGCATTCAGTGTGACGCAGTCATAGGCACATCTTTGCAGAATATCTAGATCTTTAAAATGCCCTTAACGGAAGCAGAGAATTGTTTGGCGCAAATGTTAAACCCAGCAGAATACAAACAAAGTGTTTCAGCAAGCAATGGATAGGTCCATTGGATAGGTCAACTGCATAGATTTAATGGCACAATTTAAGAAGGTTCTTGAAAAAGGTCATGCAGGATCAAATCTGTCGTTGTAATGCCTCGGCCACTCGCGTACATGTGAGCCAAACACTAAAAATGGGCAAGTGTTTGCTTATAAGCTAAACTGACATCTATAAGTGCATCATGAGTTTCCCTGCTCCTACCTCCTGTTGGAATGCCTGCCTACGGTGTTAACCTACCGGCTCCTATTTTCCTTTTCAGACTAAAAGACTTTTTCAGATCTATTGATCAGTCTACCTCAAGAATATGCTACATTCCAGAAGATCTTGGGGCTTCAAAGTCAATGTTAGTATATCTGGTAACACACTTCACATGTTCAATGCAAAATTCCTTCTTCCCAGTCCCTACATTTACTTAAATGGAACTGGATTTTTAGCTTTCTCTCAATACTGTGGCCATCCCTTCGAGGGCCTGGATCTATATGTTGGTCTATATCTGTCCAGAAGAGCCGGGTAATAAAATTCCCATTGCAAAAGAAAACATTCTGGTTTCCGCAAAGATAAAACGGTGGTCCTGTTAGCTGGAAATGCCAGGCGCGGCTAGAGTACCTGCTAGATTTTGCCTGCAACATGCAGTTGCCATGTACACCTGAGGACTGAGCACGGGGGGTGATGGCATCCAAAATGATATTGGCAAGATGGCTCCAATGGGGCTATATTGACTGGTTGATAAAATTTCTTCAAAACAATATGAACAGTCCCACCAGAGGCAGAGGAGACATTCCTACGGCTCATACGAAAGGGCCCACTTGGTCAGGTATCCATACGTTCACACATTGCTTTAAGACATTCTGAAATCTCAACTCTGCGCGGGTCTAAGTGTGGCGCATGTGGCCGTGTATCCTTTAGCTTTCACTGCAAGGACACCCCGGTTTTATTTGATTTTTTTGCAGTAAATGTGATTAACACAAATACTTACACATATGCTTCTACATACACTGACATACTTCCCCATACACTATAATACTCCGACACACCAACATACTTCCCCATACACTGTAATACTCCGACACGCCAACATACTTCCCCATACACTATAATTCCACACACACCAACAT
>VKOC01000005.1:44135633-44154874 GCA_009364415.1 Spea multiplicata
ATATATATATATATATATAAAAAAATATATTTTTATCTGATTGTAGTAATTAACATTTTATTGTGGAAAATCCGCTTTAAATTGTTCATACGGTACAGTGCAATACTATCTGAAGAAAGTTTTATGTATATACTGAGCACAATACTGAACAATTTTGAATGCAAACAGGTTCTAAGATCACCCTTTGCTTCCTAGCCACATTAATGGAGAGACTGGCAGAAAAGCCGTGATACGATTGCTCCGAAGCCAGCTCATGTCACCACACAAGAATTACAAATACACCAACAAAACATATTCATAATTTAAAGCCTAGAAACATGCAGGGAACAATACAAAAGGAATTTTCCACTTAACAAAGCATGAAACATGCTTTAAACATTCAGTATTGGAACAGATCAGCCATTCACGTAATATAAGTATATTTATTGTGTTGTTTTGACAAATATGGATATACAATGCACCAGAAATGTTTTCCAACTTGGTGCTTCTGCTACAAGTATGTTATGGTTGATATCCCTGCTTGTGTGCAGGTGACTCGATTTTTTAGTGTATCTTTAAATAATGACAAGTCAAAGTTTCCATGGGGACCAGTTTAAGAGCCATTTGGTTAACGCTACAAAGAATCTTTACGATGGACCAATAAAGGGTTAATATTTTGAAAGGCTCAGGGTCAGCTGCTTTCGGAAAGTGCCCCGGTAAGAGAGTAATGCGCGGTGTAAAATAAGTAAGTAGCTCTGAACAATTACAAAAATAATAAAATTCACCACTTGTCTGAAACCAGTGTTTTTACCACCAATATCACCAGTGTTATTATTCATTTATTTACTATTCTGTTTACGTTATTTATAATTTTCAGCTAAAAAAAACTTGGCCAGGGAATGTTATGCTAAATCTCACCAAATTCCCATGATCTCTCAGGAGAGATTGCAGAAAATAACATTGTTGTGTATAGGTGTAAGAATTAGGGTCAGGTCTTTAAAATATATGTAGGCATATAGACTTTGGCATTATCTAGGAGCTTTTTAGACAAACTGTGAAACACAATAGCTATGTTGACATGTCTGTATTTATTCAAAGATTGGATATCATTCCATTACATAAAAATAAGCATGTGTTACATTTACATTGGCCATTCTCGTGGGAGATTTATAAAACATATAAAATAATAGAGGCTTCTCACAGAAGATGCTACACGAAGGATGGTTCGCATTCTTGCACTCATTGGGGCAGGAAGGGTTAGCTGGTATTTGAAGACATCTGAGATGAGTGTGCAGTGCTTATTTCCCAGTTTACTTACCGGAAAGCAGTTACTCCGTTTCTGTTCATTAATTCTCCTAATGGAGACAAGATTTTTGTTTATGTTTTCTTTTTTCCTCTGTTTGACATTTGTCCAAAACTTGGCTGGATTTATCACTTTAACTTCAGTATCTTTAGGGTGCTGCTCTCCAGTAGGCGCTTACAAAAGTAGCTTAGCAAAGTTTCCAAGGTAAGGGAAAGAGATGCCTTTTCATTCCTCCACTTTTTTAATGCCTTACTTCTTTTCACACAAAAAGTTAAACAACTCTACTGAGAACGGACATCCAGTTAGTAGCCTCCTCAACGGTATGTCCTCGCTCAGGAGCGTCTCACTTGCTACCTCGCTTGTGCCATTACAGAGGAAGAATTTCCATTGACATATCTGTCTGATCCTGTCCACAAGGTAGTCCAGAACCAAAAACCAAGGCAAATTTCCTCTGCATGAGAGAAAACAAACAAACCCAGACATATGCTTTAGCCTTTAAGGCTTTGTCAGTGGGAGACGGTTGCTCTATCTCTTGGCACAAGTGGCCAAGAAGGTCCACATCTGGACCCCAAGAGAAAGGTGAAATCACATTCAAAAAGTTTTGAGACCCACTCTACTTTTATTTACTTTATTTCTCTCCCTTATTTAAATGTCTCCCCATCTTCTGCCTTAATCGCTTCCTGTGTCTTCTAATTTCCTTCAGAATCATTAGGCAGAATAATGGATGGACATCCAGAGAAAGGGGCCATAAAACTATAATAAGAAAAAAAAGCCAACACAAAAGGTTAAAAAACCCAAAGTAATCCATTCCATACCTGATAATGATTAGTTATAAGATGGATTCTGAGTGGGCAGGGTCCAATGATGCCCAATGATGATTTTGACAAAGGTAAATGCGTTTTGATTCAACTCACATGCCCTCGCCTGAAACAAGCTAAATTTAAAGTCACTCACATGTACTCTCAAACAGCTCACATGTTACTTAATGTATGAGCTAACACTCATTTGTCTGAATTACAAAGCTGTTGTATCTTTAAAGGGATTACAAAAGAAAAGGTCTAACAAGCTGTGGAATATTTTATGGTTCCTAGGGAGATGGGTGAGTGACGACATGTGCCAGAGTTTAATGAGCAGCTTAAGATGCTGAGGTAGATAGATGAATGGTCAAGGTGGATTAGTGATGTGTATTGTTGAACTCTTATGACGAAAACTGTGAAGAGGGACTAGGGTTGCCAAATAAAAAATGGAAAAAACTGGCCTCAACACAGCATATTAGTAACATTGCCCCCACGCTCTGAATTGCAACAATGACGCCACGTGCACAACCATCAATTTGGCACCTCTAAATTACATTATGCTATCACATTCACAATATTTCCCACACCAATACTGAAAAGGTTTAACACACACAAAAGTTTTGTCCTCCAGCAGTGAAGACTTGACACTCACACAGTTACAATATATCCGACAGCAAACACTTTGATGTGGATGATATAACAAATATGATCAACATATTGTTTTTACTTAGCAGGGACTAAGAAGACAGTAAGCATTATGGAGAAAAACTATTCCGAGTATGGCCAGTAGAGGGCACCCTCACCTTAGCTCTATCCTTCTCAGCTCTTTCCATAGTTTGTCATAATTAAGTTTACTTTAAAAAGGTGCATCGCTAAAAAAAAAACATCAGAAAAGTCTGCAATGCCGTAATACTAACAATTTACCTTGAAATAAAGGGTAGTGAGTAATATTAAATAATATATAAACTAAATATTGACAGCGGTTAAACACTTTTTTTTCTGGAGGCTGAACACTCAGGTACATTGTTTTCACAATACTTGTGTTCAGCCTGTGATCATCCTCCAGGGGGTCATCCGAAGTCCCAGCTAGGTCTGGATAGACCCTCCAGGAACTCTTTTACATTTAATGCTGTTAAATGGAAGCTCGGGCGTTCTCCGAGTGCCATCTCGCCAGATTTGTCAACACAGAGCCAACGATGGTGACTCCTTCTGTAAGGGGAGATGCCAGGCTGCCTTATGATGACATTTAGGGGTGAGGAGTGGGAGAGAAGTCATGACCAAATGCCAGGATAAAGGAGAAATGTACCTGGACACCTGAGGAAGCAGCGCTTCACCCAGAGACTCCATGTCTGGTGATGTGGGTGAATTAGACTTGAAATATTGCTGTAAACCATAACACTGCGCATGCATCATCCGAAACTTTACATGGAAAGCAGACTGATAAAAGGAAATGCCTGACCTACTGATATCCTAGAATGAATTGTACAGTATTGTGTTTCACATAACATTTGCCTGTAATTATAGAGGAGACACAGGTACTTTTTTGGCTTTACAAATGATAATGTCAAAGCTGATAAAGAAGATGTGATATTTTCTTTTACAAGCGATAGTACCGCATGTGTTCTACAAATTGTAACATTAAGCATTGGAACCGGCCAAGCTGATTTCCATAAATAAAGCATTGTATGGAAAAAGAACAAGGTGCAATTTGGCAACTTTAGCAAGACTTTGGATAAGATGTTATTAATTAGATTATCCACTTCATAGAGCTAACTAGGTTAGTTGACAGCCAGTCTTTCTCTGTAATAGCCAGTCTCCTCGGTTAAAAACATGCATGCTCTCGTGTCTTTCCCAATTAGCGTGTTGAGATGAGTGATCATGGCCATCAGCATGTAACCCTGGTGTCACCTGCGCATTGAGTTTGCTGATTGTTACAACAATAACAGAAGTCTGGTCAAGTCCCCAAAATATACACAAAAAAAATAAAAAATGGAAGCACATGCCTAACAAGCGTAAAAACACAGATTTTGGGGTGCAACAAAGCAAAGATTCAGCGCACACCCAGCATGTGCATACTACAAATGTCATTAACCCCTTAATGACAAAGCCTGCACATGTACGGGCTCAAAATGCATTGTTTTCAATGGGTTTTGGGACTGCCTATTGTCCTTAAGGGGTTAAAAGCGCCTATCTCAAGTATAAATATTGAATGTATGGCCATATATTGCTTAGCATGCCACTTGTGGGAGGACATAGAAAGATAGACCTCTACGACTACTCACACTCTCCATTCCCAAGAAGAAGAACCTACAGTACTCAAGTACATCATCAAGGTCATCTGTCATCAATTAGTACTGTATGTATATATGCTTTGTATAATAAATAAAAACACTGTGGTCTTGATCTTTGGTCACGGAAAAGTTTAGTTCTTTAGGACAAACAAATATCTAACAGCAATTAAATATATATATCATTAGTTTATGTGATTGACCAATTGTGTACTTGAGATCCTCCTAGACCCAAAGCCCCCAATACCTAGACAAGATCCTTAAATAAATTAAAAAGCATATAGACTACTAAATGTAGCTATAAGAAGATGAACCTACTAAAAAATGAGACTGATTAGGAGCTAATGTTAGCAGCCTATTATGTAATAGGCCAATTAGGCTTAGTGCCATGGGTCCAGGGGGTAGGGGGCCATGTCTCATTTTATAAGGGAAACTGCATTGCCTCTGTCTCTCCCTGGATTTCTGCACGATTCTGAAAACGTAATCTCTCCAAAACCAAACTTCTCATCTTCCCTCTCTCCAATGCTAACTTCTCTGACTGCCTTGGTGTCACCTTTGACCCTGATCTCCCATTCACCCCCAACATCCAGTCTGTTTAAAAACCTGCCATCCCCATCTTAAGGCTCTTGTCCATGCCCTTATTATCTCCCACCTCAGTTATTGTAACCCTTACTTCCTGGTCAGGTCCTGGTCTGCCTTAAACACGTCTCACTCCTGCTACCTGACTTATCTTCCTCTCACGTCGCTTTACTAACACCTGTCCCCTCTGTCAGTCTCTTCACTGGTTGCCTGTGTGCTTCAGAATTAATTTCAAAATCCTGACTCTTACTTTCAAGACTCTTCATAGCAGTTGCTCTACTTTCTTCTCATCACTCATCTCTAAATAAACTCCTAACAGGTCTCCAGTGCTGGACTGGGGAATGAAAAGCAGCCCTGGAAATATTTGAACATCGGACCTATTTTACCAGATTTATTTTATTGCCTGGTCGAGCTCACATGCCCACAGGACACACCAGGGCTATAACTAGAAACCACAGAGCCCGCCTTTGCACTCAAACAGCTTGTCTGTGCCATCTGTTCCCCTAAACATGTATGTGGCATCTTTGCCCCAAAGCAGCTTGTCAGCGCCACCTAGCTGCTTGCCTGTGCTATCCTTGTCCCCCAAACAGCCTGCCTGTGCCATCTTTGCTCCCTAAACAGCCTGCCTGTGGCACCTTTGCCCCTGAAACAGCCTTCCTGTGCCATCTCTGTCCCAGAAACAGCCTACCAGTGCCATATATGCCCCCTAAACAGTCTGCTAGTGCTATCTCTGCCCCTGAAACAGCCTGCTTGTGCCGCTTCTGCCCCTGAAATGGCTTACCTGTGCCACCTCTGCCCCCTTAGAAGCCTACCTGTGCAACCTCTGTCCCAACCAGCCTGCCTGTGCCACCTCAGCCCCGGAAACAGCCTATCTGTGCCACCTCTGCCACCACCATCTCTGCCCCTTAATCAGCCTGCCTGTGCCAACTGTGGTATCTAGCTTGCATGCACGTGTGCAAGATTTCTCAATCTATCCTCTGCACAGCCCTTCCTCTGCCTATCTGTCTTTCCGTCTGCCTTCGGTCCTTCAAAAAATCCATCCAGACCCACTTTTTTACAGGACACCTACAATCCTACACTTGCTTCCATATCACTTATCTTTCCTAGTCCCTCTCCTGCAATACTTTTACTAGTGTGGCTGGTCTATCGCTAACTGTGGCACTTTTACCTCTTGTGTAATACAACCCAACTCCCTCTAGACTGTAAACTCATTGGAGCTGTTTTCTCTGTAATTCAAATTGTTTTGTTATATACTACTTGTCATGTACGGTTTACCCATTGTACAGCGCTACAGAATATGATGGTGGTATATAAAACAATAAATAATAATAATATTTGATGATTAAGCTCCCTCGCAGAGGCCTGTGTTTGGCCCATTCCAGCCCTACGTAGTATCCCTTTCTCACGATACAACACCATATCCCGACCTTCTGCACAAAGCAGACAAGTACATTGTGAGCAATCATTACTCTATGCACATGTCTGATGAAGAACCTGGACTTCCCCTCACTTACACAAAGCTTTATGTATTGCAGGTTTATATACTTATTCATCTATCACACCTTTTTATCTTTTTCCTGTAAATAATCTAATCAAGATCATTCATAGAGATACTTTATCCCAAAAACCATGCCATGATGGGCACGAGACATAAAAAAAGATTAGCTAGTGAACAGACTAAAATATACAGAATATATAAAAGAGAATTTAATCTTGTTTATTGTGTCTATTCATTCTAACAACATTTACAGCTTTCTATTGACAAAAGAAAAACATGATGTCATATTTCAAGTATTATAATGAATTGTGCATAATATAGTGTGTGAAATTTAGATCAAAAAATGGAAATCAATATATATAGCACAATTTTGTATGGAAAATCTTTATTTGCACCTTTTCATCAAAAACAGAAGAAAAATTGCTGAAACGAGAAATGTTAGAGAAATGATCATAATGAAAATACAAGAAAATAAAGAATATATTGTATTTATAAGGGATTGAAACAGAACAAACAAACTTCAGTCCAAGATTCAGACATCGAATAACACATACTATCATTTTTCACGTAACCTTTACCTCCCAACAAAGAGAGCTTCCATTTAAATAATAATAAGTAGGTCTTTGTAATTGATAATGTCACATCTAATAAGAAAATTATATATTTTCTCTGACAACACCCAAAAAGATCAAGTAAATTACTAATGTCTCAAGATGCCTGACATTTCTAAAACACTACACAAAAGTTATCTGAGCGATCGCTTTCCACAATCGCTCTGAACTCTACCCAAAGTTCTGCTACATAACGGGAGCCGTAACTGGCCATCTGAGCCCACGCTGCCAGCTACGTTTCTAGGGGTTAAAGGGTTTATTTTGAAGAGTCTCAGGATCACTGGTTCAGATAATTCAAAACTGTTTCTTTCCACCAGGACAAGGGCCTGTGTAAGAGGCGATAATAAATGCACTTTTTTTGCATACGCCTCTAGTTGCCCAGCGTTTCATTTATTGTTGGCGTGGAGCCGTATCCTGGTTTTATATTAAATAGAAAGTTCCCAGGCCTGCCCTTATAGGTGCGCCAAGATAGTCCCAAGCTCAAATAATACAAATGTGTACAGTGAGGCCTACCAAACAGTGTGAGCATGCTGCAAATACAGTGTGTTGGCTGTCCAATGTATACAAAAAAAAAAAAAAAACTGTTAAAAAGTTGGCAGCAAATATATAAACATAATAAAAATGAGAGGTTTTGGTTACAGGAATTGGCCAAAGCACACTCTTGTGGTGGGTGAACTTAATTATGCTTTGGCCAATTCCTGTAACCAAAACCTTTCATTTATATTATGTTTATATATTTGTTGCCAACTTTTTAACAGTTTTTTGTTTTTTTGTATACATTGTACAGCCAACACACGGTATTTGCAGCATGCTCACACTGTTTGGTAGGCCTCACTGTACACATTTGTATTATTTGAGCCTGGGACTAGCTGGGCCAGGGTATCTTTTGCCATGAGCGTGTCCAGTGCTGCTCTACGACCCCTCATCCACCTCTCATTACTGGCTTGAGTCATTGAACCCTATTGTCAGAAAGCAGTGGATAGAAGTAAAGGAAATTGTGTTTAGAGAGGTGTGAAAAGGTTCTGGAGAAGACTAATCCATTTTATATACACGGGGGGAAACCCATTTACACATAGTGTTCTATAGTGGGAAAGATAATCGAAGAATAATTTGTGTACATTAATTGGTGCCCAAACATGACAACTATCCCCCCTGAACTGGTCAATGGAAATGATTATTTAATGTGCATTGATTAACAAAGGGACGCACTGCCACCTAGTGGCTATCGTAATATTTGCCTCTAATATCCATAATAGTTTTCCACTCTTATATATTAAGCTAAAATGAAAATAGCTGAAATAACCGTAACAGAACAATGTCAGTTGTCAATGTCTCTTCACTACTTAACAGCATAACCTGCATCCTTTCCATACCTTGTATCCGTACTACAGCTATAAGATCTCCAACAAACTGTGACCTTTACAGAAACAGCTTGGCTCTTCTTTCCAACATCTCTTCCACTTTTTGATCTTGCGCACAGCACACGAGTCCCCTAGCCTCAGTCCTAGAGGAAGCTCATCGGGCTGATGTTCACCAACCTGCCAGGTCTTCCTCCTTGGCCATGGCATTTCTAAGGAGATCCACCACCTTCAAAATCATGTTTACCCAAGGACTTTCTGCACTACAAATTCACGCTCTGTTCCTTTACCTCTGCTCGTCACCTCACCAAATAAACTTACTTTAGTAAATGTAACTTTCCTACTTTTAAGTTTGCTTCCTTGGTGTTACATTTGACCCATTATTACATTACATTCATTTATATAGCGCCATCAGATTCTCTCTCTCCTTCACCCTTCATGTTCAGTGAATATATTCTCATCATCTCTGCTAGACTAATTTTCTTATCCCATAGTTGTTCATTTGCTGCCCCACAGTCCATCCGATGGTACCTCATTCTTTGCAGAATTAAATTAAAACTTCTGACCCTTACCCACACAGCCCTTAAAAATATTGCACACCTCATGGGCTTACATGAGCTTAGATCACTTTCTTCTCTCAGACAAGCATTGAGCAAAAACAAAAAATAATGTAGGAGCGATGTGTGATCGTTATTCCGAGAGATTACATTCTCTGTATTGAACCGCCGATGTAAAGAGCATTTAGGAAGCCATCAATGATAGCTTCCTTCACTCAGTATTGATGAAATGCCTCAATATTGAGGGTTTTTTGAAATTTTGTAGGGTTTTTTATGTAGCTTATTTTTTTTACTAATTAAATTATTATTTTTGTTTTATTAAATACATTTAAGAATTATTTATATTATATAGATATATATATATATATAATATAATTAAATTATTACCTAAAATTAATAATTGATTAAATTATTAAAACATTTAATTAAATCATTTCAGGTGTTCATTTCAGTTTTATATTTGTTTAATATTAGTTTAATATTTTGTTCTTTCAAAGTTTAAAGAATGTCTCAATGTGGACAATGTAAGAAGCTCACAAAAAGAAAAAGAGCAACTGTGGCTGCTACTATAGTAAGATAAATTTTATTTTAAATCTTGGGTTGATTTTTATACAGCGGTGATTTTTTTTAATTTTAAGTGTCAGAATAGAAAATACTCTAACAGCAAATAAAAGACAAAAAAAACAACTGTCAATCATGGACAGCAAAGTACCTCAACAGACATCGGAATAGACCCCCGCACCCAGCGTTCACCAGAGCCAGCACATCCCGTGCAGGGAGATGCGTTCGTTTGGGGTCACTTACAAATATCCTCGTTTTTGAAAGAAAAGCAAATTTTAACTATTAAAGTCACATGAAATGGATCAGAAATACAGCACAGACATTTTTTATGTTGTAAATGACTATTGTAGCTGGAAACAGCTGATTTTTTTACGGACTATCTTCATAGGCATACAGATGCCTGCTATCACTCCCATCACTCCTGGGTTCCAATGGCACATTGTATTTGCTAATACAAGCTTAAATGTAAAATCTAATTGATTGTTAGAAAACCCCTTCTGCAATTATGTTACAGCTAGAAATGTCTTTGTTATTCTATGAAAACTGCTAAGTGACCCCAGACCTTCGAACAGTAGTGTATATCGTCTGCATGTGACAGCCGCACCACCCCTTTAGTGCATTTCCCTGTGTAAAATATTATATGTTACTAAATTACACTTATTATTGTTAAACATAACAACTGTTACACTGTCTTCATACGTCCAGCAACACTGCAGCTGCTGTCTATGTGTCCGGACCCTCCAGCTTCCCCCCTACTTGCCACAACGGCTATTCTACACTTAACCTTTTATTTTTCTGGCTGCTTATTTCTGGCCAATTCAAACGTTTCTTCTTCAATAATGAGTTCTGTCCAATTAGAGGAAAGCTTTCCAAGGCATTACTTAGGCCTCTTGTTAAGTAGCTGAGTGCTCTTGCTTGGTTCTAGGTGGGGTGGAGAATAGGAAATTGATTAGATAATGCAGGCCCTGACACAATCTGCTTCCATGAGGGAATCTAAATAATTCCAATAGGTAAAGTTATGCCTAATTCCAATATACACCGATCAGCCATAACATTATGACCGCTGACAGGTGAAGGGAATAACACTGATAATCTTGTTATCATGGCCGCTGTCAGCGGGTGGGATATATTAGGCAGCAAGTGAATATTTCTTCCTCAAAGTTAATGTGCTAGAAGCAAGGAAAATGGACAAGCGTAAGGATCTGAGCGACTTTGACAAGGGTCAGATCATGATGGCTAGATGACTGGGACTGAGCAACTCCAAAACTGCAGCTCTTGTGGGGTGTTCCCGGTCTGCAGTGGTCAAAAGTGTCCCAAGGAAGGAAAAACGGTGAACCAGCGACAGGGTCATGGGTGGCCAAGGCTCATTGATGCACGTGGGGGGCGAAGGTTGACCTGTGTGGGCAAATTGAACGGATGAAAGTTGATGAAAAAGTTAATACTGGTTCTAATAGAAAGGTGTCAGAACACACAGTGCATCAGTTTATTGCATATAGGGGTGCGTAGCCGCAGACTAGTGAGGGTGCCCATGCTGACCCCTGTCTACTGCCGAAAGCGCCTACAATGTCCTGCCAATCATGTGGATGTTACTTTGACATTATTGCAGACCATGTACACCCTTTCATGGACACATGTGCCCTGCCACAATGCAAAATTGGTTCAGGAATGGTTTGAGGAACACAACAAGTTCAGGGTGTTGACTTGGCCTCCAAATTCCACAGATCTCAATCCATCGAGCATCTGTAGGGTGTGCTGAACAAACAAGTTAAATTCATGGAGGCTCCACCTCGCAACATACAGGACTTAAAGGATCTGCTGCTAACTTCTTAGTGCCGGATACCACAGCACACCTGGTGGAGTCCATGCCTTGACTGGTCAGGGTTGTTTTGGCAGCAAAAGGAAGATCTACACAATATTAGGCAGGTGGTCATAATGTTATGGCTGATCGATATATTAACTTACTTTTAGAAGCTCTGGATGCGACATTCCTAGTACAGGCTGGTTTGATAAATTTCCATGCACAAAGCAAAGCAAACTATTTGATTTACTGCCCTGGCTTTTGGCATTTTTCCTCACAGAAACATTAAATAAACAGCAAGGAGACTGAGAAATGAAATTTTGTAACAAAGAGAACATATAGGCAACAAATGAAGTAACTGGTCTTTTAAGCTGAGCAGACTTTCAAAAACATGTTTTATAAAAGCATCGGAGCATAACCAAAATACAGCACAGCATAGTTTTTTCTATAGTAGAATTGACATATGTAAAATAACTGATCATATACATACCTATATTTAGCTGCACTGCGGTACAATAACAGAGAAGTGAAAACAGTGCTACAATTTTACAGAATCTCTACTGAAACTGATCTGATCTTATTTCTATTTAATCCAAAATGCTGCACATGTATTTTGAACGTTCCCCTTACCTGCAAATCGTGGACCCTCAAAATATCAACCAAGTGGTTCTTATTTCAAAGGCTTGCCTTAAAATAATGAATGCTAACCAGACAATCTGATTGTTTGAGTCAAAGACATTGGCCGTACGGAAACGTTTAATCCCTGGCATGCTTATGGTGTCAGAACAAGAATACATTCTGTCACGAGACTAAACTCCTCAACTCACTGATGCCATGATTATATCTGGGAGTCTCAGGTTTTTTTGGTGAAGGGGCAGATTGTTAGGGTCACACAGTCTGGAGCTGACTCCTTCCATACTCCTTATGGTTGATATCCGTGCTTGAATGCAGATGACTCAATTATGTATATCTTTGAATAACGACAAGTCAAGGTTCCCATGAGGACCGGTATTAGAGCCATTTGGTCAACACATTTGGCGAGTCTCTACATAGAATCTACACAATGAGTCTCAGAGTCAGCTCATTTAGAAAGTTCCCAGGTATGGCCATGATCCAGTATGAAGGGCCGTCCCAGTAAGCTCCTCTTGTCATATAATGCATACTTGGTTTCTTGGTCAGTTGTGAGGCTTTGTGCCTTAACCCGAGGCTTTGTGCCTTAACCCTGCACTTCCCAAGGCTGATACTCCAGAATTCATAGTGGAAAATACCAGTGGAAGATGTGTGGTAGATGAAAACCCAGAATCTAATGGGGATGTCTCCCAACCTCATTCACATCACATGTTAAAGCTTATGAAATCTATAGGAGACTCACTAGAGCCCTCTCCAAGCCGGGGCTGGACCTGACTGGGGGTAAGTATATCACAAGGCAGAATATATGTTTGGCTGAACACATCCCTGGCGGGTATAATAGCGGGTAGGAGGAAGCAAATACATATGCGAGGATTCGTAGAACCTCCCATACATTTGGAAGGGGGACACCATGATAATTTAAAGTGTCTTTAATTTCACCAACTTCAGTGCCCAGTATGAAGGGCCGGTCCTGGCAAGTTTCTTGCTTACTTCCAAACTCCTCCTTACTGAGTGAACTCCTTAAAATCCCCAAGAACGTGGAGTGTGCTTGTTTTCAGATGTGGGAATGCTCATAATGGAAATGAAGTTACAGAAGGCATAAGAGGACATACTCTTGTTAAGCTGCTACCTAGCATATATTAGAAAACAGCTTTCTTCTTAATCCCTTTCCCATCGCCAAACTGGCTCATCAACAATATGATAGGGAAATGGTAGGGGCAGGGGCAGGATTAACGTAGGGGCTGATGGAGCTGCAGCTCCAGGCCCCTACCTGAAAATAGGCCCAGTCAGAGCCGGGCTGGCCCACCGGGAGATTTCCCAGTGGGCCAGCCACTTCAAAGGTCCAGTAGAGCATCAAAGCTGCCCGATTTGAAGCGGCCAATACGACCCCCATCGGCGGCAATCTAACAAAAAAGAGGCTGGCTTCTGGACATCATGCCGCCTAATGCCTCAGTGAGGCTCTTCGTCCTGCCTCCTTGAAGACGTGACTTGACGCTCGAGGGGGTGGGCTCACACAGGATCAGAGTCAGTCCCAAGGAGCAGTAATTAGAGGAGCACACAGAGCTAGCGGGCAAAAATGTTGGGTCAGCTGGGAGTGATACACAAGGGGACAAAAACACAGAAGGGGGGGCAACAAAAAGGAAAATATTTTTTTTTATTGTAGTAGCCCATCGGGATATGTCCTACTGCGTTTGTTTGGGTGTTGGTGTGGCAGAGTCTGTCCTGGTGTGTGTGTTTGGGTATCGGTGTAGCAGAGCCTGTCCTTGTGTGTGTGTGTTTGGGTATCGTGTGGCAGAGCCTATCCTGGTGTGTGTGTGTTTGCGTGTTGTGTTGCAGAGCCAGTTCCTGGTGTGCTGTGCTTGGGTTAATCGTAGTGGCAGAGCCTGTCTGGTGTGTGTGTGTTGCGTGTGGCTGTGGCAGAGCCTGTCCTGGTGTGTGTGTGTTTGCGTTAATGTGTTGGCAGAGCCCTGTCCTTGGGTGTGTGTGTTTGCTGTGTTGGATGGCAGAGCCTGTCCTGGTGTGTAGTGTGTTGCTGTTGGGTGTGCAAGCCTGTCCTGGGTGATGGTGGTGTGGCAGAGCCTGCTCTGGTGTGTGTGTCTGTGTGTCAGTGTAATGCTTAGAGAGATGGGGGGGATACGCTGGAGGAGCAAAAAGAGGGATAGGAGACTTGGCGCCCAAAGAAGGACTGGCCCCTGCTAATTAGGGACACTTGGGAGGTGTGAGACTAGGTCTGCTTGCCTTACAACCTAAATATTACTAATACGCCTGGTGATAGATAAAGTGCGCTGTGTAGCTTTTAGAAAACACTATCTGGAATAAAAAGCTGGTAGCCCACTTACAACCATTCAGGCACGTCCGTATTACTAATATAATAAACGTGACATCATGATTTACACAGAAATTAATTTATTCTCTAGTTTACAGGTTTTCTACGTGGCCCTGGGTAAAGAGATCACAATAGGCATATTATCAGGGTTCAGGTAAAAGAATACTGTATAATTGGCCTATGTGGGTCACCATGTATAAGCCAATAATAACAGGTTTAAGATAATTCTGAAAAATAAATGTTCTTATCACAGATAAGAGAAAAGAGCAAGATAACAAGATTATGGGAGTGGGACAGACAGGACCCACACAGCCATGAATGGTCAGCACAATCTATCACGCCCAGTTCTCCAACTCTATTGTATTAACACGGGATACTGTTCAGCAAGGACCACTAATCACACCCTCCTCCGTGCGTCACGCCGCGGCAGCCAATGAGAGAGCTACAGCTCCTTCCCACGGCGGAAGGTGGGGCAGAGTCAGCGGCGGCTGCGCTACCCGTCGGCCCGTGATTGGATATATTAGTGATGGAGCTCTGCTAGCAGCCAATGGTGTGAGGACACGGCGGAAGGTGAACCGGTAGCACACAGCAGCACCATCAGAGCAGGGCAGAACAGCGAGAGACGGAGCAGCGGAGGGTTACCGGAGTACTGCGAGCACCGGATACCGAGGCGCCATGGCCAGGACTTTATTTGGTAAGAGCCTCTCCTGAGCAACCTCCCGTTACTGCTAAATAAATTGTCTATCTATCTATCTGGTGTGTTTTGTCTAATATGTAAATGTTTTAATGTTAAAGTGCTTGTAGCAGCACCAGGTTAATAATTCTAAATATAATGCTGCAATATATATATTATATAGGATATATATATATATATATATATATATATAGTGCTTGCTGTATTAATATTGTAATGTGATCAGTGTGTGTCCCGCTTGGAGTAGAGAGAGGAGATTTAACAAAGTACAGGGGGTCAGAATCTAGAAGTAGAGGGTGAGAGACTTGGGTGTGATGTAGGGAAGTTTTACTTTGCAGAGGTTACTAGATGCATAGATCAGCCTTCCAGTAGGGGTGGTAGAGGCTACTACAGTGCAGGAGTTTAAGCAAGTATGGGATAGGCACATGGCTCCTGGATCTAAGAGGAGACGAGTGCTGATTATCAGGAATAATATGCAGATTAGATGGGCCGAAAGTTTATCTGCCGTCCTAATGAACTCTCCGCCATGCTGGGTATTAATGTTCTATTTATTTAATAAATGTGAAGCCAACATGGCTGCTTCTGCAGCTGGAACTTGGCTGGCGTTGGAGCTTCGTACAGCGGGTGGGTTCGTGAATCGCGTAACTTTCCTGCAGCTATTCTGTAAAGAGCGGAGTTATTAATAAGTAATAACTCATGATACTGCTGGGAGCACTGCGTATAATGTAGAGGCTACAATAACTACAATGTAACGTATAAATACAATGTAACGTATAAATACAATGTGGCATCCTGGGACTGGCCCGAATTCGCTTACCAGCCAGTCTCGCAGGTGCATCTGCCATGTCAGCCAATGGGAAAGTACCTGTTGAAATGTTCAATGGGTGTCACCTGGGCTGTCACTAATGGATAGGAAGCTGCCTTAACGTTTGGAGATCACTCGATTAAATAGACTTCATTGACATTTTGGCCGGCCGTGGGCTGCAGAAAGTTGTTGGCGGCAAAAACAGCCCACGTGTGCTAATATTTGGAATTCTGACACACAAAAAACATAAAGCGGCTGGCGTTTCCCAGTGGTTTATGAAGCTCAGTAAAAAGTCACGAGGAGCTGCGTGTCTTTCACACGTTGGGTTGTTGTCACAAGCAGAGAACATGGGGAACCTTCACCAAAGGAGAGGAGATCTAGGTCTGCGTGCGCGGAGGGTAGACCGTATAGGGTGAGCTGGGCCTATGGACATCCCAGCTTGGTGATGGGACGCTGGGTAGACCTCTTCGTCTCTTTTGACTGTAATACCTGGAGCGCATCTTATTAGATAATGGGAAACAAATCTGTCCGCTGTCCTGTGTGTGTATATACAATAATATATATGCTCTATAAATGTTATTTCTGTATGTATCTGTTGTCTGGTTCCTGAGTCTCTAATTAGAAGTATATCTTATTGTCGCAGGTGCAGTGGTTTGCACTTTGTTCATAGCTGCAAACGCGTTTTACTCGCCCGATGACGACGTGGTCGAGTTGACCCCCGCAAACTTCAACCGCGAGGTTCTCCAGAGTGACGCTTTATGGCTTGTGGAGTTCTACGCTCCTTGGTGAGTGCTCGTGACAGTTTGCTAGTGCACGGTGCTTAATCTGTCTCACTTCAATATATCACATAGGACATGTGTGTCCAACCAGCGGCCCTCCAGCTGCTGCATGACTACATCTCCCATAATGCTCTTTCAGCTCAATGGCTGGCAGAGTATGGGAGATGTAGTCCTGCAGCAGCTGGAGAGCCACAGGTTGGACGCCCTTGATTTAGGAGATCACTCCAGTACGTTTTTTATTCTATGTGTTTTGTATATAATCCTTTTGCTGACTTTATTACTAAATTGATTAATTTTGTTTTAAAGGTGTGGCCACTGCCAAATGATGACCGCAGACTGGAAGAAAGTCGCAACAGCATTAAAGGTAAAAGAAATATGCATTTTCATTTTTTGGTGAGATGTCTCTTTTAAGAGAGAGAACCACGTTAATTAAAACAATTAATTTAGTTTCTCCGCATTTTGCTCCATGCAATGATGCCACATAAGTTGTGTCTGGATTTGTCATTGAGGAAGCGTCTCATGGTTCTGTTTTAAATTGGATCACAGGGCGTTGTTAAAGTGGGAGCTGTTGATGCTGACAAACACAAGTCTTTGGGCAGCCAGTATGGGATCAGAGGCTTTCCTACAATCAAGATTTTTGGATCCAATAAGAACAAGCCCGACAATTATGAGGGTAATTGTATTTCCTTGTGAACCTCTATTGTCGTTCTCTTCCAATTAAAGTATGAGTATCTTAATTGAAACCATCTGGAGGACATGTCTACCCAGTCGTGACGCGGCCCCCGGCACTTGAATTGTTGGTCAACTGTACTTCTTCTTGTGCAGGTGGAAGGACGGCTGAGGCCATCGCTGATAGTGCGCTGACTGCCCTCCGTTCGTTTGTGAAGGACCGTCTTGGTGGAAGGAGCGGAGGATCCGATTCTGGAAGACAGGTAGGTCACAGACCACAGGTTTAAACTGCCTTTTGTGATACGCGCATGCGCAGAGCGCTCATGAAAGTTCCAGATCGCTGACTTCATTATTCTTTAAGAAGGGACAGTTTTGGTGAATTTCTTTTGGAAGAATAACTAGTTCTGTCTAATGCAAGAAAAAAAAGAAAGCTGTGGGTCTTATTTACTAAATGAATTTGTTTTAGTGAATTTTTCATAAAAGTCCAGTTCTAGCACCCCCTGTAACAAGGGCTTAAGATGGACCCTCTTGTTCAGTGAGCTAGCGATAAAATGTTTGTATTCTTGATGCATGGCCACCTTGGCCTTTAACACAGAACTTAGAAGATCTGCCCCTTATTTATGCTTGGCTAATAAAGTAATGGAAAAAGGAGCCAACCAACTTTTTCTAGCCCGGTAATGTTATTGGGGAAGAAAGAGAAGTTGGCACCCATTGTCGTTAATTTAACCCCTTCATGACAAGGGAATTTAACGCCGTAAAGACTCAGGCTTGTATGTTTAGACATTATTTTACACGTGCCGCATGGATTGCCTTGATCGGTATGTGTTTACTGACAGTATGTTAGAGAGTTTTTTTTCTTCTTGAAATTTTTTTTTACGTCGGTCTCGCTCATTGAAGCTCTATGGATAAGCGGTTGCTTAAAGTATGGGAATGTATTTGAAGGGGAGTTTTCTTTGCTACTCCTATGTAATGGTGTTTACAGATCGAAGTAAGCAAAATGTTTCAGAAACTCATCATGTGTATGCAGTAATACCAGCCCTCTCCAAATCTGCTTATTCCTCCCCGTGGAGTTGTCTGGCATTTTCTAAGTTGCTGAACCAGGACAGCCTTTTGTAAGGCTGGGTGAAGAAAAAGGAGAAAACTTCAGTATGCAAAATGGATAATCTAATGTTAATTCTGTCACAACGGAGCCCGATTGCCTCTTGCATGGGGTTACCTTCTTAAAACAATTACACTGACCGACAAACACGAAGCATAGATAATGGGTTCATATGCTAAAGGTCCCTATAATGAAGGTGCTTTACAAATTAGCTTTGTGGGGTCATGTGACTACATCTGTAATTAAATATCAGTTAGACGTTAAATCTCTTAGAACCACCGTTATTTAGTATCGCAGCACATTACCTACAGCAATCATAAGGGTGAAAACCTACGTTTGGGAAAATTCCTGTTCCTCCGGACCCTGGATTGATGCGTAATATAAGCCGCTGTTTTATTTTTATAGGCTGCCCATCCCAATAATTATAACATATTACATCAGCCGTATGTATCGCGTATATAAGTCGGCCGAGTAAACTGTCCTGGACGTGTTCCAAGGCTTGGCCAAGAGATCACTGCTTGATTTTAACCGTTCCTCATTAATGGGGCGAGCAGCTGGGATTTCATTTATTTTACGAACGTCCAGAACTGCCGGCATCAGAGGTCTTAAGGGCGCGGTAAAAGCACACCTTTTGTTCAGTCATGTTAATCTGTCTGAGTATGCACTCACACTCACTCACATACATTCCACTTCTCAACACCAACCTGCTTCATCAGCCGCAACAATACAATATGTTTCAGATAAAAAATAAAAGGTCCTAAGTAGAGGTACAGTCCCAGAATGTAAGAACACATGCCATTCTTTCTGTTTCGTCGTTGTCTTCTAGTATATTAAATGGCGGTTCTGTATAAAGAGCGATCTGCACCAACCTGTGGCAATGCCATTTGCCCCATTTATACCATCTCAGAAT
>VKOC01000005.1:44171074-44195075 GCA_009364415.1 Spea multiplicata
ATGTTAGTGTGTGTGACTGTGTGTGTATGTGTGTGTGTGGCTGTGTGTGTCTGGGGATGTTAATGTGTGTGACTTTGGTGGTCTTCTAGAAAACCAAAGTTAATTTTTTAGTTCCATCTCATCAATACTTTTGTCAACTTCAAATAAATATACACCCTAATACACAAAACAAAATAATAATGAAAGATAAAGACATGCACTTGAAGTTCCCACATTGTGTCTTTGAGCCCCCCTCCAAACAATAAAAGTGTATAATGTTACTTTAATCCTACCTTCTATGCAGAGAACAACTGCCGCGTCTATAAATAACATTAAAAAGATCCCTATAGAGTTATTCGTTTTACTGTTTTATGAAGTATTGCAGTTGAAGAAGTCAGAAGAAATTAAAAATGCATGTATAAAGAAATCTCAATAGCAGAAAGTGAGCCGGCACCACTTATACCTTTACAATGGGTTCAGATAATATATTTTTTTTAAAACTTCCCTTTGTGAGCAACTTACATTTTGTGAAAATGACATTTCGGTCAGCAAAAGTGATTCTACATTCCTGTATTTAATGCACAACCTTTCGTAAATACTACAGTTCTATAAACAAAATAAAGCTATGTCATTTATAGATTAAAATAACTTATCTAATGCATTTACCCCCGGGAGACGTTCTAAAGAAGGTCTCTGGGCAAGGTAAGAAAGTCAGGTGGGATGGGGGAGGGGTGATTTCAGATGGGTCTGATGGGAGTGAGGGGTGATTGATAGGTGGCATGGGAGTGAGATGTGATGTATGTGTAGCCCTGGTATATATATATATAGAGAGAGTGTACATTGGACATGACTTTCAGCCAATAGGAAGCCAAGGTTCCCCCCCAGGAAAGAGAGAAGTATGGCTGCAAGTAGAAGACAGAGAAGTGACTTGCATACCTGAGTAATTTCTGTGTTTGGCCCGGAGAACTGCAGGAGAAGCAGTCCTGGCATGCCCCGCTCCCCATCTATTTCTCCTTTAAATGGGGTGTCCTCCACAATGTCAGCAGATACGCCCACTGATGGCCGCGTCCCGAAAGGGTAGGCTCCGGGTAGCCAGAGACCAAACTTTCCAGCTCCAGCACCCCAGAGGATTCAGGTGTTGACCCAGAGAACCAGAGAAGCGGCACCATTTTCCTACTTTTTCTAGACACATAATAGTTATTTTTGGGGCTGTTGGACACTGCGATACACTCTTACCCAGGAAACATGCTGAGCTCCTAGTACTGAGGAACATCAGGAGAGAGAAGAGGGACAGAGGGATTTCATGCTGAGGACGACTGTCCCTCCGTAACAGGGACTCTTCAGAGGTAGTTCAAGTCACAAATCCTGTTATAATAAAGCTGATTTTTGAAGTTGAGCTCACAAAAATGTCCATCCACCCAGTAGGCAAAAAGTGTGACTTCATCCACCTACAATAACCACTCAGGCTTAACATTCACCAGCCGACACAAAATGCCCCCAGCTGTCAGATAGTCTGGCTGGCTCCTTGACAACTATTTTAAATCTGAAAGCTTTACAATTTATTCTGAGTAACATCAACAGTATGAGGGACTAGCTGAGATTCATGTGCTATATCCCATTTAAGATTTTTTTTGTTCATAAATGTAAATCTTTTTCTCTCTATGCCCCTCTTAGTCCATAAACCCCAAAACCTGAACCTGTTTTGCATTTCTGTGTGCCATTGCCCATGACTTTTTTGCTTATTTTAAATGCTTTCAGCAACATTCGTAATGAGAAAAAGCAACAAGGATACATCTGACAACATTTATTCATAGCTACCAAAGTAAAGTTTCAGCAACTAGCTTCACAGCTGCCAACTTTTTAGGAACCCCCCAATGCACTGACAAGGTTAACTACTTTGATGAGAGATTTTATGATGTTGGCACATTCTAGATAGAATACTTCAGGATAGAATACTCAGTGTGAGCTGCTCGGTAATTCTGAGTTATACTCTCTGCATGTCCATACTGCTTTCATGTAGTAACTGTAACAGAGCTGGAAGGGACAGGCTTAGGCTCGCCAGTTACAAAGGACCATCTTTTTTGTTATTTGAACAAATTTCCTCTTCTTGGCAAGGTCACAAGTCCAATGCTTTCAAGGATGTCTTTAGGATTGTCTCTAGAATTGAAAATGCATGTGACATAGGCAATGTTAAGTAAAATGAATGACAACTCACATGACCTCACCAGTAACTAGCAAAATTTATTAACCTAACAAAAACATTGTAAATTGTATATATATATATATATATATAATATATATATAATTATCATTATTAGACTTTATTTATAAAGCAGTGGGTGGGTGCTTAGATATTAATTTTAGGGGTATAGAGGGCAACTACAGCTTGAATTAGTGTATTACTGCCAATGTGACTTCCACATCAGTGGAAGATGTATTATCTCACCACTTGTTAGGAACACAATGGGGACAAGGGCTACATGTATTTTAGTCCTTCATTCCACTGAGCACATTAATTATCACCTAGTCCATCACACATGGAGAGAATAGGTAAACAGAGGTCCATTGGTCACCTTTTGTTTCTCTAAAGTAGAACTGTTGCATCCGAAATGAAATCTTAATGTAGTCCAGCAATGAATATCATCAATCATGTCTGTTATTTTTATTACATTTTAAGATGATCGTACATCTTCATTCCATTTTGGCTTGACTAAATGCAGACAGAGAATGACAGTCAAATTTCCCTTCATTTCCTATGATCCAGCTCTAAAGATTACATTGAAATTCAACTGCCAGTCCAAGGAAGAAGTTGTAAAACACTTTATGTATTCCACCTGTACTGTTTAAGCAGCTAACACATGAGCTTCTAGCGTCGAAGACAATTCAGTTCCATTGTAAAGCTATTATCTATTCAGTTGACAGTAGTTGTTTTAGTTCTCTCACGTCACTATTAATTAAGAATGGGCGACAGGGCCAAAAAGAAGGGCTGAGCCTGTGTAATGTATAACTTAATGGGTGAGCAATGTATAACTTAATAACTCCTTGATTTAGCTATTCATCATCCAGGGCCATCCAAAGTCTTCATGCAACAGAATCTTACCGGGGTTGGACCTCCTTAAAATATAGGGAGGTCAAGGAGGAACCACAACTGTCCTGCAAGCTATTCTGTCAGGTCTCTCTTTTGCTTTACATTCCTATAGTTTACTTAGTTGCTGGTCTGATGTATACTGTTCAGTGTTTAAAGGACAATTACTTTTTCCGCATGCGTGATATAGGTTTTAATTAACTCTTTACACTCAATAAATGAAGTGATCATTTAAAAGCTGCATGTTGTGTTTGCTCTGGTTATCTTTGTCTTTTATTAAAGTTATTTGGATGATCTGAAACATTTATATGTGCCAAATAAGCAAAAAAAGAGAATAAATCAGGAAGGGGCAAATACGTTTTCACAGCACTGTAGCTCTTATGAAGCTACTCATGTAAAACAGCGCACTAATCATTATAACATCGGACATATGTTCTTGTGTCTGGATTAAATTAGTGGCACGTGTATAATCATTGTTTCCCAAGGGATATGGCTACATGCCCAGTGTTTATAGGCGCTAATAATTCTACAGGAAAAAATAAACATAAAATGTATATACTTGTTCCATAGTATAATAGGATTATCTGGAACCCCTTAAATAGTTTAATTTTGGGATCGATAACGGGCAATTGAAATGTATTGATTTAAAGGATGTCTTTCTCGATGGAAATCCTTGACTTTTTCGCCTTTAGAAGAAGAATGGTTTAATTTATCTAAATTACTCAACCTTTCTAAATAATGAGCTATAGGTCTTTTCCATCACGCGGTAAAGGAAAGGGGTCTCCAAATACCCCTGTGTTAGCCATCCTCTTTGCTAGTCCGCATAATTTTGCTTTAAAAAATAATTGAAAAGGAACAGTAATGTTTTGACACAAAAATAACCGATTATGACCACTTTCGGTGTCACAGGACCTATTACATTCAGAGAAGCGGTTTATAAGTATTGATCTGACCCCAGTAAAAGCTGCTCTCTTTTATACCCTTCTTGAGTACTAGGTTAACTCTTTCAGTACCACAGGCTTTATCTTTTGCCCTGGACACCTCCCAATTATATATTTGAGCAGAACAGCATGCTATTGCAGTACAAACCTGTTACAGAATTACCTGGACTGCCTACCAATAATTCATTGCCCTGTGTTAGTTAACTCTCTGCTTCTTAAATGGTTAATGTTACTATGTTTGTTAGTACACAGTGATGCTGATCATAAATATTCTACCTTTATTGCTCAGTTAGGCCCAAATTAATGTTATTAAAATTATTATTATTTTTATTATTTAATTTTCAGTTTGAGAATTATTCATCTTTATATGTACATACCGCGGTGTACACTGCTATGGAACATGATAGCACCATATAAACAATAAAGTAATAAAAATAATGTATTTCCGATTTGGAACCACCAGATACAAAGCTTGAGAATGTTGTGCAAATTTCTGTTCTTTTTCCACGATCCTTCAGTAAAGATTTCATTGAAAGACTCGTAGGTACCAAACTTTTTTTTGTTACTTATAGGTTTTTCCCTTTTATTGATGAAAAGCATGACTGTCGTTTAGCTTGATAGCATAAGATTATATTTATACAGAAATAATTAAATGGAACTTTGGCATTTCTCTATCGGCTTTGTGACTTTAGTTCTCTTTATTTGTGAAATTATAGAATATATATGTATGTGTACTGGGCAGAAATGACCATTATCATTCATGGATGCTCTCGGGGTAGAACCTGGAGTCTCCGGGAGAAGCATTTCCCTTCCCTGGGTATCTGATACACTCCTTTTTCGTTGAGTAGGAGAGCAGTGCTTGGCTTTTCCCACTCCTGGCCCACCAAACACTATCTGGGGCTAACCTCACTCCACATATAGGTAGTCCTACCCTGTCATGAAGCCACTACCCCAGAAAAGGGGGTCTTACCTTCATCTCACAGGTACGACCATTGTGCTACTAATTCATTTTTGTGGTTTTTTTTGTGTTTTAACCAGTATTCTTACTTATACCCAAGACAGAAAATAAACCAAAAGAAGAAGGAAGTCCTGGTGGTACCTAAAACATCAAAGATCCAATAGCAACAGTCTGGTTGTGAGACGACAAAATGTTATTTAATAATGAGCATTGAATTGTAATTATACATATACATACAGTACATGTTATGAGATGCAAACGCACTAAAAATTAATTCGATATATCTTGGCTCGATATAATTAAAGGACTTCATACAGTAAGGTTGTGGCAGACTTGGCGTCCACTCTTTTGTTGGATAATGAAGGAGGCTGATCTGTGTTCTCAGCGGCGGACGGATTTCTGGAAGCAAGGAACGGCCTGTAATTATTTCTTTCAGTGCAACGGCGCACTGGGTTGTTATGGAATTATCCGGGCTACGCACCAGTGTGAAAGACTTGATTCAAATTACTATGATTGCTAGAAATTAAAACGTTAGAAGTAAAAGAAAGTAAAGGATTGAAATAAGGGCATTAACACATTACGAACCTACATTGAAATCCCATGTATAAAGGAAGGGCAAATGATAATTAATAAAATTATTATCTCGTCTCTAAATTGTGCCGCCCGCTTTTCAATGTTTTATTATTTTGATGGTTATGTGGTAGGTCGCTTATCCATTATTATTATTATAGTAATTAATTGGCCGTGGATTACCTGAGTATTATAGTTGGGGTAAGTTAATTAATCGCAGTCTTTACAAACTGCTTCCCTTCATCATACTTACCAAGATGTACAAAACTCCCAATTAAAAAGTGAATCGATGACTCTATGACTTCAAACATAGCCATATTAATTACTGGATCGACTTGTATTGATTGTGAGGAGCTCGCTCACGTATGGTATCTTTCGTCAGAATGATGTTAAACCGGTTTGACACAAATTTACACATATCTAGAACGCAGGAAACGTTGATGCCAATATCTACTTCAAGGTCAATAGCATTAGAGATTGGGAATTCATTAACTCTGAATCTAATTCTAACCCAGTCTGAATCAGACTAGGAATACAATTTCCCCTTAAAATCCCACCCCTCCCTAGTAAGTGTAATAAGTATATGTAGCGTATGGGCATATATCTAGATCGCACAAGCTGAGTCTCATTATCTTTCTGGCTGATGGTCAATAAACTCTCTGTCCTTGTGACATCATATCATGGCGCCCTGTAGTGAGGATGGCGGCCACAGAGTGGACCGCCGGGGGCACTGCCGTAGGCTAGGCATGGAATTAGGTTAGGTAAATACGTCTCTAGTTTCAGGGGAAATTTCAGAGTAATTGGGTTAACTGGAGAATTAAATCGAAATTAGGGGACTGCTCCCCAAAAATGATGCATCTGCCCCCCCGGACTTATCTCTCAGTTGTGATGAATAAGGAAGCCATTACCATAGGCTATGTGCAGACCTGGGAACTTGTTGGCTCCGGCTATCTGGAGCCAGAGCTGACCACCGAGAGTGTTTCCGCTGATGTCAGTGGGCGTTGCCACCAACATCATTGGGCATTCCCGCTGACATCGCGGGAAACACCCCCATTTAAAGGGGACATGGAGGGAGGTGTGTGTGTGTCAGGACCCCGCTCCCACGAGGATTTGGTCGTGGGAGCGGGGGTTCTGGAATTCTCTGGGTGAAACTTGGAGAGTTCCCAGGTATGGCTATACGTCATATAACAGTTCATGCTTTTAATACTGATGGTCCATAGGCAATTATAGATAAGTACATAATGTAAATCATATGTAATTAAAACTACATTTATTTCATACATACAAATAAATGTGCGATTCTAGAATGAACTCGTGGGTGGGATCAGTCTAATATCCCGATGGACATTTTTTTCCTTTTTAATGGCATGAAGTGGCATGTAAAGGGTAATTATTAGCCATTGGCTTGTATGTCATTAACTACTTAAAACTTAATGTGTTATGAAATGATTCCGCTAACGCTTTTTTACTGTACGATTAAAGCACATGGCAATTATTTATAGAGGATGTTCCTGCTGTCGTGAAATGTGGCAGCGACCTTGATTGTCTAGCTCCGGGTAATTGAAAATGCTTGGGTTGGATAACAAGAAGCAAGAATATACTTTGTGTTACTCCATTGAACTCCTACAAAGGGAATCTAATGTATTTCATAAATATGATTTGGAAATCCAGTTTGACGTTGGTTTCCTTTAGTTGTGTCGCATTAGGGGATCTTATATACACCATGACTGTTGGCTCGTACCACTTGTAAGAAGAAGTAAAGCCTTGTTGCGCTTTAAGCAATCTTCTTGTTCTCTCACTTCTGTTCTGAGCTCCAAAGAAGATGCTGCTGCTGCATATGGAATGAACTTTCTATGCCTTGGGCTTTCTGGTTTCAGTCTGTCCTGGTTTCACATGAATGAAAAGCTTTCTGCTTAATCTTCCTTGTGATTGTAGCATAGAACATGAGAATCCTCACTCCAAAAAAACACAAGAATTTTCAATTCTATGTCAGATAAAAAAAAGGCATTAACCCCTTGTAACCAGAAGCCCATGACTCAACGAACTACTAGGAATATTTCCAACATCTATTTAAAAGAACCGTCACGCGGATTGTTTTCAATATTGATTGAAATTAGTAGAAAAATTAAAAATGACGTTTTCTCGGGGAACCTCCACCTTCCAGAGCTGCTATGCTCCAAACTTTTCCAGTTCGTAAACCTATTTGGTTAGCATGTTGGCAGCATCGTGGGACGTGAACCGTCTTCTAGGGGAAAGCGCAGCGCAAAGCCGGTGGCCATGGCCAAGCCCAGACTGGCCATCTGGCACACCAGGCATATGCTGGATGGGCTGGTGGCCGATCAGGTCCTTCAGTGTGTGGCCGCCAGCTGGATATGCATTGCCGCATGCTGTGAGTATATAAAAATGTAATATGCAGCCGTGAATGTCCTGGTCCTGACCATACCGCCCTCTAAATTATACTATCCCAATCATACTGCAATACCACTAATCCCACCTTTATGTATCAAACCCTCGTACATCAACATCTCCGGAAACCATCAAACAACCAACTCTAATCCGGCCAAGCATACTCAGCCTCCTGTCCATCCACTCTAAGACATTAAAATGCCGACAGGATCACACAACCTTTGGGCTGCATGACCAGAGACAAGTGTCCTCGACCATCGGTTTGTAGATGTCATTACAGCTCATCTTGCAAATAATTTAGTAAATCGATTCCTAGTTTCAGCACATGTTCATATTCTGCATTAGGTTCTTTTCTTTATCGCAAGCATTCATTATTTTCCTTTTAAAAAAAAATAAAAATTACTGATACGCATGTTAATTACTGATACAGTTTTATGTGTTTTATAAGCAACCCCGCATTGAGTTTTATTTGTAAATATTTAATTTCATCATTTATAAATAAATGTATAATTGCATGTAAAAATATATTTACTAATCCTATTTTAATATTTGTAATTATTAAAAAGGTCTGTTATTGATAATTCCATAGCACCACTTTACATTACAATGGGTGCCGCTTTGTATAAGTCAGGCTCCATTGGCGAAATGGTAGTTGCGCATTAATTAGCTTATGAAACGGCCCAGCACCTCCCTTTGTGCCCTTTTAATTGCGACATCAAAAAGACGGCTGAAGTTTCAGACAGATCCTGCCGCTTCTCTAAAGAACAAGAACTACTCCTTTGATCCTCTAATTTTAGGGCACTGAAAAGAACAATATATTTTTTTAATATGTCACGGTGATAGTACTGAAAAGGTAATGATATACGTTTTCTGAGCTTTTCTCGAAGCTGTCTGGAGAATCGGACTAATTTTATGTTTTGGTTACCGTTTCCAAAGAACTTTTTCTAATAAGTGATTATTTAAACAAGGACGCCAAGTGGCTTTTTTTTAATCTTTCATTAAACTTTTTTTTTTTTCTTGTTGGCTGTTCTCATCTTCCAGTAGATCGCCCGTCTTATAAAAGTCCTATGAAACAAAAGCAAATGTCAACTGATAATGTGGTATTTGGATAATATCATTTATAGTACTTTTTTTCAGTTTTTTTTTAAGAAAGTTATTGTAAATGGTCTGTGTGAGCCTCTTTATATTCAATTATTCTGAACTATTTTATACCTATATTTTAAAGGAAAATCGACAGATGAATCTAAAAAGCCACCAGCTGGTTCCTCAGAGTAAAGTATGAAAGAGTCGGTCCCTAACAATACATCCATATACCATGAGACTGTCGTAAAAACGCGGGCCAGTTCCTGGGAATAGGGACTGGTCAAGCTGAAACGAAGCTGGCGTTAATCTTAATGCGACGTGGCTCTTGACCAACCAGCGATATACCTTGGCCAGGATTGTACATTCTTGTGATGGTCCATGGACCTGCCGTGAGATACGCCAAGCGGCTAAATCGTTATAGTCCAACAAAGCCTTTGTGTCGGTTCTGCCTACGCACACAAACAAACCTTGTCTGAATATCAACGTGACGTTACTCTTCCTTAATTCCTAATTGCTTTTCCTTCTTTCCGCCTTTCATGTTTTTATCTTGTGATGGCAGATGGAGATTGCTCCTCTCTCTAAAACATTTTCCTCCCCTTCGCTAAAGCTTGGGCTAGGAACCGGTGAAAGAAGAAGGCAGATCTTGGTCACCACTTTTACATAACCTTTAAAAACCAGTCACCCTAGTCAGATGGTCAAATCAAACACCCAGGGAACAGCTGCCCCCCATGATCCCCTAACCAAAGCCCCTAAGAAGATCCTTGACTTATGGCAACCAGTGTCATAAAACAATATGTCTAGAACTCCACTGCAAACCTGATCGGACAAGGTCATTTTGGAAATGTATCTCTCCCTTCATGTGATTGGTATGTTTGCCGGCCAACATGAGATTTATCTGAAATTAGAACATGGGTTAATGATCAGCGAGTAAATGGAAACTGTTTTTACGGCTCATAAGAGGGGTTATCTCTTAAACCCCCTGATTATTTCAGAACATCCTCTAGCATGTGTGGAATGCCATAGGGAGCAGCTCAAAATACAAAGAACATTGTAGACCTGTAACAATAGATGCTTTGGGAGAAGAAAAATAGAAGCTATTGACGCAAAGCTTAGTAGTGATTCTCAAACTGTGGTGTTGGAATATCGGAGGACCTTCAAGGTGGTCTTCAAACTATAAATGATTCTAAAAGACTCGGTATGCGTGTTTGCTTTCGTGTAGATTCAAGTCGGACCCGAAGCTAACTCCAGCTCAAACTTCTCACGTACTTCTCAAGTAGGTGAGTTTTGTCTAGAAGGAGTAAATATGTCCACGTGAGAGCATTTCCACAAAAAATCGGAAGCTAATAAACTTATCATATGATTACTTAACCGGGTAAGCTGGTTATCTTTGAACGAAGTGTGTGTTTTGATGGGGAGGAGACGACGGAGGGGCCACTTGGTTATATTTGCCCCGGAGACAAAAGGTGCCAGTCATCCCTTTGGTGATGTATTTTTTGTATTACTTATATATTAAAGATGATATTTAATAAAAAAAAGTAGTTTGGTGAAAATGTTATTGAAATTAACAATGGCAAACATATTGTACAGCATTAAAATTATTATTGTTACTTAGTTATATAGCGCCATCATATTCCGCAGAGCTGTACAATGGGATCATTTAAAGTAAGCCACCTCTGATGGGCGGCTGTTCCATTGATCTACCACCTTGTAATAAAACTCTCTTACATATCTCTTCCCGTAAAGTATATTAGAAATATTTCTATCACAGTATCAAACTGACTGCCGGGGGCTGGAGGGTGCTGCGGAGGCAGAGGAAAAATATGCGTAGTTACCAAGGTAGCTAAAATAACGAATTCATCAGAACATATGGGCAGACTAGATAAGATTGGCTCTCTAGAGCTAATTCATTTGAACGGCGGTTTCTTCAGCGAGATTCCCATTTAGGGACATTGAGTTCGACAGCAGATCAGGACCGTCTAGTCTGCCCGCACTTTTCCTGCTCGAATCGGTGTTAGAAATGGGGGGTTGGAGATAAAAGCACTAAAGGGCAACAGGCTGAGACGTAAGTCAATGTGAAAAGCCAATTGTCTTGCACAAGGGTCACTACGGTGAAAAGGATTACGGGGTGACTAGAAATGCTGGGAGTCCTAAGTCATAGAGTCATCGCACGACGGCAGATAAGAACCATTCGGCCCCTCTGGTCTGCCTGTTTTTCCTGATATAGAGACCTTAATCAGTCGTTGGTCTCGTCTTAGATTCCGGATAGCTTTATGCCTGTCCCATGCACGTTTAACTTCCCTCACGGTGTTAGCTTCTACTACTTTTGCTGTTCCACTTATCCACTACCACCTCAGCGAACTAAAACCTTCTTACAGTACAGTAAGATCTAGTTCTTTCCTAGGGATTCGTCTTAAGCCAGTACTTATCTTTTACAAACAGCCAAGGCAAATGACCAAAAGCATCAGTGGTATGACAAGATTTCTCTTACAACGATTTTCTCCCAGGACTCTTTATTGCATACAAGAGCATGCCAAAAATAAAATGATTATTAAGAATGTGCTTGTGTACAGGACTTCGGGGCGAAAAAATGAATTTCAATTGGAAAAAATCAAGCAACTTATTCATTAACCCGTGAATCGCTGGAGGATACAAGGTGACATTTAAATAAATCTATGAATATATCATTAGGAGTTAATAAACAGGGGTCTGTTAATGAAGGAGGGGGTGATGAATGGCTCCCTCTTCCCACCCTCTGTGTGCGGCTGGATGGTGGGTACAAAATTAAACCTGGGGGGAAGGTCCCAACTATCCCCCCCTCCATCCCATGCCTTACCCCCTATACTGTGCCCAATGCAATGTTTCCTTTCAAAAAAACCCTAGGGGCATCTTTGCCCCTCTAGCCACTGGGTCGGTGGTTAAAGTACCCCAAAATTAATCCAGAATGACATTGAGCCCATCTCCTTCCCTCTGGCCCTGTGTTGTGGAATGGGGGGGCTACTAAATATAATTTAAAAATAATAATAGTTTAATTGAATAATAAGCCCTACCTACCCCAGGTAGGGTTGATCAGGTCAATCCAAGCACCCTTCGAGTGAAATCGTTGTAGAACAACTATGAAAAGTCATTGAAGTCCAAGAGGAAGGCAGATTTAATATGTATAAGAAATAGATGGCATATTTTAAAGTTAGAGCTGGAGCACTGGCAGGTAACATGAGAAATGATTCAGCTGCAAAAAGGGTACTAGATACATGGAATGGACTTCCAGTATATGTAGTACAGGTAGCATGAAAACCCTGGATGTGCAGAAAGTCATCTTTCAATTGATACGTAAAAAGTGAATCTACGCAGACTAGGAGGGCCAAATGCTTCTTTTCTATCACTTTCTATTCATCTATATACCCAGAACTGTATGTTTCTATACATTGAACGTTACAGGAGAACAAACAGCTCCCCTATATACAGTTATCACTATGCAGACATATGGCTAGAATGTAACCAGTATCTAGCATATAATTGTAGATATTTGTCAATTTATCTCATCATAAAATCTGGGTTTAATTCTCTGTAATATTGTCAAATAACCTGACATATTCTAATATAAGAATAAAATTTGCTCATATAATGATTTTTTATTAGAATTATTACAGTGTTTTAGATTGTAAACAAAAAAAGAACTCACCACATATTCTGACCCTGTTTTAATGTCCGGATAACACATAACTATCCTGAGAAAATACCCCAAACCAGAAGGTCTTGCCCCATTTCCAGCACAAACCCTGATTTGTTTGAAAAAAAAATGTTTGAACTTTGATGCATTTTATACCACATGGATAAAGATCGCTTCTCTCGAAATATAATAATTATTTTGTTTTTATTTTGGTAAGTAATAAAATTAATCGAATAGAATGCATTCTATGAAAGCAGAAACACAAATGCATGGTTATCAGAAATAAATACATTTTACAAAGTTACAGAAAACAAAAGCTTCGTCCCATAAATCCTGTATATACACATATCTTACAGGGTGGCCCTCCAGTTATTTAATGCTATTTCTATTAATGAACCAAACCTATTCCCATGGCAACTGCAAAATCTAATGCAAATATCATGTTTCTTTATTTAGATGGCATGGCTTTAAGACCACCAGGGGCAGGCACAGCTACAAGTGCCCACAATGCAGCTGAAAATTTTTTCTAAAAAATGTGGTAATTACTGTTATCTCGTTGCTTACACCATGATATCTTGTAAATAATAAAAATTAAAATCAACATTTATTTTTTCTTAAGGAATATTGTGTAATATTATATATATATATATATAATATATATTATATATTCCCAGTGAGCTAGATTCTAGATTCACACTTATTTTTGGTAATGAGTGAAAATTGGACTAAAATCAGCATTACATTTTATCTTGGGTAATGTCAGCTCACCCAGTGGTTGAAATGTACTAATTGGTAATACTAATTGGCATACTCCCCTACTGACTATGGTATATAATTCAGCCTTTATTCATATGTACAATAAGGTGAAATAGAATAACACAAAACAGTAGAATCAAATAAAGATTCCAAAATGACCAAACCCACATTTCTACTACACCCTGTGTGTATTAAACAGACTTAATTATATATTAGTAAAAATTATATATGGTTATTTTAAAGAGCAAAGTTGTGCAAAGTTATACAAATCTTATCACTATAGCAACCAGTGCTTTGGTACTTTTGGTATATTATCATTGGTCGGGACTGGTGACCACTTTTAAAGCTTTCAACTGGGAATGCAGTTCATAACTATAGAAATATAGAATCTGATGGCAGATGAGAGCCACTGATCCCTGATGTGGAGTCTCAAACCTTCATCAGTCCTTGGCCTCATCTTAGAGTCACGATAGCCATGTCTGTGTGTGTGTGTATGAATGTATGTATGTGTATATATATATATATATATATATATATATATAAATATATATTATATATATATATGTGTATGTATATATATATATATATATTGTGTGTATGTATGTATATATATATATTGTACTGTATATGTCCTATATATATATACTATATATATATATATATATATTATATAATAATATTAATATATATCTCAGAGATGTATGCTATGCATTCTTCTAATGGCCCATTGATTTCTAGTGTTCAGCATTAGCATTCAGGTGCCAGATGATATATCCACTTATACTAATTGATATGTGTCACTTTGAGAAATTAAAAAGGCACCATGACAATTTACAGCTGCTGATAATGTGGTCTGCATTGATTTGCCTTTAATATGTTACTCCTTGGTCTGGAACCTTGCAGCTCCTCTCACAAACAGGTGCTTCTAAGTTTCTGTCTCTTATTATATTATTATATAATATAATATTATATTAGACCCTGTTGTACTGTGAATGGATATGTTAACTACATTTTAAATGAGTAATTCAAATAACCTTGTGCTTAGAGCAGGAATGGAACCACACTGGCTGATAATAAACAAGAAAAGTAAATGCATAATTTATATGTTATCAAATATTGTAACAAGTTGATATCACAAATTGCCTAATATTACAGTATTGATTTATTAAGATAAAATCCCTGTAATGGAAAAGATCAGTGTTAGTATTTTTTCTTATAAAGGAAAAACCAATACTGCTTCTGTGTGACTTCGAAAAAGAACATGTTACAACCTTCCACATTTAATATGGACATATAGATATCTTACACACCATATCATTGGCACACAGACAAAGGTTTGCCAATTACATAGTTACAGTTCTGTATTTGCTTTAGTGGCTGTTACAGTATATCAGATTAGAAGGTAGAAGTCTCACTATTACAATCAGAGGTCCATCCGCTGTTCAGAAATATCTTGGACTCTCAGCAGTTATTATTTGCAGCTTTGAAGCCTTGTCCTGTGCTGTTTCTCCTTTGATAAACCTGGGATGAATGTATCACTGTGTGACAATCTGAGGTGCTTATAGCCAGAGAGTCCTCTCCCATCCTGATCAGAACTTCCAGAGTCAACTCTGGAACACCCAAGTATACCTCCTCCCGAGTGAAGCTCCATCAAATCAAGTTCATGTTTGGTGGCAGTTTCCAAAACTCTCTGCTTGTTGTAGTACTTGACAAAGTTGTTGATGATGGGGTGAATTGGTAGGGCAATAGCTATCACTCCACAAAGGAAGCTGGTGGCAGCATTGAGTTTTCCCAATGTGGTTTTCGGGTAAATATCCCCATAACCAACTGTGGTCATAGTGATAATTGCCCACCAGAAAGACTGAGGGATGCTTTTAAACAAAGTGTCTGGGTGACTCTGCTCCATTGTGTATCCCAAGGCTGAGAAGACAAATATACCCACAGCAAGGTACATCAGCAGCAGTCCAAGCTCCTTAAAACTGCTCTTTAGGGCATATGTTAATGTTTGGAGTCCAGAAGAGTGTCGGGCTAGCTTGAAAATCCTTGCAATTCTCATGATCCTGAGAGCCTGGACAGCTTGCTGGACGTTAGTTAGCTCCATCATTCTTGCGCCCAAGTGAGTTAAAATGAGGCTCACATAGAAGGGGAGTATAGCCAGCACATCAATGATGTTCATAAAGGAGAGGGCAAAATGTAATTTATTGGGGGATGAGATAAGCCTGAGCAGATATTCCAAGGTGAACCAACCTATGCAGGCTGTCTCAATGTTGTCCAATGTTGGGTGTTCCACATGGTTTCCCTCTGAGTCCTCTACCTGTAGCTCAGGAATGGTCCCCACACACATCACCACTGAGGAGATCAGGATGAAAAAGAAGGATAAGACAGCTGTAACTCGGGCTGGATAAGAGGATTCAGGCTTCTCCATGAACTTCCAGACATATTTCTGAAACCTTTTCCACCTGCTCTCTGAGGTGTCACATCCCAGATCATCCAATATAAGCTGAACTCTCCTTGCTATCTCCTCTAGTTCTTCTTTCTTCTCGCTCAGGTGGCTTTTGCAGCACTCGTCCAAAAACCCCAGGTCCACTCTCCAAAACTCCATTTCATTCTTAAAACATATGGGGCATATTCCCTTTTTCATATGGACCTCTCCATAGTAATATACTTCTATGACACATTTAAAGGCATCAGGGTCCCTATCAAAGTAGAATTCCCTCTTCCCTGGGTCATAGTCATCACACAAGGAGAAGATGGCATCATAGCCTCCAGATAAGCAATTGACCAACTCGGCCAGTCTGGTTTCGGGGTATCTATTCAGTATATCTCCATAGAGAACTTGCCTTACCCCCCCAACATTCACTATAATTTCTACCCCGGAGTCATCACTGGATTCAGAGCCATTCAGATCCTTAAATATTGAGCTCCCGATCATCTTGGACTTAAAGAGTCGCTTCTAAAGATTCCAAAACTTTCTATTTTTTTTTTCTATCCGGGTTAATTAAAATGAAGCATAAAGAGGGTTGCATTTAGATCAATGATGTCCACAGGAGAAGATGTTATGAGACATATCTCAATCCACTGATGCCTGTGCAGACCTGCGTTAGAACTACAGCTCAGCAGAGCTAAAAGAACCCTGCGTTTTATTGCAAACCCTGCAGTTTACAGAGATGGGGAACAGGTTAAGAGAGATCTAGGACTCACGATGCAGATGGGTCCTCTGGTCCTTCTTCTGTAGGGTCTAAGGTCTCCCACCAGTGCATCGATGGCTCTTACTGTGGCTGTTCACGTTCCCTGTGACATGTCTCCTCTGGCAGTGACTGATGCAGACAGATCTCACAGCATTAAACACAATCAGCAAGGTGGTCCCTTAAAAGCCTCTCCTTCACCAAAAGGTCTCCCTTTGCACTTCACTTCAGCTCCATGGATGGTGTGTGTGAGGTTTGGAGAGAGAGGACCTGCACCTGGCAGAGGCTGTGAGTGCACTCACTGGAAACTTGCTCTTGCTTTCCCAGCATAATAGGAATCCCGGGCTGACGTCAGGGACCTTTTAATAAGGCTTTCCTCTCCTGGTGAGGATCAGGAGCATCATCCAGCTAGCATCATATCGTGCACCAGCTGCAGAAGGTATGCAGGACACATACATCACCTCCTCATATGTATACCATACAATGCATGTCTGCAAAAAATACATTAAAGCATTCATCTATGTGAACACAAAGACAGAAAGCTTTTAGAATCCCAGATGTGTCGACTGCAAATATCCCAATATGTTTCTATGTCACAGTATTAAATATAAACAGTTTTATTTATTTAAACTACATGAATAAGATTACTTTAGGCAGTAATGAATAAAGAGGAGGAAAATTAAGCAAAGCCTATTATAATGAGTAAATGCTTTCATATGCCTTCAGCATCTTGTGTGTTG
Organism: Spea multiplicata; assembly: GCA_009364415.1. Taxonomy (NCBI): domain Eukaryota; kingdom Metazoa; phylum Chordata; class Amphibia; order Anura; family Pelobatidae; genus Spea; species Spea multiplicata. The sequence continues at coordinate 44,188,445 of VKOC01000005.1, forward strand.
CTTGCTCTTCATTGATTTTCTGCCTCTTCTCTTTTGGTTAAAGGGTTAATTAGTTGAGCATTTTAAAGCATACTTAATTCACTTTTAAATACCGTATATTTTAAGTTTATTTTGATTCTGGTATCCCTGCTGCCGAGGAATACATTTCAGCATCCCTATCCCTGCTACATATAATGGGACAGAGCATATAATGGATTTTACTTATTTAGAGCTTTATTATTATTATTTATTAATAATAATAATAATGTAATATTTACATGTAAATATTAGTTCAATTTATTATATATATCTATATATTTTGTAGGAAATACAGATTATTTAAGGATTGCCCAAATAAAAGGCAAGACAGCAATGAGCAAGAAAATGTGATGAAATGTAAATGGAATAGCATAGTGTCTGGGGAGATTTCTCTCTCTGGAGTTAGCACTTTCCATGCACTTTAGTACATTTCTCCCTGGGTGACAAAAATACTTTACTGATGCCTAAATATCAGCTAAATTTTCTTTTTGACTCAGGAGACCCACAAAGAACCAGAAACTGCAGCTTGCCGGAAAGATCCTGCAGCTTAATACACCATCTTATGACATTCAGATACAATTCAGTCAATATTTCTCTTGCTTAAACCCCTTCATCACAGCTATGAAAATCATGGTAATGTGTGTATATTGAGATGGAAATGTCCATAACAAGCCATCAGAGAACTTCAGCTAAGTTATTTGACATGAGTATCGTGGTATTACTGCAGTTTCATGCCCTAAAAGTATGGCGGTATTGTGGGGGATTGAAACTGGTTGCTATAACCTCTAAGAAAGATTAGACATAGAGAAGATTCAGATGGTCTACTACAGGAGGTGGCTCAGGGGATCTGAACCCCCGAGGTCCTTTGGTCCACACTACACCAGATAGTTATATCAATTGCTTAGGTACAAATAAAAAGCCAATATGTGTTTGTTAGTAGGTTAGACAAGTCCTACCAATGAAGGCATTGCAAACCATCCTTATGAAATATGTTAGCAATAGATTCACTAAAGGATTCAGCCTCTAGGAGTCTGCTGCAATGTATCAACATTAAGTAACTGCTCAGAGCCCCTTGGTCTACAGGAACCTCTTAAAACGTATGGGAGGGTTGAAACAAACATTTCTCATGAAGTTATTATATAACCTTAATATATATTTAAAAACAAACTTGAAATGATAATTATCGGTTTCCCCTATTTTATGTATAATTTTTTTTTTTAATCACTTGTGTTAGAGATGGCTCCCTGTTAAAATATCTGCTTGGGCCCCTAAAAACCTTGAGCCACATCATCTCTTTATCTTTCTCAGTGTTTCCTAAGAAATTATTTTTTTAAAAAGGGCATCAGAATTTCTATTCTTGCCATTTTTCTTTTAAATACATTAGTGTGCACTCCTGGCCAGTATGTTAGACCCCTTGAAGTTTCAGAGGTAGTGATGTTTGACTGGCTGACAGGGGCATTCTTAATTTTTTCAGTTTTCTCTTAATATATTTGGACCAGTTGTCAGTTGCCCGACCCTCGCCTCATCCACAAGCATTACTTCACTTAAGGATACCACCAATCTGATTAACATTTTGATCCTGATGTCTTCCATTTTATGTATGTAGACTGTATACCTAGCCCCAACAAGTATGTTTATGATGCTACAATTGCGGATTGCAGTCCCCAATCCTGCTGTCCCACCAAGCTCCACCACTGTTTCCAAAAGTGGGACATAGGTAGAGCCCGGCAGGATAGTGGGATAGAGTGGCAAAATCAGGACTGTCCCACACAAAGCACGAGTAGCCTGAGACAGACATGCTGGGGGAGTCTCGTGGCCTGTTTTTAAGCTATGTATTAGGTTTTACCCTTATTACTTTGGTTTTCAAGGTGTAGCAGCAGGTGTCCTGTCAGCAACAGTACCAGGAGGCTCCCAAAAGGTAATGTGATGGTTTTAAGCAGAAGACTCCATTGTTGTGAATCATTTGTCTCCATCAGGCTTCATATAGGGTCAAGCCACATGTAGAGGAGGGACTCACTGCATGTAAGAGCACGGTAAGCCATAGATGGCTTTTAGGGAGTGGGGAGAGCATTGGGGAAATGGGTAGGGAGTGGACATGGCCAAATGCAGCACACTTACCCAGAAAAAAAAGAAGCTGACCTGGAGACCAGAAGAAGCACAGAGAGTTCCCAGGTATTCTTATCTCTTTCCATAGTACTTTGGACCATCAGGGCTTTTTCTAGTCATCACAGATGATGGGTCTTACCATTGATGCAGTTACAGGCTGTAGGTTGTCTTAATAGTCTACTTTTACCACAAGCTCAGATGATAACTCTACCAGATGAACATATTCATAGGAAATCCACTTTCTGTTGTTATAACCAATCCCCAAAATATAAGGGAGTGATCTATGTTTTAACTTGAAATGTCACAAATCTCCCCATATACATGTCTCCTTGCACTTTCTTTCTGTCCTTATACATTCTGTGTTTGAGGCTTTTATGGTTTGTGTGGAAGCTGTCTGTGTGATACAGAGAATTATATGACACGGCAACAACAGGATACAATCAGCAGAATATAACACCTGCATTAGGTTCTAGCATAGCCCTGCGCTCCAAAATCGTATATTCCAGAAAGATTTTTTCCAAACCTCAGTCCGTATTCATAGAATTGGTAATTAAAGCACATCAGCTATGACTCATTAGTCCCTCTCTGCTTGCGGAATCGTTGGTCAGTTTGAATAAAAAGTGCGAATTTAATGATCTATAATTACTACCTGCAGACATCTTTAAGCACACGTAAAAACTTAATGGAGTGTATTTACTAAAGGGCAAATGGAAAGCAGTTGCAGGAATTGATTCGATTAATGTGCGTGTAGCCCCTGGGCGCATTTATAAGAGGGGCAAACGGGTAACCAATGGTGCTTAGAGACCACCAAGTAGACTAAGAAGAGAAGGTCATTCAGTAGGACTCTAATGTCTCTGTAAAAAGTTATAAGAAATCATTATTTGACGTTATCATAGATAAAGGAGAAGGCATTTTATTCTGAAAATATTCAATTTAAGGGTATGGAGCTTTCCTTGGTGGCAAACACTAAGTGTTTTGGGGACATGCCAGCATAATTTCACAAGGAGCCTAAAAAACACCACCAAGTAATAGGTACAAATTTAGGTTGATCCATAGTTAATAACATACACATGGAAAAGTAACAACAAAAAACACAAATATTCAATTATATTTTTTTTTAAAGAAAAGTTTGCCTCAGTTAATTAATCATTCATCGCTAAACTCAACAAGGGTCTGCTTTTAAGAAGACCAGCTTGGCCATAGCTATTATCTGACCATGCAGTGAGATAATACACTATTTGGAGCAGAAACCAGCTAGGAAATGCTTTGAAGGGAAACATTTCATCTGAACTACAACTCATTGTTCATTAAATGAACCCCAATCTCATTTTATAAATGAAAATAATGTATTTATTTTAATGAATCTGAATTATCCAATATATCAATATGCTCTTTTAAGTGCATGAATATAAGTTCATTCTACTTCAATACACCCTCTCTCATCCGCCTGAAGGCAGTCACGGAAATATTAATTGCAAGTTCCGCAGTGAAGTATTGAAGTATCACTGTTTGTGGTGGATTTTATTAAATAAAAGAGACCCTGCTATGAACCTCATAAATATCAGATAAAAGTCTGGCTAATGTATAGATCACTAGAAAAATAAATGTATAATAAATTAAACACTTATTTGCCTCACATCTTATTTGCTTGTCTGTACTCGCAGCTCAGGTGTATTCTTCAAGGTTACATGTTATGACGTATTAGATCTTACAACATAAACGGGAAGATTTCATTGAGGATTAAGTATTGGGCCTAAAGTGGCCTATAGGTTGGCAAAGTAACCCTAGAAAAAATCAGTTCACTGTTCACATCAAAGGAATATCCCTTGAAATGAATAAACTCTAAAACATAACTTTTATTGGAGTGATAATTAAATAATGAAGACAACTCACAGATAATGTGAGGACCACGCAGGAGGGCTTGATGCAGCCGGTAGACCGTGTTCCCAATGTCACTTATTATTCAAGCTCAAATCATATACTTATGTTATGTTTTTGTTGGGTTTTTGTTTGGTGTCAAGCTTTCTTAAGGTTTTTTTTCCCCCAGGCTGAAGAGGAGGTGTCAAGGGCATCATGTTGAATGTGTCTTTACAAGTTAAGAGGACATTTTTTATTCCCACAGGTTGCTCTCATTGAGCCCCAAAAAAAAACCATAAAAAAACATAATCAGTGTAAATGAAAATTAAAACATTGTGCCAGGTGCCAAGCGCTGCAAATACAAGTACAATACCCAAATCACACAACACACAAATCAAGAAAAATAAAATAACACACAAAACATAACCAATGATCCGGTTAAGTGAAATGAAACTTAACTCTAATTAAAGCAAAATATTATATTGCAATGTGTTGCTAAATACACCCACATCTCTGCCTAGGGGTGCCTGAGACCCAGCTCTTGTGAAATAGCTGATAAATCTAAATGGTGATATGTCATTTATTAAATAACAATATAACTGAGTGTGATTAAGCCTGAAAAAAACAGAAAAATGAGTCAGAATATCCCGTCTCTATCCCTCTCAGGTACCGGCAATAACAAACCTGTGGTATGGATTACAAATAGGAATATAAAGTAGAATTTAGGTACAAACACGTTTATTTTAGAAAAAAAAAGATTGTTTAAAAAACGCTGAGATGGCAGATTAATCTACGCCTCAAAACCGCACAAAAATGGAAACAATATCCATACAAGCACTGAATACACTTATCAGATGTTGGGATGTATCAGTCAGATCGTGGTATTGATGGTGCTTGGTGGACCTCACCCCTGGCCAAATCTATCATTGCGTAAGAAGCCATACCTATGGCGGTGACCGTTATTGTAATAATAAACCTAAATAACTTTTATTCAGTTGCGTATGATTTATGGTGGGAGGCACCTGTGTGGCAGGAGAGGCTGCTCAACCCTTAGGTTAGATCAGAACAGCACAAAAAAATATAGAAACATATAGAAGAGGCAATGCAATAAAGCAGATAGGGTGCTGGGTTGTGTAGCAAGAGGCATTAGTAGCAGGAAGATGGAGGTGGTTCTGTCACTTTACAGATCTCTGTTCAGGCGTCACCTAGAGTATTGTGTACAGTTCTGGAGACCGTATCTCCAGGAGGATTTAGACATTGTGGAGAGAGTTCAGAGAAGGGCTACTGAATGGTTTCAGGATAAAAATGATCAGAAAAGACTGAGGGATCTCAATATTTATGGCTTAGGGTAGAGAAGAGAGAAAGAGAGGAGATAGGATAGAAACATCTGAATACATTATTAAAACTAAAAAAAACTATCTAAAACTAAAGGGTCAGAGGTCTAGATGTAATGGAACAGCCTCCCATCAGAAGTGGTAGAGGCTAATACAGCGAGGGATTTTAAACATGCATGAGCTGGGCAAAAAGCTATCCTGAATCAAAGACAATATCAAGGACTGGGTAAGATGTGAGCTCTACAGCAGAAAAAAAATGGTCAGACTGATGGTTCTTAACTGCCATTAAATTCTATGTTTTTATTTTAGACAATACACATACAAGCAAGAACCTTAAACAAGTGAATAAAAGCATCCTTTCGTAAGGAGTGCATGCAGTGCAATGGGGTCCTCAGGTCCTCTGGGGTCATCACATACTCTAGAAGAGTTATGGCCATGTATAAACTACAAGAGTGTGGCGTATAAACACGGACAACTTCAAGGTAAGTGCTTAAAAGTGAGAAACACGATGAAAGGCCTTCACACTTGAATCTGTTGCATTACTAATTTATGACGTGTTCTTTTATTCTGTCTTCCCAATCCTTAATTAATAGCCACAATGTTACTAACGGCTGAAGCATTTTAAACAGTAGTACACGCCAACCGGATTTAGACCGGGTTGCTCTAAAACATATTTTTTAGCACAGTTGGAAGCGCTCCATTCTACTCGTTGAAAAAACATGACAAATGAAATGGAAAATGTGAGTTATAGCATGCTGGTATTTCAACTATAGCAGAAAATGCAAATATCACTAAAACATAATAAAGTGTCAGAACGCATTGACGATCACATGGAATTGAATTGACTCCAGCATGTCTCTTTACGTCTCTTGTTCTAAGTGTATTGTTAGACTGTCACAATCAATGTGTGGGGGATGCATGAGGCGTGTTTTTGACTCTGCTGGTAGATAGACACAGTTACCAGAAAAAAACATTTTCCGTAAGAGAGGTGCGGCTTTTCACACCACGGATCTTACTCTGCCTACGATTTAAAAAGATGGTGGGTGGCTTTTATTCATAGATCCCTGTGTGTGAGAAACGTGACCAGCACCAGGGCCGGCCCGACAATGGAGCCGAGTGGGGCAACTGCTCCAGAGGCGGCACTTTTGAAGGGGCGGAACTTTGCCACTCCAAGCCCTTTATTTTTTTTAAAGCGGAAGAGGGATGAGTGCCGAGTAGTTTTCGCTTACCAAGTTGCCTGCTCGGCGCCCTCCTCTCTCCTCTGCGAGCCCTCTAGCTCGGTGTTGGTGCCGGCTTGTAATGCTGAGCGCCGGAAG
>VKOC01000005.1:44195175-44215132 GCA_009364415.1 Spea multiplicata
AGCCATTCCACATTATTTCCGCTACTCAAATACCTTCCATTCTTACGGTATTTATTATTACTCGTTTGGGCCGTCAGTGGGTACATCCCTAATGCGATAACCGTTTGTCTTCGCAGCTAGAATATTTACTACTTTGATGACCACAGGAGACAAGGCTGGTACGTGATACATTAAACGGACTCTGATTCACACATTACGCTCTGCCACTGCTTAATGCGCAGCGATAAACCTTTAAGGTCCCAACCGACCATTAACGTCCTGCTTTATTCCGATGTATTGGGAATGAAGAACATTCAGTATTAAATGTGTTTCCCTCTGCAGTTCTGCTCCGGTTTGTCGTGGTGTTATTTCTGAACGCGTGGGTCACCCTGGTAATAATGAAATACAAGAAGAAGAGCACGAAAGTCGAATAATCCCATTATTACGCCGCGGGTACGGCACCTCGGAAGCATTCCGCTCCCATATCTTTCGGTGTAGCGGCGCGTGATGGAGCAACGCTTGCATTTCTTGTTTGTAGGTAGCGTTACATGCGCACTGCGGCTTGCGGAGCTCTTCTGGTTTGGGTTAGAGCGAGGTTACGGGTGTATTCTATTTTTTATATAATTACTATATTTTATATAACGCTTATTAGCCTGATTCCTGTCCCAGACTGCGGTGGATTTTGCTACCTTTCAATTGCGCATGTCCTGTTGAACTAAAGGCTAAAGAGAGGATCTTATTTTTGTAATGATTTTTATTAAGGTTTATGGGTCGGCTTAACCATACACATCGCACCATTACACACTATTAGCAGAAAATAAGATTTATTTTTTTTATTCAGTGGAATATATTGTATGTAAAGAATACCAATAAAAATAAATGTGGAGAATGGTGATGGGCTGCTGTTTTGCATTTAATGAACATACACCATAAATAAACCATACATTTTAAGGACAGAGCTGTTTTTATTTTTTTGTACTTTTCGTGACAATGGCTGTTTACATTTCTGCGGTGCTCGCGTTTAGCTGTAATTTTCTTCTCTCATTTACTGAACCCACACAAGTTATATATTTTTCTTTTCAAGACATTACATGCAGCTAAAAGTTCTCAGGAGAGTCTGGAGAGACCCTCTTGGAAAGCCGTTTAAATTTTAATGTGTGCCACCATCTTGCTAGAGGCAAAGCCTCTCTCTATGGCACTTATGTCCCTAATATTTCAACAGCACCGCTTGGGAGAAGAAATCGATCTTAAGTCATGATGTTCCAGGCATGTCAATTTTCATGCGATGTGTCTGGGGTATTGATTCTCGTCGCGGGGTTAATAGATCGTAACAATTTAAAAACCTAAATAGTATTAGCTTAACTATCAGTTATAGTTACCAAGGGTAGTTACTTCTGCCCCTCTATCCTGGTTACGGAAGCAGCTCCCAATAAACCTAAATACTATACACCATTTCCCACAGCTTTTACTTGCATGGATTTAGCTTTACGTGTAGCTTATACATCGAGAAGGAAAGTTGCCTTGTTATAATTTTTATTATGTAAAATATTACTCTGGGGTAAATAACTGCATATAGTCGCTGGCAGGTGTAAGGAAAGCCACGTGTTCCCGATGAATATATCTTATACCCAGCGTGAGAGTGTCATCGTTAGATGAAGGAAGATCACTCGGAACAATGAAGTTTATTGAATCCATAGAATACATCTCTGGTTGTTCTGGAACTCCACAACGAGCTTTACTTACAGGATGGGGCTTCAATGGTCCTCGGGGGAGCGCCGGTGATTCAACCCTCACCTTCTGCTCTTCAGAACCCAAATGCATTATTCTGACGTGATGGAAAATTCACAAGATTTTTATCTGTCATCAATTCCTAATTTGACCCCTTAATGACAAAGCCTGTACATGTACGGGCTCAAAATGTATTGTTTTCAATGGGGTTAGGGACCGGCCATTGTCCTTAAGGGTGTTAAAGTAAAAAAACTGTGACCCCTTGTAAAAAGGAAGGCATGATTGACAACCAACTGTATGCCAATGAAGTGAAATGGTGTTATGATGCAGAGATCCAATGGGCAAAGCCTCTCTATACAAGACCTAAAATGGTCTCAAACATTAATGGAGATTCTTCTCTGCAGAGCACATGGCAAATCAGTTAGGGCATTTGGTCACCTTCCACTCCCTCCCCCAGTGCAATGTCCTTTCCCTTTTCTATCACCTCGGTCTCTAAGGGTCACTGGAGAAGATAGGTTACCAGGGGAGTGTCCAGCAGATGGAGGACAGTGTTTATAAAGTCCTGCCAACTCTCTCTCTCTCTCTCTCTCTGAGTCTGCGTGGAGATGATCACAAGGGAGTGGTAATTGTATCACGTGTTTACAGGCTTATCCTGCTGTTTCTCTGTTATTTCCATTCAATCAATGAATAGATAGTTTGGTAACAGCATATACTAACTTATAGTAATTTGTATATGTATTGTTAATTTGTTTAGCCTCTCTTAATAAATATTGTTAATTGCAGAAAACAAGGAGTGTGGACTCTGACTTTACACTCAGTTAGTGGTTATTGATAGCATCATACAGTAAATGTTATTCAATAATTACAGTAAGATTCATAAAATACAAACACACTTTCTATTTATAACACCCCTTATTTAGGATTTATAAATATGTTGGAGCTTTTCTAGCTTTAACCATTCCTACCTACCACCACCGCCGTTGTGTATTATGAATTCATTTATGTTCAAGTACTGGAATAACTAGGTTTAATCTACCACCTGTGGCCTTCCAGCTGCTGCAGGACTACATCTCCCATAATGCTAAGGGGCTGGCAGAGGAGGATGGGAGATGTAGTACTGCAGCAGCTGGAGGGCCGCAGGCTGGGCGCCCCTGATTTATGCAGTCACCGTCCCAATACTTACACGTCCATCCACATGCTGCAGGGCAACACGTTACGCGTTCTCGTTAGTACAGAATGTCAAAACAAACTTTCAGCTAATTATTCTGCTATAAAAACTCCTAATTCTAATTCGGTCCTCGGATTTGGCATACATTCAGGAAGGCCTTACACGTCAGCATACGATTAAGCAGTTAAGGGCTTGAAACATAAGACATATAGGACAAGGCCTGTAACTGGTGAAAATAACTGCACTTTTTTGCACATGCCTCTAGTCGCCCGGCGTTTCATTTATTGTTGCTGGTTTCATATCTGCTGAAGACCGGTGGGAGAACCGGTGACTACAGCCTAAAGTCCAAGAGGGGCTTGTGTTTTGGAATTGGAAGCAAGGTGGGAGCTGTTACACCTAACCCATGCGTTCTAAAATTCCCTCACTCTATTAACCTCTACAACACCTGCTGGTTAACCATTCCTCTTATCTACCACCCTTTCAGTGAAGTGAAAATAATCCCATGTCTGGAGATTGAATCCAAGCTCCCAGACAGATGGGAATTCTACCAGTGCTAAGGAAAAGTTGAAACCAGGACAAAAAATTAGCCATGCAAAAACTCATGGGGATAGTTGGAATTACACATCGTCAGATCATGTAACCAGAGAATAACCGGATGACTTCATTAAATCAAGACACAGGAACTGAAGGCTACATGTTATAGTTTATTGTCAATATGGTTAACATCTTATCATACTGTTTTCTGTATAAAACATGCAGTTTCAGGGATATTTATGAGTACAGAATGAAGGAGCCCACATAAATTATATATTTATATATTTTTTTTTTTATAAGACCATGTAAAAATAGTTCAAAGCAAGTGCCTCTCGGGGGGCCTTACTTTTTTTTTCCATTTCATCCCAACTACACATTTTCCAAAAGGCCGTATTTGAAATGTCTCTGAATACCCAGAGAAAACTTTCCCAAATATTAAAATACATCTACAGCAGGGGTTGGCAATTTGCGGCTCCGCCGACAAAAATGAGCTGCAGCTCCCGTGGTCCTCCACTAGCCAAGCTCTCCTCTCTGCGGGGCCTTGAGGAGGATCATGGGAGTTGTAGTCCATAAGTGGCATACGCATACGGTTAACTCCTTCCTGATATACAGTATGAATGAAGCTCGTGAAAGCCCTTGTATGTGCGTGTGCAAGGAACACTTAAAAAAATATATATAAATCACAGATGCGCCTTTGTTGTAAGAAATAAAAACATACCTAGAATGCTAAAGAAGGCCAAAACGGGTCGTAGCACTTAATGAAAAGAATTAAAGAACAAAGTGAATCGCAAGGAGGTCTTTTTAGGATTAAGGTGTAAGAACCGAAAGAGACGTTGGCTCCGATCCATTCTGTTTACATGTTTTCAAACACTTTCAGCGTCTCTAAGATGACTTGACTACATTCAGAAGAAGACAATGATGTGGTACGTCTGCAAATAACGCGCTGCCTCCTCCCGGCTGGAATGGTCAAAAAAACAAAACGTTTGACGTCTTTAAGGCAGCCGGAGAGTTCATGGAAGATAACGGTTTTCCTTTTTCAATAAGAAGAAAAGGTTTCGGGGTCTATTAAATCTTAGACAAGATGCTCAGCACTTGCATGCAATTTATTTTTTTTGCGTCCCCGTACAAAAAGGACCGATAACGATTCGACTCTATGGCTTCGTACATGTGCATAGTTACAACCGCGGCGGGTAACGCTATCTCAGTCAACGAGTACAAAAATAAAGTGTGGCGTCCTCAGCAAGCCCCTCGCGGTACAGTACAAGAGAACTATATACACGGTAGAATGGCCGCTCCGTCGGGTGCTCTTTGGTTGGCCGCTGTTGAAATATCGGTGGGCGACGGATCTGTACAGAGCACCGACACGCTACGGATCCGTGGGCCGTGATCTTTGCACCGAGTAATCCATCCGTTCCAACGTAGTGTAGAATTTTCGACGAGAGGAGAGGCGTTTGTAGGACTGGAGTTATGCCTCATCGCTACCCAAGAAAAAGATGGCGTCTCCAACTAAAACCGCTGGGTCTCCTTCGGCGCGGGAAGCACCTTCCGTACATACGTTGCTTACGCTCCGCAGCGGGCTGGAAGGTGAATGAATGCTCGGAAGCTGAAGAAGGGAAAATCCTTGTTATGATTCTATGTATCCCAGTGTGATTGCTGACCATCCGCAGGATCCAAAGCCACCGGTCAGATAACATTATTTCTATATATTTATATATTGCAGCAACAATTGTGTAAACCTCTGATATATATAGCACAGTCTCTTAGGAAAAAATATATATATAGTTTTGGGTTTTTTTTGTCTGATTTTGGGATGCTCAGTCTTATTTACTTAAACTGGAAGAAAACCGTCTTGAAGTGAGCCTGCATTCACGGAAGGCAGTTAGCTGCAAAAGAAATAAAAACAAAAAAGAAAAAAATCAGAGATCACATCGTCAAAGCTTTCGGTAATCGTCTACAGCAGCCCTTCTTTTATGCCGGAATATCTAGCGGTACGATACGCTTTCACAATCCCACGCAACGATGCTGCCTTTAAAATGTGATATTACATTTAATGCACAAACACATGCTTTTCGGAAGATTTGGGGGTCTGTAAGGTGAGATATCCGTAAGGCTATAATGCTTAAGTATCCCTTTCGTTTTGTATTTTTTATCACGTTTTGTGCATATTATTTGTTTTATAACCTGTAGCAGTGACCTGATTAAATTTCAATCTATACGCTTGTATCTGTGCTTTATTCCTCACACGTTCCTTTAAAGAAGAGGGTCAGAACTTCTTACACCAGGACCCAATAGATGGCACAAATACTACACAAACTGCCGGCGTTGTGTATTATTGTGCTATTTCACACACACTGGGGTGCTTTTGTCTCATTATGATTCAGCGGCTGCGTTAGACACAACAGAAAAACCACAAACATGCGGCAAACAAAACTTACCTGTGAAGAATGAAAACACCTGGAATAAAGAAGTCTACAGGCCAGAAGACAGCGGACAGGAGGGACGCAGCGCGATACGCACACACTTACTTCTTATTCATTGCTATTTAATGCGCTTTATGCTTTGGCAAAGCTTCTAGGTTAGAAAACTATTTGCAAACTCAAAGCAACACACACAACACACACAACGTCACAGCCCATGCTAAAGATGACCTTTACAGACCCGTGTCTCTGTAGATAACGGAACTTTGAAGAAACCCCCTCAATTGAACTATGCATTATGCAGGGCTGTCATGGCCTCTCTCACAGGAGAGCCCTGCTGGCTTTTCATAAGGTAAAGCTGAGTTGGAGAGACAAAACATTTAAATATGCCTTTGACACCTGGCTATAGCCGAAGGGCATGCGCAGCATACTCACCACCAGCCAGCTACAGCACTGGCTAGCACGAGTCCCAGGGGGTCTGATGAGACCCCTGTGCACACGCAGAATGCGCTCAGGGTGATTTCAATGAGAAAGCTTTCCTGCCAGCCACAGGCGGTGCAAGAACTGAGAGCATGGCGGGGGCTACACCTTTACATTAATATGCTGCGGGGGGGGTCTAAATGGGACACTAAACTGCATCAATCACTACATAAACCATTAGCTGGCTGCGGGTAGCTGCTGGTTTGGAGTTTACAGTATTTATTGTAGAAAGAACCATCAGACAAAGTCATGCGCAGGATCATGTCCGACTAAAGAGTCACTTTAGTAACACACCATACAAAATGCAGGCAGGCCACACTCAATGAGAATGCACTCCGAGCGTGTGTTACCCGGCTTACGTCTTCAGAAATCAAACACATCCTCGTCGTCATCCTCCACATCATCCAGAGACCAATCCCAATCTTTAAATGCCAGATCAAGTAATCTGCAAAGGAGTTTGCGGTTTAGGAATTAGAGGACAGGATGAGGCAGCCCGGGTGTCTCAGGGCATCGATACAGGCGGCACGGAGGAAAGAGGGACGTTCCTCGACACAACCGATACAGCGATCCTAATCTAAGGTTCCCAGCTCTAAGGGATCATCAGCCATTCAGCCACGCAGTTCTTATCTACGGTGCATTGTTAGGGTAAGATTTTACAGAACACTCTGTAAACCACACTACCTGCTCGTTACCGTGGTGACGGGGCCAAACAGGAGTGAGACTGTAAACTTTGCCGATAAAACACGAGGAGCTGGAGATAAGGTTGATTATGGGTGCGCTTGTTTCTTGTAGCACTTCCAGTGCCCGGCACATGAGCCACGGGTAGCAAAAATAATGGGCCACCTACTTCCCATCTATGGGCCACCAACTTCCCATCTATAAGCCACAAAGCATCGGGCAGATGATGGATTCCCACGGCCTCTATTCGACTGAACGAGGAGGAATTACAGGATATTTCCTCAAAGTACTTGTTTTACAAAAAGAGAGAATGCTAACGGGACCCCGTGTGCCAAGTCGTCCAATCACCATAGCGACTGATGAAACGCCCCTGCGGATTCCGTCGGCTGCTCAGGTAATTAAGACCGCTGGCCAGGTAGCCAATGTATACCGTACCGTTTCAGGAATTCCGTGTTTGATCCGTGTATGTAAAAGCGGTTTGGTTAGCATGTTGTATAAGATCACGCTAGTGCCGTGCTGAAGACGGGTCTTCACGATTGTCGCAGGAGTCGGTAGATCTGTCTTTGTAATCTTTCAGTTTACACGGCAATAACTTTTTAGTGGCTTTTGTGCCTCGCCAATGAAGTGTTCCTGGCACAAAGTATGAATGGGACATATTGCCTCCTGAGGACTCGGGGATAAAAACTACAAATATGGCCGAAGGGTGGGACGAGCGTTCACCAAGGACGGTAAATCCACATTAACGGATTACGGGTCCAAGAGAATGAGCTGGGACAGAGAACGTGGTTACAAAACCTCTGCAGCGTGTAAGTATCCACGGAGCGAAGCATGCCGGGTTATCTCATAAGCAATCTACAGCCTACAGGGCACTAAAAAAAGCAACTCCTACTTACTGTCACAAGTGGAAATTGTTAGGGAAAACTATCAATGGAGTATGATCCGAAGAGCAGGACCAGCGCTAAGGACAAAAATTAGTACGAAAAGAGGACACAATCAGTACGGAGCCGTTGGATTATCCTCTCACCTAATAGCCGGGTAATGGAAGCTGCACGTAGCAAGTTGGAGTGTTAACCTGTTGCAAAGCAGCACAGGTACGGGGATACTAACAGGTTCCTTTACATCACTCACAAGCATGTATTCCGTGCAGCGAGCGGAGCGGATTACCCCGGCCTCTTATGATGTACGATAAGAACAAAGTGTTATGAACCACATCAGGGAGACATCGGGGGACGGTACAACCACTGTCTTTGTAGATGGGGAGCTTCATTAGGCATTATGAGAACACTAAGGGTTAATCATGCTCCTAGCCAGCACTCCAACGCACATACATGTATTTTCAGTGTTCATCATAGTGATTCTATCACTGAAGTACAAAATGCACATTGAAATGTTGTTCTGCCTCGTATTATATTTAAAAATATTGGAAGTGTTTAGTGTAACGTTGGTTATATATATATATATGTAATATATAATAGGAAAATAAACTGTTGATTGAACCCCTAGGCATTAAAACTCTTTGGTGCAGTATCAGCTTTTTCGTGGGCCACTAATGAACCGGCAGGATTGAGATTAAATCTTCGACTGGGTCATTTTGGGACATTTTCAGTACCCCCAGCGTGACGCCGACACCGTTGGGACGGTGTGTTTGGAGGCATGGGCAGCCGTAGGCTCGCACCACACGCAGCTCTTTCTCCACACCTCGGCTGGGGCACACATTCTCGGTATTCTCCAAGAAATATCGGCTTCTTTCTCTTTATAGGCTTTGCTGATGCCCAATAGCTCAATTCCCAACTACGTAGCTTCTTCCAGGCGATTGCTGCCCACATTTTTCCGACTTGTTTGAGGGGGCCATCTTTTCTCACCAGTGCTTGAGCGGCGAGACGCACCTTCAACTTACACTCAAATATTATTTTGTATAATTTTCCTAATATATACGCACTTGTATAGTTATTAAGGGTCTTCATTTTAATATAATTTACACGTGGGGACACCAATGGTAAGGTAAATGACCCTGTTAGGACAACTCATTTCATCTGTGTAAACTGGGAGCTCCGATAACACAGGGGTTCGATAGCTATGCATAGATTCTTCTTCAAATTTTATGAAACTCATTCACTTTCCAATAATTAATTGTGAGTATCGGGATTTGAAAATAAGATTAGAAAAAAAAAAAAGAACAAAATTTCAGTGCATCATCCGCAATGTATACGAGAGAGTGGGTACACGTGTCTATCCCTACTTGCACACATAAACACTAATGGAAACAACTAAACATAAAGATTAAAAATGTAGAATCTCTTGGTTGGAATGGATTTACTTAAGATGATTTGTTTTCCTCTTATAAAAAATCTGTTTTCCTGACTCAGAATATGTTATCTGGACTTTCGGAGAGCTTGTAACAATATCTTAATGGAGATCGCCCACTGCCCATCTGTAATAAATTCCAGCACAGGCTGCGTGATGTAGCAAGACATGGCAGCACCGTCTTATAACACACGGGGGAACGTCTCGGTGGTTGAAGCCATACCTGGGTTTGTTTGGAGGAAGCTGTCGGCTCGGTCGTCTCATGGACTGGTTCTGCGGTACCTTCATGGAAGTTCTCGGAGAGGATTTAGCAAAAGGGTCAGGGGTCGGAGGCTTCTTGGGGATTTTTTTCACCAGCCGACTCACCCACTTCTGCTGCTCCTCTGTTGAATTTGCTAGTAAGAGAAGGTTCTTTGCCGTAGAAATATCATAGTTTACTGGGGGAAAAAAATATTTAAAATGAATGAATCTACACATATATAAAGTGCTTCAATTATTAGCGTGAAACAGTCCATATGTTGTCTATACTGGTTTTATACATCTGTCAGCACATGCGGAAACAGTTCATATAACCCGGGTTTCCATCAGACCTGCAATCACTTACACACCTTTATGTTTGCCTGTTCATCTTGGACTAGAAAACACGAGTACACGACATACCTTTGCAAGGTGCTATTATCTCTTCTTTCTTATCCATGTGGTCTTTGTGGCATTTGATATGGCAGCGCCGGCACTCAAGCGCAGGAGGGGGTTTGAACATGTGCCACAGGGGCTTCATACATGCATCGCAGCTGGTAGGGAAATGGTAGAGAGTGGGAATAAACTCGTGCCCTTTGTGACAAATGTAATTCGACTTCTCCAACGGATCAACGGGGAATTCTTGCTCTTTTTTGCTTTCTCCTTCATTGGCGTATAAAATCTAGAAGAACGAAAAAATAATTTTTTCAAACAAACCTGCATGGTAGCAAAGCATTTTGTTTCTATAGGAGGACACTATTCTGTAATTCAGTTAACGGTAAAAGGGTCCAAATATGTAAATTAACATTCAAAAAGGAAAACAAAAATCTATCAAGTCTTTCTGCACCCTCGCTAACTAAATACCGTATTGGCTCAATTATAGGCCGCCCTCCCCTAAAAGTTTGGCGCTATTTTAAAGAAAAAAATATTTTTAAAGAAAAAATTACACATTAGTGGAATGGTAAAACAGTATTTTACCTAATGAACAGGAATACATGTATTTTATCAATTTTGGTATCTATTACGCAGTTAGACAGCTTAGGTTACATACAAACATTTGGAAAGCCAATAGCCATTTTAAGGTCCCCTCTTAATTCATAATGCATCTTACTTATAGATATGCCCCTCCGCCCCCCCTGATATGCTTTATGCCCCCCCCAGATATGACACTCTTACCAATGCATCCCCGGACTGCCTGGTCTTTTGTGGGGGCAGCCGGTGGAAGTCTCCGCGATGCGTGCAGACAACCTCCACCGCTGCTCGCAACTTCCCCGAGGCTTCTCCATCATAGAACCCCTGGCAGAAGTGCCAGCAGCAGTGGAAGTTGTCTGCGTGCATCGCAAGGACGTTCGCTGGCTGCAAGAGAGGAGGACACAGGAACGTCCATGCAGACAACCTCTGTTGCTGGAGCTTCCACCTGGGCTTCTCTGGTTATGTCACACCAGCGCTCCGTCATAGAAGCCCCAGCAGAAGTGCCGGCAGAGGAGGATCCACCGGCTGCCGGAGAGGAGGATCCAGGTCCCCTGCAGCGCAGCGGGAGAACTGGATCCTAACACCTGCCCGGCACCCGGAACTCCATGTTTCGGGCATCAGGAGATACGAATTGCGCTAAACCCCAATTATAGGCCGAACCCCCACTTTAAAGACTTAAAGTTGAGGGGAAAAGTGCGGTCTATATTTGGACAAATACGGTACTACTTCTCCCTTTATGTTCTATCCCACGGCTGTACATACTTCGGTTCCATAACGTGTCACAGGGAAAGTCTGGACGTCCAACAAATGCTAATTACCTGGAATATCCGAGGAATTTCCTTGACATCAGCTCGATACACGTCTGTCTGGGTAACTGCCCGCACGTGGAACAATTTACTGTGAATACGAAGGATTCAAACTTTAGGTAACAATAACGAAACTATCATTTAATAATAATAAATAACACCTACCGATCGAATAACATTCAATTAAACGAATACGCAAGCCTATATCATCCACAGTGTTCATTATTGAAGTACTGCACAGATACCCCGTCCCTGTCCTAGCATGACCAGTTCAGATCCAGTCCATGCACAGACTTACATATAAAGAGGGGGAAATGCGTGTCTTGGCACAATGATTTTCAAACGGGACATCTTCCAAGCAAGGCATACAATAATAGAAAAGGGCATCTTCTAGAGGTGTCACATGAATTACATGTCTCGGCCTCTCTTTGCCATTAAGAATGGGTTTGAACACGCACCTGTTGTCAGACATCTATAGGATCGGGTACATTATCACATGTGTCTCTTACCTTCACCAGCATGAGAGTAGAAAGTACTTACTCGATATCTAACACCATGTACGGGTTGGACTGTTCTTTATCCAGCTCGCTGTCGTAAAATAGGATCTTCTTGCTGCTCACCACCACGTACTATCACAAAGCAAAGCAGAAACAGTGAAGAACTGAATCTAAACAACGTATACCTAAAACACCATGCACGCTATGAAACGGTAGGCAAATAAGATTATAAATGGTGACGTCGCATGAAGCCCATCACAAAATGTTCTGATCCGATTCTACCACGTAATCCCAGAGGTAAAGGAAAAGATCTTGGTCTCACAGACTTTCCATAAATATCCCACATAAAGCAAAGTATAATAATGATTTACCCACGCATGTTATTGAAACAGGAGACATCTGAGGTCCTGGAAGCTTATGTCAATTTACATATCTTTTAGTTAGTCCAGTATAAAAGGTCAACATTTACAAACGACTTGATTTTCTTTTATGCCAATACATCAACATCCGTTTTTCTCTAACTTACAAAGCTAACCACTTGCTGGGAGCTTCTACCTACACCTTCCCTTTTGGAGAGGGACCTTAGTAGGATGAAGGGATGTAGGAGGACTTCCCGGACAAAATAGTTTGCTAACTTCTAAACCAAATTACACTAAAATAAATAAAGTTACACACCTTGGTGGGACTCTATGGTCTAGATAATATATATCAGAAGGCTCTGGCATCACACTTCTTAAAGAACTTACCTTTTTAATCCACCCAAACTTCTTTGTGTTGCGCACGGGGAGCGACAGCCACCCCTCCAGCCTGGACTCTGCAGGAGCGACAGATAACAAGTTAGCCTCCAAACGATTACCGGGACATTTAACCGACGGCTCGTGGTGCTTTCCTTAGGACATATCAACCAATCAACACGCTAGCAGCACGCAAGTCCAAGGCATAAGCGTACCAGGCAGGCGAACCCAAAGCGAGCCGGCGACACAGTTTCAATTACTAGCAAACAAGGACTTATCAAGTAAAAACTTCTGTGACACATCTGAAAAAAACCTGAAAAGGAGTTCTTGTTATCTAGTAATTGGAAAGAACCATTTATTTCCCCCCAGATCCTGTAATCCCATATCGTGAGGCTTCTTGTTCTAACAGCGAAAACGCGGCGTTGTGCGTATTAGTGTGAATGGTCAGCTGCTACGGATTTAAGCTCGTCATGGCCAACGGAATTCCAACCCATCCGCTGCAGAACCGTGAGACTGGATACAACCCACACCAAGAGAGTTCATTGAAGTGAGAACATGGACTCCTGTGAGTGTACTTTCTCACGTCCGTGACAAGCCCACATCCGGCATTCTGTAAGGAAAGAAGTTTGTGCGGTCCGATGCGTCTTCATGGAACCTCGCTCAGAAGGATGAACATATGGGGTTATACGAGTTATCTCCAACACGTAACTGAACAAAGGGGATAACTGCACTCAACTACACAATTATTAAGCTCTTCCCATCGCACAACACTCACCGGCCCGCGCCCAACCTCTATGTTTGGATCTTCTAGACCTGCTATGGACGCCTCTTCTACTTGTAGGCCATCCTAACATTCACAAATAGCATATAATACAAGCGACCGGCACGGAAGGACCCGGGGCAGCATCTACATATCAAACGCACACCTCCATGACATAAATGACTGGCTCCTGACCCCCTTGTCACACACGATGGTAAAATTATAAGCAGAAAGCTCAGATGTAAATTTTCAGCCATAAAATCCAGATTGTGTACAGAGATCATGCAGTCAGTAACCATGCGATGCCTTGTCCAAAGGTGTAACAAGTGAAAACATGGGTGTTAAGTAGGGGGCAAGAGGAGAACATCACACGGTGCGGCACACGGTTGCACAGCGATGTCACCTTCATCGCCATCGCTATCGGGCTCGGTAGGGGCTTGTGCGCAGGGGGACGGTTCCTCCTCTGAGTCAGAATCAGAGTCGAGAAGCAAGCGAGAACGCGAGGGCTTAGTGGCAATGCTGACAGAAGTGGAGGAACGCTGGTAGGTGAAGGACATGGACTCCGTCGTACGGGACTGAGTGATGTGAACTGAAAACCCACAGTAGAACAAGAGGGAAAGTGCGGAAGAGAAGTTAAACTTTGTAAGTAGAGACGGGGAACAAAACAGAAGTTTGATTAAAAAGAAACAAATAGACGTGATCACAGTCTCCGCGGCACAGAGTCACCGCAAGCCAATTTACATCTGAAGAGGTCGGCTTCAGTAAAGAAAGGACTGCAGAGAATAGGGAAAGGATGAGAAAAGTAAACCCCGCGGCTTTCTTTATGCCCACCATTTGTTGAATTGGAACTAAATGAAACTTGCCCCTCCGATCGGAAGCCTATTGCGCATGTGTTGGTGTATATACACATTAACAGTTCTGGTATATGCAGGGTGGCAGATTCTGAGGCGTTCCAATGGAGTTCCCAATTCTATACATGTGTTAGATTCGTTTTAGATTTTATAGAAAGACATGAAAATGGCAAGAAGTTGCTACTCTATAGAGAATATAATGTTGTGGTAAGGCTTTTAGGCAGAAGATGTTTACACTTGGCCGGTTACCTGGAAATCCATCGTCTGCGTCGGTGTCGCCATGTCCGCTCCCAATGCTCGTGCTGTCAAGGCCTATGTGGATATTCTGCAGTTGGGAGCGAAGTTGCTCGATGTCGCTGTCCTTGCTGTCCAGCACCATCTGCAGCTCGATACGGACCTGGCTTTCATCTGCTATTTGCTGTTGGGAAAGCGACGTAGGTTACCCCGGGACCTTTAAGAACGCTGCGCTCAGACACAGTAATTGGTGCCGGCCGAACGTTAATGAATGTAGAAAGCATTCCTTGCTTACCGCCTGCATTTCATTCATCTCTCTCTGGTATTTGATGACGAGCTGCGTCAGCTTCTCCCGCTCAGATTTCAGTTCCAGTTGGAGCTTCCGGTTCTCCTTCTCCTTCCTTCGCACATCATTGTCCGGACCGCTCTTGGTGGGAATCTTCCGATTCATTATCTCCGCCAGCTTGTTAACAGCCTGGGAATGGTGAACAATGACGGTTAGTGCGGGTCTCAAAAACGCACAACGTATCCCATTACATTTCCACCCAGTTTACTAAAAAAAAAGGTCTAAATTCACAAAAATGAAAAACACAACATTAAAGAGAAATAAGCACCAAAGATCCTGAGACTGCAAAGCCATGTAACATATGGGGACAGTAACGGCTCATGGGATATCTTTTTCACAGATGCAGAAAAACTACTACAACTACTTCTTCTTCTTCTTCCTCCTCTTGGGGCTGTTGAACGCTTGCACCTTGTATCTTCGTACTACAATCCTTAACAACTCATACCAAATGCTGGGACCGAGGAACAGAAGCCCCCAGTACAGCAAGTCAGTTAATGGTTTTAGATGTAATGTAAGAGTTTTCCTTTACGGAGAGAGAGTGGTAGATAAGTGGAACAGCCTCCCAGCAGAAGTTAAAATAGGGCGCAAATTTAACATGCCTGCATCTTTAACAAGAGACCAAGTACTGATTAAGGTCAGAGTCTCTACATCATGAAAAACGGGCCGACTAGACAGCCGAACAGGTCTTATCTCTTGCTATGTGATGAAACCTTTGCAGATACCTGAGTTTTCAGAGTCCTCTCATTAAGCAGCTGCTTCTCGAACTGTGTTTTGAGGATACCAATGCTAGATTCCTCCTCTTTCAGATGGTGAATTTCTGAAAAAAAATACATTTAAATATTATGCTCCTCAATTACATGCAGTAAATCAGTGCATTCATACACAAAAAATCAGCATTCCTATGTGAAGTAAATTTCATTTTTATAATGCCACTGCTCTATGTAGTAATCGAGGGCCAGTCCTGCCGCTCTATGTAGTAATAGAGGGCCAGTCCTGCCGCTCTATGTGGTAATCGAGGGCCAGTCCTGCCCCTCTATGTAGTAACAGAGGGCCAGTCCTGCCGCTCTATGTAGTAAGACAGGGCAAGTCCTGCTGCTCTATGTAGTAATAGAGGGCCGGTCCTGCTGCACTATGTAGTAATAAAGGGCCGGTCCTGCCGCTCTATGTAGTAATAGAGGGCAGGTCCTGCCGCTCTAGGTAGTAATAGAGGGCCGGTCCTGCCGCTCTATGTAGTAATAGAGGGCCGGTCCTGCCGCTCTATGTAGTAATAGAGGGCCAGTCTTGCCGCTCTATGTAGTAATAGAGGGCCAGTCTTGCCGCTCTATGTAGTAAGAGAGGGCAAGTCCTGCTGCTCTATGTAGTAATAGAGGGCCGGTCCTGCCGCTCTAGGTAGTAATAGGGGCCAGATGTTGTAAACACACTTGCTTCTTTCCTCTCTTTCACTTAATGACTTACGTTCCTGAGCTTCCTTCAGTTTGTTGTTTAATTCTTCCTTCTCGTTAGCCAGATTACCCACATCAATAGTCAGGGTCCTGTTGGCTTCTTCAAGCTGTGAGGAATGGTTTAAAAATGTGTTATGAATTATACAAGAATACAGATCACAAGTGGTTGGGGAAAACTGTGTTTAATAAAATGAATTACTATTCTTTCGGCATTGAAATTAAAGTTATATATTATGTATGACTAAACAATCCAGGGTTATTAACCATATTTGTGAATTGTTAGCATGTGCTCTTGGATGTGAAAGGATTATTAATCCATCAAGAAACACTTATTAAAACGTTTGTTCTGTAGAAGATGCATATGTGCAATCATGAAAGATAACCATGCGGGGGCTACTCACAGATGATATGGTGGCATATTTTTCTGCAAGCTCCTGCTTGTGACGAGCCATCATCTCCTTGATCTCCAGTTCTTTCATGATCTTCTCTTTCTCCAGGTCCGAGTACTGCTCCTCGGCAATGGAGCGCGCCAGCTGCTCAGAGTCTGCCTTTGTCAGGGTGATCTCCAGCTGGGCGGCCAAAGAGTCTCTGTAAAGTCAGATAATATTAAGTTAAATATTACTAAGGACTTGTCGCTCATGTTTTCAATCACCCCCTGCCCATCTCTCGCACAGTAACCCAACAACCGTTCTGCCTACAGTATCAGTACCGCTGTGTCGGCAGAGCTCACTCCATCACACAGTTTGTAAGCATGACAAAGTATGGATAAACCAGTCCTGGATGGTATGCAGCACTTTTATTACATGACTAACCCCAAAGGCCACCGATATAACGCTATAATGATATGAAGTGCTCACCGCTCATCTTGCAGCTCTTGCACCTTCTGCTGCATCTCCTTGCACAGCTTGGCCTTGTCCTCACACTCCTCTTTTAGCTCCCGCACCTGCGTCTTGTACAATGTCTGTTTAGGGGACGGTAAAATAGTCAATATAAACAACGGGTTTGGGATGTGAGCTTCCTAAGATTTATAAGACATAAGCGAAATATATTAATGGGATCTTTTCATGCAGAGATGCTCAACACTTGAACCAATTCTAAATGGGGTTAAACAGGGTTTATACAACAAATCAATTTGCATAGGCAACTAGTTTTGTTCTTTATTTTGCTTCAGTGATCCCAGCTGTCCTAAGAATTGCCCAGAATCACTAATTATATTTTTCTAGTTATTTGTTTTTATAGAAATTCCCATTAGCCATTAGTAAACAAGTCTGATATGTCTGGCAAATGCATCCCGCGAGACATCTTGAAACCGTATCTAAGATTACTTAAACCCTACAGATAATGAAGAATAATTCTGCTCTCTCTCTTCACAGGACTAAATAAACTAGAATACGATTAGAGCAAAGGCAGCCCTGACCCCAACCATAATTTAAACACAAATGAAAGGAAATAAAAATCAAGTAGCGTGAATGGGGGCACCGAAGCCTTATTTTTTGCCTGGGACAAAACATTTCTGGACAAAAAGGTTATCATTCTGTGTGGAATCCTAAGCATTGCTTAATTCAAAGTTTTAAAGGGAGCGAGGACAGGCGTATTCAGGCATTAGCTTGTGGCGTTTAAGTTGACAGGAGTAAAAGAATGTGCGGTTTACCAAAAAAATGTTTTCTGATAAATACAAGTAAGAATTATAAGTTTTGAAAAATTCATACAGAGAAATACTGCTCTGCCTCCAGCTGGTCTTGGAGTTCCTTCATTTGGCCATCTGCATCTTGACGTTCTCTGGAAAGTAATGTTGAAATTGTGAGATTTTTGACCCTTCCTTCTTTCCGTCACTTTTCCCTGTCATCACCAGTGTTTTGCAGAATGAGGGGGACATGCATAGTGCTAACGGTACAACGCTCTGACAAATCAATTATGAGGACTGTTTACTTGTAGTGGATTTTAACCCCTTCAGTACCGGGACGTACCTGGTACTTCCTGGTTAACAGTCACCTGTAGACCGGGACGTACCAGGTACGTCTATCCCAAAAAACGCCCCCACATCACCACAATCGCGGTGATCGCGGGGGCGCTGCTGCTGCTGTCTGCCCAGGAGTCCTGGGCAGACAGCACAGCGTGTCTAAGCCCTCCCCCAAGCCTACGATCACTCCCACGGAGTGATTCTCTAGGCAGAAACAGCGATTGCAGAAAAATCTGCAATCGCTGTTTCAGCTGCCACAGGCAGCTTCAGGGAAGGGGGGGGGGTGTTGAATGGGTCCCCACACAAGTGTGGGGACCTGATCCAACACCCCCCTGCTGCCTGATCGCTCCATGAGTGCATCAGTGCAGCGTTAACCCCTTCAATGCCGCGATCGCGGCATTGAAGGGGTTAATTCCCGTTTTTTAGGGGGTTCTGCTACTGGTGGTCTGCCTGGAAGCCCAGGCAGACCTCCAGCAGCAAAAACGAACCCCCAGAAGTCCTCTGATCAGCCCTGTAGGGCTGATCAGAGAGACTCCTCTCCTACAATCTCCAGTCCATTGGAGATTGTGTCCCAGCTGCCAGAGGCAGCTTCAGGGACAGGGAGACAGGGCTCTTTGGTCTCCACATTCAACCCCTTCAATGCTGCGATTGTTTATGACCCCCATCGCAGCATTGCAGGGGTTAATATTAGTCCCCACAAGCTTGTGGGGACTAAATATCAATCAATGCTGTGCTTCAATGGAGCATCAGCATTGAAAGAGTTAAAAAAAAAATAACAGCACTGACCTGAAAGTCCAGGGTGCTTCCAGGTCAAATGCTGGGCTGATCAGATCGCTCCTGGCCAATAGGAGTGATCGGATCATTATGGCAGCCCACGGATGACCCTGCTCTACAAAGAGAGAGGGGTCATCTAGGGTAATTATGAAAAAACACAAATTATTAATAAATGAAAAAAATCATAATTATTACCTGATCACTTGTCGGTGACATTTTAAGTCGCTGATTATTGATCGGTCTCCCTGATTGATGTCAGCGGCCTAAACCTGTCACTTACAAGCAATCTGATAAAAAAAAAATTTAAAAAAATGTAAATGCACATGTTCCAGTTTTGCCCTCATAGCTTCCTCAAAAAATGCATGAACCATGCATGTGAGGCCTTGTTGGAATCGGGGGATCTTGGTGAACAAAATGTGGTGTTTTCTTCCACTGTTGCACTTATGGTGTGCAAGAAATTCAGTGCAACATTGAAATGTATGCGTTAAAAACGCAATAAAATAATTTCCCTGTGAAGTTTGGCAGACATCAGTGAAGAAATGGCTAGATGAAAACTGTCAAAACTACCCTAGTTGAACACCTTGACTTGTCTTCTGTTCATAAATATATACTTTTATGGGGTACTTTACAGTGGAGGGGCTTCCAAAATGTCCCAAATGGGATATGGGCCCAGTAAACCAATTCCTGAAAACTTGCGCATGTTCCAGTTATGGCCTCATGGCTTCCACAAAAAATGCACGAACCATGCATGTGAGGCCTTGTTGGAATCGGGGGATCTTGGTGAACAAAATATGGTCCTTTCTTCCACTGTTGCACTTATGGTGTGCAAGAAATTCAGTGCAACAATGAAATGTATGCGTTAAAAAGCAATAAAATAATTTCCCTGTGAAGTTTGGCAGACATGAGTGAAGAAATGGCTAGCTGAAAACTGTCAAAACTACCCTAGTTGAACACCTTGACTTGTCTACTGTTCATAAATATATACTTTTATGGGGTAATTTACAGTGGGGGGCTTCCAAAATGTCCCAAATGGGATATGGGCCAGGAAACCAATTT
>VKOC01000005.1:44227003-44260366 GCA_009364415.1 Spea multiplicata
ATGAGAAGCGGGCAGCTGGATGAGAATGAGAAGCGGGCTGCTTGGAAAAGCTCTGCACCACCAACTCTGAGACTCCTTGAAGGTATGGGCCGGCCAGCTCTTTATCTCTTACTAAGATTGCCTAGGGAACACCTAGGGAATAAAGATTTTAAATAAAATACACGTAATGCCTCGAGTCCTTTATGAATAAGTATCTGGTACATAAGCACACGTCCACACGTCTGGTACATATGCACCTAAAGCTATCACAGAAGCTCTCAACACTCCGTAGAAGCACGGCCGCTGTATAATATAGGGGTAATCGATATACAGAACACTGTGTGGCGGGGTGTTTCGTACACTTTTTTTCATCCCAAAGTGTTTGGTTTTTGTAGTGTTGACAGTATTGAACCATAACCAATCATGCTCCTCGGCCACCTTCCTAAATTCAAGGAAGTATTAGGACCAGACCTTAAATAATGAGGTTTCACCGAACAGCTTTCATGAGTCAACTTGACGCACCCTTCCGAGTCAGCTTTTACATGACCATTCTGTAAGAGATGATTGTAGTGCCGGCAATCTTTCCCATACCACGATAGGAAGATTATGAAGGATGGAACGATGGATCCGGAACATAGAAGGGAATTCCTCAAATGCTAAAACATTATAGCCTTCCTTATTTATTGGTCAATGTGAACAAAGTCAGGAATGTGAGACGTAAAGAAGGACCTATTCCTTAACCCTGGTCTGACTTAAGGATGTGATCTATCTGATAAACACCGCCCCCCGCCCGGGGAGCTTGACGGGATTAATGTTATCACATGTATTTAAGACGTGTGTCGCCATGGACAGTGATAGCTAAAACCAAACTCGCACGCAGCTTCACTTGGCAACATCTTAGCACTAAACTAATGTTAGTCAGCAACCCCGGGATTAATTGGTAATTCATACAGATGTCAAATATTTATACATGCCTATTATTGAAAAACTTGAGGAATATAAAATTGTTCATGGGAGAAGCGGCCATGTTTGACCATGAAGTGGATGAACCACCATTCCCGAGACCTTCTACCGGTCTACAAGCTGCAGGTTAGCATTTACTCACCCAACCGCACCTCACACCTTATGAGTGACATGTGGGGGTTAGCGTGTGTTACAGCGTCTCTACAAGATACATTCTTAGAATAAAAGTGCCTGTGTATTTAGGCGACAGTTAATAATCTGAATGTAGATGCTGAAAACCAAAAAAGTGCATTCTGTTACACATAGACAAGAAACAACAGCAACGCATTACAGTCCTGTGGTTTGAGCAGCTCTCCAGCGCCTGTGGAACTACAACTCCGAGAAGGCTGGGTAACCATCACGAGAGGGGCTGTGACGACAAACTACACGTGAAACACACAAAATGAATACGATAGAAGATAAAAGCCTTGCACGGCACACCATCTGAATAAATCGCACACCCCCAATAAAGCAGCCATTCCCTTGTGGTCGGGTTAGTGACAGCCAGCAATTGCAAGTGTAACCATAGGCAGACCATAGGCAAATCACCTTCATACTAGGAAAAAGGTTAAAGCAAGGCAAAGGCATCCCAGACTTATTATTTCCACCCAAAAGGAATGTTGCCAGGCAACCGACAGGTCTTTAATCCTCCATATTTCTTTATGGCTTTACTCTTCATTAAAGATTGTGCCACTCGGTTCAGTATAATCCTTTCCCAACGGATCACAGCCCATGTGTCGGCCGGCCATCCATGACAACACCCGCTGGGCTATGGACGGCCAACATACGACTGGCTGAAGATGATTGTGGTTAGCGGGAACCCGGCAGCGCTGTAGGCTGTATACCGAACCCATCAGCATGAAACATACAATACAGAGAAAAGGAATTATAACCGGGATGCCGTTCCGGAGCTCCACTAGCCACGCGCTCCATTTATTCATCGCACGCAATAAACATTCACAGGATGAATAATGGAAAGAATCGTAAAGCTTTAACTTGCTGCGGAACTGCACATTTAAATAACTAATTCCGCCCCGGCTCTCATTCTCCAGCCACACAAAACAAACACATCATTAGCAACATCATTTAGCAGAATGCCCTAAATTCCAGCTATGACGGGATTAACCCCACGTGTACCACAGCTGTCACTGCAGGGAACCCTAAACACATTTCCAGGTAAAGGAGGAGCCGCCCGGCAAACGTTTAATAACCTAACCAGGGAATAAAGCAGCCACCGAGCACAAAGATTAAAAACACAGCGATCGACACAGACCTTTACTGCTCGTTCTCCGCACATTATACAGAATTACACGCAGCTCATCAAACCTTCATCACAAAGCAACCCCAGAAAGTCTCTCCCCAACTCACTTACAGAATAAATCAGGTGGGGGGTCCGGACACATTCGTTATATTTAGCAGGGCAGGTTGAGGTGTTCACACATGCCTCGCTACAGCCCCTATTGGCACTTTAATGCATTCAAGGGCCGGGTGTTCCTTATATTTTATGTTGCTTTTTTTGGCCTTCATTTTTCCAGAATCCTTTCCATACATTTGCTGCCCCCACCCCGTACCCCCAAGATTTCCCCTACGAGACCCCCGCTCTCCATACATGCGCATTTGCTTCTCCCGCTGAGTTATAGAAGAACACACCTGACCGCGATTAGTTGTTTTTAGCAGACAGAACTGGTGTAAATGATGCAGTGGTAAGCACGCCCTGTATAAAGCATAACTAAACAGCTAAAGAGACTTGTTGCTTTAACTATTACATTACACAGGGCCGGCCAAGCACGTCCTGCTACAAAGCTGGGGCCAGCT
This sequence comes from Spea multiplicata, assembly GCA_009364415.1. Classification (NCBI taxonomy): domain Eukaryota; kingdom Metazoa; phylum Chordata; class Amphibia; order Anura; family Pelobatidae; genus Spea; species Spea multiplicata. Next base: position 44,229,800 of record VKOC01000005.1, read on the forward strand.
ATTACTATTATGATGTATAGTAAAGCGGATGAGTTGAAACCAGCACCCCCTCCTGCAAACACCCCCTTTAGTGAATAAACCCATGCGACTTCAATACAACATCAAGGGCCAATCCAGTGAAAAGCTGCAGGAGGCTCTTGGCCGACCCTGTACAAAGCATAGTTGAATCAGTAAGCATTTGTCTACCATTGAACGATGCATTCTTCAGGGCCAGCTCAGCCCTTCATGCTGTTAGTGAGGAACGCTCTTTAGTGAATACGCCCCTATACTTTCCCGAGAATTGAATCTCTGCTGTGAGCTGAACGCCGGGAAACTTTAATTCCCTCCAACGCCAGCAGAAATTTCTCTATAATGAGTAAAATTCTATTTAACGTAAGTTTCCATGCAGCCAATCAGCCCAAACCGGCTTTATTTATACCGGCCGCTTGGCGCAATCTATGTCTGACCGAGCCTCGCAAAACCCGCCGCAACCAAAAATGGAGTTTCTTTACCGTTGCCATGGGTTTTATAGGACCGACATCACGATTACACACAGACGTGTCGCCTACGGGGTTTCCGCCACGCGAGTCTGATCTTCAGATGCACGCAAACTTGTCAGGAATGGGGACAGCACGGACACGGATTAGTTGAATCGATTTTTATCGATTATAAAATGAGTTTTTTCTCTGAAAAATACCCCTCGTTTTATAATCTGTTTGTGACTCACAGCAGTTACTACTTACAGTCCGTCCCTGCAGTCACTGCCGATTGGCTGCAAGGAGGGACAGGGAGAAAGGGGCGGGGCCAATCGGCAGTAACTGCAGTGAGGGACAGAGAGAATGAAATGAGTGGGGTCTGTCAGTTGACCCCGCCCATTTCCCTTAGAGCCCACATGGCTCAGGAACTCATCTATAAAAATTAATATGTGGGCTTCTGAAAGTTAGGGGAGGTGGGGGTTAATGTAGGGGCAGTTATAGTTAATGGGGTGTTTAGGGTTCATTTAGGGGCAGTTATGGTTGATAGGGTGTTTAGGGTTAATTTAGGGGCAGTTGTGGTTGATGGAGTCTTCAGGGTTAATGTAGGGGCAGTTGAGGTTGATGGGGTTTTCGGGGTTAATTTAATGCTGAGGGCTGAGGGTTAATTTAAGGTGCAGATAGAGGTAAAGGGGGGGGCAAACTGAGAAACTCAGAAATCGGTCTCGTTGTAAATAGTGATAAAATATATATTTTTATGGTCGGTATCCAATAAAATCAATTCAGAATGTAGAAAAATAATATATGTAAATAATCCTCATAGCAGGCAGGGCTTTATCAGACGGAAGCCCCCGAGGGCATCTCACGTATTCATCCTGCCATCAGGCGACACCGGGGGTGCTGCCGGCCCCCCGCTATTGGTTCTGGGAAGTCCGGTCACTAAGGGCAAAGCTGCCAGGTAGGTTGTGCTTTCCACTCACACACCTCACAATCCATTATGAAGGGCCAAATGTCTACTGCAAGTAGGGCTGAGTTGGCCCCGCATAATGTATAATTAAGGGTGGAGAAACTGAAGCAACCTCACTGATTTAACCATACATTATACAGGGCCATACGAGCGCTCCTTGGAGCAAAAGCTTCCCTGGGTCTTCATAACGAATAGTGATGTGATAGTGATAGGGAGACGAAACCCTGCTCTCCTATCAACTCTCCCCTTAGTGAATAGACCCCGCTGACAACTGATCACTGACAGCTATTAACTATTTAAACACACACAGTGAAGGATCCCTGCCAGTTTGTGGCCCCCAGGCCTTGCCAAAAACATGCGCGGTACTGTACTACGGGACTGCCGACGAACAGAACTGTTTGTTCTTAAAATCACACATACCCCCTGCGGTAACGCTGAGCTCCAACAGTGCACTTGGGAGAAACGCAGAAAAAGAGAAAAAAACTGATTTTTATTTAAAATTATATAATGTGAATTTTTACAGTAGAAACAATAAGGAAAACAAAAGTTAATCAACAAATGCATAACAATTGTTTTGGTCCTGTGGAAAAAAAATCCCTGCTCTGAAAGAGTTAAATGCTAGAGCAGGCAAGAGGAAGTGATGTCATAGGCTAGGGTGGAGTAGTTCCAGATCCGCCACCAGCCAAAAAAACAAAGGGGTTCTATCACATCACATAGGGGGGCGATGCTGCGCATAACGTTAACCCTTTAAGGAGCAGGGCTGGTTTACACCGCAGGAGCGCACACAGCAGAGCTTTCCTTTCACATCACGTGAAGATATTTAACTAAAAGTTTAGCAGCACGGATACCGAAGCTAAAGACAATCCCGCTTTATGCTCCGCAACACAGGGCTGAGAGACTTTAGGAGAACTTTTTATATTTAACCTTTAACAATGTCGTGTATATTCAGCAATATTTTAGTCAATCAGAGAGACCGCAGTGACTTTGTCAAACCTCTGCATGTAATATACAGGTTGGGGAACTGCCCAGTGACTACAATGCCCAGGATCCACGAGGGCCAGCATTAAAGAATGCCTATTCCGGCGACGCGTCTCTGCGGTCACGCGGCGGGCGCTCCAACGCCAGCATGCTGTCAAAGCGTCACACCGCAAAAACTTTAGGGACTTCTACGGATCCTTCAGGGCGTCTGCTGCTATTTTTATCTCCCTTTCTGGCCGCAGGTCAAAGTTCTGCCGGTGAAATGTTGTACGGCTGGGAGCGAAGCCCAGAGGCAGGCAGACCCACCCAGCGCAAAGTCTGACTGTTCCAAGACCTGTCGTCATTACCGGAGAAACACGGCTCGTGACAAACAGTCTGAGGCGGAGAAGGTCAAGAAGAGCCATGACTTCTTTAGTGGGCGCTTTGCTTTTACAGCAGCTGCCATCGCCTCCTATATGTTTATGTTACGTTTACACGGAGTTCTGGGAAAAACACTGCTGATCCAGAACACAACGTCTTCCCCTCACCGATGGAAGTTAGGAGCCGAGCAACCACACAGGCGGATCGGTCCTATTTCACTCGGCCATCATACGCACTTTAACACAAACAAGAGCTTACATTTCCAAGTGCCTCCCCCGGCAAACGTATGGAGGCACACTTTAAGAACCCCCCCTCATATATATTTGCCATTTCCCTATCACCCCCGGGTACTGGGCACCCAGGCATCTCATGCCATGTCAGCTCCAGCGCTGGTGCTCCAAGAGTTCCAGGGAGGGGGCACTTTTTTGTGACAGGGACAGTAGACTCAAGGTGACAGCAATGTAAGTCCGCAAGAAAGAAAAAAAAAAAAACACCGTTTACCCTGTTCTTAAAGAATGCATCAAAAACACCGCCTTAAATGCCCTGTAACAAAATACCGATGGCAGTATTTATATAAGGAGCCGTTGGCCCGGAGCCTGTAGGTGGCCAAAAACATTCACTTAAGAGAAAAACGCAAAGGGAGGGAAGAAAGAATTTGGTCACAAACATTTCTTTAGCATGAATCAGAGAAACCGCTAAAGAAAGAGCGGCGAGAGCGTGGCCAGCGCTGTGTGCCGCAACACAGACATCTTTCCTCGCAGGCATTTCATCCGTCCTCCTCCTTCCCCGACTTCCTGCAATTCACTGTGATGTCACAGAGGTGCGCGAGGGTGCGCTCTGCCACAGATGAAAATGTTCTCTCTTTCAACTGATCAATTAAAATAAGACTCAAGGAAGAAAAGCGGTTAAAACATAACCAGGCTGAGACTGAGATCTTTGTCTCTAGTGACTAAAGTCTCCCCGGGATAATAATTCTGTAAGATAATGAGGTGCAAGGTAACTAAATGAAGATCTAATAATAATAATAACAAAAATAAATAACGGCGACTGAAGACCTGCCCTTAACCCCTTCCGGACCGGCATTTGCATACTGCGTCTTCACTTGAAGACCGCAGTATGTTTTTAAATATTTAAATTCCGTGATCGTGATTCGCTGAAAAGCGATCACGTGCACGGAATTGAGGGGGAGTGGCTGCTACTGATCGCTGGGAACACCCAGAGGTCAGTAGCAGCCGCCCCTCGCGATCCCAGCGTTCAAAGCGACGCTGGATCGCGTAAAGGCTGTGACGTACCTGGTACGCCCCGGTCTGCCGGTGACCCGTGACCCGGAAGTACCAGGTACGTCCTGGTCTTGAAAGGGTTAAACGTGAATACAGACAGATGAAGCCAGATAACGGCAATATAAAACGCCCTGCAGGTGTATAAAGAGGATCTGGTTTCGTCATAGTCTGTAATGGACGGGTTCAGTAGAAGCGTCGCACCCTGTAATCTGCCCTCTCGGGGATAACGCGTTATCGAGCAGCATTACCGATACACATTCCCGCCATTCAAACACATTCACGCTGCCTAAATCACTCGCTGTTTGAGCCAAAACAGAGAAATAGTTTACAGCGCCACCAACCCGGACTGCGCACGCACCATTTAGAAGACGGCGACACCGGGGTGGAACTAGTAACATCAAACATCAGAACCTAAGATTTAACTGCACAACCAAACGTAACACAACCAACAGTAAGATATAACTGCTGTAACAGGTGCCGCTGCGGAAAACCACGGAAATACCGCCACAAATAGACGCTTTCTACCCCAAAAACAAATACATTATTCATCTACACATCTTCCTTGCCATCCAGAAACTGCTTGATGTGCTTTTTGCGAGAACAGAACTTAAACAGTTTAGTTGAAAGGAAAGCAACAACGAGGTTTAAAGTCCCCCGAAAGTAATACAAAACACGCGATAGCCCCCCCACACCCCACGATAGACAGTCCCTTTAATGTGCAGCAAAACCACAAGCGGCTGATAGAAAGTCCATTAACAGGGAGAATCAGTCGCCATTTCTTCTTGACGGCTTCCAGTTGCTTTAATTACATTTCAGAAAGTTAATGTTCTAAAGATGACACCTTTATTGGCTGACGTATGATAGATCGCAAGCTTTTGAGACTACCTAGGGTCATTAGAGTCCATTAACAGGGAGAATCATTGCTTCCATTCACAATTATGCCCTCGGCCATCGGTTCTCCAAGGACTTTCTCCGTCTTCTGCAAATGCTGCCACTTTCTGCCATTAGGGCGGCAGCACATAGACCCAGTTAAACCCATTCTCTCCCCCCGCATACACCCATCCCCCCCCACATATACCCATCCCCCCACACCCAGCCTGAACCCATCCCCCCCCCCCGCATACACCCAGCTAAACCCATTCGCCCCCCTGCATACACCCAGCTAAACCCATTCCCCCCACCATACACCCAGCTAAACCCACTACAGATATAAAAGTCTTTTTTTCTCCTTCCCGTAGATCTATTAATGCCTCAGGTCAATAATTCAAAACCATCGGCTAAAGTATTTCCTCCTGGAGACTTTGCGCACCGTTCTGCATGCCGGCTCGCCCCGGGTCACATAATAAAAAGCAAATGTTACGTTTATCGGGACGTTACAAGGGACTTTACAACTTAACAGCATTACAGAGAAAGCATCTTCTGTAAAAAGAACATTTATCATTTTCGTCAGACAGCCATGATTAATACGAAGCGCAGACCCCGGAAAATGAGGCAGCTGCCAGCATTATCACCGTAATTATTCCGACAAAATTAATCACAAATCCACTAATAATCGCGTCAGGGTTTTCCTCTCATGCCTCAGCAGCCCCTCACCTCCGTCTTCCCATGATATACAGCATGATATACAGCATGATATACCGCCCGGCCGTGCCATTCCCGCTGCTAACACATGCCTTTATCGTGAGATCACATCGTCTTAATGAAATAATAGACTGTTCTTTCTCCGAGGGGTCAGGAACACAGAGCTACTCTCTATAAAGGACCTTCCGATATACCGCGGCATTCACGTGGCACGTACATAACGCTTGTCTTCTATTCATGGTGGTATAATGTATACATCTCTCAAGACACCCCTGCAGCTGAAGACCGAGCCACCGGCATCGGCCTGACGGGAAGCGAAGGGTTCAAAACTCACAGGATGCAGACTTCTATCGATCATAACAGATAAAAGACAGCGTTTGGGGCAGAAACAATTGGAACTCCTTTTACTATATCACATCTGTTTTGTGACTTAATTCCTAGTTCCGGTCGCGTTTAATCTGACTTTCTGCCGGCTCTTCCCATGTTTAGTGGCCACTAGAGCGGCCTCTTTGGATACCGGCCAGGACTGCCGGCCAGTGCGACAAAAGCCCCGTCACCAGGACAGCCCCAAACGGCTCAAAACCACCGACAAGAACGCTCGTGGCCGGTGAATGCGGACCCAAAAACCAGCACAACTTACATAACAAAACAGGACTGCGCTGTTAAAAACATCGTAAAAGACGACACAAGGAACCAGCCAAGAATTTAGGGCTTTCCACGGGAGGCTGCAATGCAAGCGTTAGCTTCGCTTTCCCCTTTTGTCTACAAAAGTAATTATGGAGCCATTAACGTTGAGACAGATAAACATTAGTAGCCGATCCACTTGAAGCAAAGTAAATCCTATCTTAAGGAGAAAGAAAATCAATTAGGCTGCCAGTTACCGACGACCCACACAGCATTCTTGGCAGGGGCAGAAATCATGCAAGAATCAAGCTGTTAATGGACTTTATTAAACACGCTTTCCCCAGGGGGGGCTAAAAGGTGAAAGCGCTCGAACCCCAAAATTAAGGAAAACACAAGCGGTTAATTCACTGAACATTGAGCCTCTGAGAAATACATCAGCTCATCCTATTAATTATGCATTATCCAGGGCTAACACAGCAGCTTCAAGAAGGGACTCAATTAGACGACGACTGTAACGAGATTAACCTTCTCATTATTTGCAACTCCGGGTTTTAGTAAAATATGCAGAAGAGAAACGGTCACAAGATTTCGGTAGCAAATCTGATTTTTATTTCTTCTTCAGGAGGCAGAAAAGTAGAAACCAATCGAGGCTCGTAGAAAAGTCACTAAACGGCTACGGCGCGATCGTCCAATTTTACTGCGGTTCTGGATCACGGGTGAATCGGACCGGCCGGGATCTGGAACATACACACGGGAAGGGTTTGAACGCTTTGGGACGTTCCCTCTATACCTTTCCCCGGGATTTAGGAAGCAGTAAAGAGAAGCGGGCTCCAGGAGCTATCATAAGAATGCAGCGAGAGAAGCATAGAGAGCGGGGCAGACGGCTGCCGATGGGACTAAAGGAAAGTGTCATCGCCGACGCAGAAGAACAAGCATGGGAAATCGTGTCGTTGCTGTGCGGTCTGGAGGCGAGGGAAGTTGGCTCGCGGAGACTTGGCAGCAGCAAACACGTTTAACTCGTTGACTGTCAGATCGGCCGTAACATTACTTTAGTAGGAAGAAGAGACAGCTCGGAACCGCACGGCACGGAGGCAAACTGCTCTCACAATTGCCGCTGTTTTATACGAACCGTGTCCTCAGATCGGATCTAACGGACATAATTGGACATCTTAATAAATAACCGACACAGAACCTCTTCCGTGATACACTTTAACAGAGAGACAGACATGCTTTATGTAAATATCAGAGAAACTATTATAAAGGCAGAAGTAAACAGAAGTAAAATTCCTTCCTTGTCTTTAGATTCAGCCTTACGGCCCTTTCTATGAATACTTTGAAAGGGGACACAGCAGCCGCTCCTCGCCTCCTCTAACACACGAGAGGAGCATAAGAGAGAATCGCTACGAGGAAGCAACCAGACGGGCGATAAAAAGGCGTCTGGAAAATACGCAGAGCTGGTCACCGACGGGACAATCCAAATGTTCCACGCTGTGAACACGAGTGACCCTTCCTGCCTCGGACACAGTCATGAAATAAAACCTTACAGATTCTTAGTATAAAGAAACTTTACAAACCGACGGCATTCACAAAGAACGCTGCTCCGCGGCACGGCACACGACAAACTCACTAGGGTGCAAGAGCACGCAGTGAGCGGCCCCCCGCGACAGCCACCTATACCGGCAGGAGCCAAGCTCGGTTTACACCAATGCCCCGGGGAAACCTTACACGTTCTACAGGACACAAGCTTTTAATGTTCTTACACATCATATAATTATCACCATCAGAACTTTTTACATTCGTCTTGTTAAATGGCTGCACGGCAGAATTTGTTGGTACTTTTAGGGAAAAAAAACTAATCTGTTCAACTCCAGGCACAGAAAACCCAATAGTATTATAGTATTTTATTATCACACTTAAAAATTCCATTGTGTGCCAAACTTCCCTTCATACATCTAAGAAATCCAGAAAGTGGTCTAAAAACAATCCGAGAATTATATATATATAATAAAAAAACAACTTTGTAGCAAAAATACAGAATGTGGTGTAAAAAAAAACCAAAACATAATCCTCAAACGTCAATTCAGTTACTGCCTTTCTAACCAACACCTAGACGGATACAACGTACAGCACCGAGCTTCTCAACCGGGACCTCCGGCCTAAGCCATACCAAACCCCAAAAACCTTATAACAGACACCTCATTATCAGGGCAAATAGTCTTGGTGGATCAAATAATAAACAAGTACCGCAAATTAAAGAATAACCACAGATTTATTACTTTCTTCGGAATTATTGACTCAATCTCGCAGCCCGGACACCTTGACATGTCACGGCTGTCACGGTTATAGCGCGTTACGCCACCGGTTTAATAAACCAGTTAGACCATTCACTATAATTGGCACATGGGCTCACTTTCTCCGTAAGCTACTTTTAAGGACATTAACTATTTGACTGACAGCGCCGCCGAACAATGCATCCGGATGCACAGATAATCGGTGTATTAAAGCGCATGATAAGGGAGGGACAGAGGAGAGGAACAGCCCATACAGCACGAGGCCTTATATGGCTCATTTGTCATCAAAAAATATAATTACACAACGGGAGAGCTGCGCAAACAGCTTTAAAACGGGATCTTATCCAGAATTCAATCCGGGATGAGGTCTGAGCGGGTGTCGTAAATCCCCCCCCCCAAAAAAAGGGATTGTACGAAATCACATTCCCTCTGTAGTTGGGTTACCTGGTCAGGATTTCTCTATCAGATGAATAAATCAGCCTATGATTCAGAATAACCCGCAAAGAGAGGGGCAGTTATCTTGCATTTTAGGGACGATGCCCCTATCATGGTATACAATGACTCAACTGATACATTAACCTTCCACATAGAAACATAGAGAGTGCGCCGCACGCGTTAAACTTTCTGTCCCAGCTTTATGATCTTAGAAGCTGCCGCTCTGGTTCTTTTCAGAGAAGGGCCCCTCGTCTTAAAGTGAAGTGAACTTTGCCGAGTATCTGCAGCCTGTGGGATGCCTCCTGTGCCCTGCCCCTGGGCCAGTTAAAAAGCCAGCGCACTGCCGTAAGCACTGATGCATGCATCCTGACACATGATAGGTGTCAGCGAACTCCCACACTCACCAGCAGACTCTCCACATTGATGGGGGAGCGCGGATTCCTTAGGATAGCCTCCAGCTTCTGCTGCCGGGCGGTCATGCACAGTCCAGGGGAGGCAGACATCTTTGCAGAAGGGAGGAGGTCAGAAAAGTCCTCTTCTCGGTGTCAATGTCCTAAAAAAGGCCTTATTCCTCTAGCCTTATTTGGAAAGTCCCACCAGGGTCGCCGGGAGCCACTTTACCCCGAGTATGAGAACGGAATATGCGCTAAAGGTGCCATGAGGGCCCCGCCAGAGCATGCACAGAAGTACCACACGCTTCCCAACTTATTCCAGCGTTGTGTATACCATGATAACGCCCCTCGTGCGGCGAGCTTAGTGCATTCCCCTCAGCTCCTGTGAGCGAAGCCTCCGGCTCTTCCCTTCCTGTTCGGGATGCCGTGCGGCGGCAGCCGGTGCGCATGCGCGAGGAGGGAAGGCGCCCCCTGTAGGCTAAGTGCGCACGCGCTGCCAAGAGGCTGTTCCCGTGACGCGAACGAGCGCGCGCCGGCAGAAGGCGGGGCCCACCAACCACAGGCCGGGGAGGGGCTGTTCAACATGAATCGGATTCTGGCGCCAAAACGGCCGGTCCCTGCCCTTCGTGCGCGTACACGAGTGGGGGTCCCACGGAAGCGCGAGTGAAGAAGATTCTCTTTACTATACCCTGACCTCGCGGGGTGGGGAAATAGTTACTAAAGAGGGAGTTTTGCAACTACATCTGCTTTACTGTGCGTTATGAAGAAGAAGAAGAAGACCTGAGGTGGTTCTGTATAATGTGGGGTGGGGTAAAGTGGACCAGTCATCCAAAAATAAGTCTGGATGATAAGGGCCACTGCTGCTAAGTAAGTATAACATATATATATATATATATATATATATATAATATATATATATATATCCATGTACACATGCATGCTGGTGAAGTTCCTAGGAAATGTGTATGTAACCCAAGAATCCACAAGAACTCTGGTTCATTCACTTATTTCCTGTCTTTACTACTGCAGCACTCTTCTGGTTTACATTCCACTCTCTCGACTCTCTCCTGTACCGTCTGTCCTAAATGTCGCTGCTAGGCTCATCTTCCTTGCGCGCCACTCTGTGAAACCCATCCGCTGGCTCCCTATTTTAGAATTAAATTTAAAATCCTGGTACTGACATAAAAGGCCATCCATAACACCGTTCCTCCATACATTTCTGCCCTCATAAGCAAATACTCTCCTACTCGATCCCTATGTTCTTCCCATGGGTTAAGGCTCTCCTCCTCACTTCTTCCTTTTTACCGTCTACAAGATTGTAAGTTTGCGAGCTGGGCTCTCTCCACCTAATGTATCGGTTTGTCTTAGTCTGTCAATTCTCGTCTTGTCATACCCCTTGAATTGTATTAAGCACTGCATAAATTGTTGGTGCTATATACATAAAAGATAATAATAAAAAGTCATGCTTACCTGAGGAATTCCAATATGGCTGCCTGGATGCTGTGTATGCATACTCCTTTAGACTTTTAAAATATTGTACACAATAGCGCCCACTGTGTTGGAGTGGATTGCTGTTGCGCAGCCGACCCACTTGCTATAGTTCACTATATTTCATTTTTACCTCGATGCTGTGAAATATGGCGCTTCTGTATTAATTCCTACCATTTGTGGCGTAAGCCTGTCCCTTATCTACCAATGCGTTGAATTCTTAACTAGAACATGCACAAAATAATACCGTCTGGGCAAACATCCCAGTTATCGGTGATGTCGCCGTGACTAAATCTGCTGTGAAAGAGACATCATAATACTCTGCATCATGGATCGTTGTGTGATGTCTTGTATGCTGGGAAAAGACGTGTGATTTTTATATATAGTTTATAATCATTAGCTGATATCGTAAGGAAACAAAACAAATAAAAATCGGATTATTTCTTAATATGAGGTTAATGTGTATTTCAGTGGAGAAGCGGTGGCCTGAATGCCATGGCAACCGGCGGAATGTGTGTATTTCCTCGTGTTAATCGGGACGCCGGCATGCAGCCGATAAGGATTTAGGAACGCGCTGCTGCCTGGATGGACTCTTATGCATCTTGAAGCTCATTGACAGGCCTTTGGTTTACAAATCTCATTAAATAGGCGCATCTCTCGCACTACATCTATCCTTCTGATCCCGTAATAGCTATGGGGTTTATTTACTAAAGGGGGAGTTGCAGGTTCAATTCATTGACTTCATAATGCATAATTAATTAATTATTAATGCTAGATTCAAGGAGAAAGTGAGGTGCGGTCTTCATTGGTCTGGGCTGCCATTGAACTTCCACAAAATGACGGAGCCTCGGTCACATCCTCTCCCACGATTGGAGGAACGGGGGTGAGTGCCTAGAGAACATGAGTGAGCGTGAAAGCATGAGAGTGAGTGACCATGAATTTCCGAATGTAAAACGCCCTCCGAGGTTCATCTGAACCCAAAGGGCAGGAAACAAAAAAGTAATCGTTCATTTTTGGTCCGTTTGCATGAGTCTAATAAACACCATTACAGGCGGTATTATTTAGAGCACGTGTTTCAAATCACATTGTCAAAGATTATTTTTCATTTTATTCTTACTCGAGTCAAACTCTTTGTGTGGGATGTGTGCTAGACAAATTTACATTACTCTGAGTAAACAGTAGTAACACTTGTTTAGTGAATATCTACTTTATCCTTTCTGTACCCTTTCTGACGTTAATATTACTTTAATATTAAATGCACCTATCCAGTGGAAATTTGCCAAAATGTACTCCATAAAAGGAGCACAGAAAGGATAGTGTCAGGGTGTAATTGGTTATTGTCTTTATTTCACATAGCATGTCACTTTTTGTAAACGTGTTTTGTTGTATATTGTTGTAGTGCATGTTGTTGCGTTATAATTATTAGTAAAATGATGACTTTGAATGCTTTTACGTTGTTATCCTGCTGGAATGTGAAATACATTGTCAATCTCTAAACCATTATTGTGTGGGCTAAAAACTTTTCTACCAGCAGCTCTTATTTCTGACGCCTACTAATGATTTCGTTTGGGAACAGATGTATTTCAGTCTGTTGTTCAGAAGGCATGATGAAAAGCAATCACTTGACTTATTTCAATCTTTTGCAACCGCATTGGCCGTCCGTGCTGAATCAATACTCTTTAAGTTAATGCATGTGCTGGGATTACATTTATAATGCGTAGGAGAGTGCGTACCTAATTAGGGGTTTTGTGGTCTTCCGTTTACAGCACAATTCATTTCTAATGTTCAACTGGGAATAATATGAAATTAAAAGCCCCCTCTCTGGGAAAACATTGATCTTCGTAACATTCCAGTATTGCTATTCTTAGATGGCGCTGTTTGATTGTCGGCTCTACAGCCTTAATATTGTGATGATGGGGATAAGTGGTTTATTTACTAGAGCTGGAGTTTGCAGGAGAAATGACTTTGCATTAAGGGCCAATCCCAGTGATCTCCTATAGGAAAACCTACAATTGGCCCCAAATTTCAGCCTCTGGTAGAGCCCCCTCCTATGAGTTTTATATACCACCATGGGGAGATTTTATTAAAATGTACCTGGAGGCATCACGTTTATCCTTTTATTATAATAGTGCATCAGTATTTTGCGTTGCTTTAGGAGGGTTTTCTGATGATTTGTTTGTTCAACCCTAGTAACAATTTAAATATGGGGTGGTTAACGCAGAACAGAAATGCTTACACACAGATGAATCAGCAGGCGAGGACACTGGTTGTGAGCTTGCCATCGAGCCTTATGGCACATTCGTACAAAGTTCAGGGCAAGAATTAGTGGCCTTGAGAGCTTACAATCTGAAAGGAATTAAATTAGGAACAGACAAATGCAGGGGTAAGAGAGAGTGTAGGTTTCACCAGAGTTCCTTCTAAGTTCTTAAAATAAAGAAGAGTTACTTCTGAGCTCTTGATAATGAGATCCTACTGGGGTGAAAGCTGATTCAAGGCCAGCGAGAGATACAGAAGGCAATGGACCTCAGAAGAAGCTGTACTACACTTTGTGAACAAAAGTATTGGGACACCTAACCATTACATCAACGGGGACTTTGATGACATCACATTATAAACAGAATAAATACATAGAATATGTAGTTGGACCCCCCTTTGCAGCTATAACAGCTTCATCTCTTCTGGGAAAATTTTCCACAAGATTTTGGAGAGTTTCTGTGGGAATTTCTGCCCATTCATCCAGTAGATCATTTGTGAGGTCAGGTACTGATGTTGTACGAGAAGATCTGGGCTCGCAATCTCGATTCCAGTTCATCCCAAAGGTGTTCGATGGGGTTGAGGTCAGGGCTCTGTGCAGGCCGGTCAACCCATCCAACCAGGTCTTTATGGAGCTTGCTTTGTGCGCTGGGGCGCAGTCATGCTGGAATAGAAAAGCGTCTTCCCCAAACTGTTCCCACAAAGCTGGAAGCAGAGCATTGTCCAAAATATCTTGGTATGCTGAAGAATGCGATGTCATAAAGTATATAGTTGGTGTAATATTCACATGTCCCAAAACTTTTATCAATATAGTGTAGTTTTGTATGAGCTCAATATGGCCTCAGTCAGCTCTGTAGGAGGGTTATTGTATTTATTTACTGTTTGAAGGGACACTCCAGCCTTGTTTTTATGTTAAATGCACATTAGAGTCCATTTGCCGTTTGGTGCAGTCTTCTGTCATGCGTGTATTCATGTGTACCCTTTAACTTCTTCCCCAATCTGCCTCTGGTGTAAGTGTGTATTTGTGGGTATCATTACATGTGCTCAGTAGAACTCCCATTGTAATTCATTCTAGCTGAACTCCCTTTGAAATCAATGGTAATAGCAGCAGCCAATTAGATGTTTGCTATCTGGACACTGGTTTGCTAGCACACAGGCAATTGGCTGCGGCTATTCACTGATCTCTGCGGGAGCTCAATAGGAATGCAAGGAAGTGAACAAACTAATGCTTCCTGGCACCGGCAGGCAGGGGAATGGTTAATTAAGACAAAAAAACTAATTTGGTAGCTCTAATAATTCAGACATTAATGTGCATGCAGGATGTCCCCTTTAAATTGTACAGCGCTGTGTAATTTGTTGGTCCTTTGTAAATAAAAGATAATAATGATAATGCAGTAAAAACACGATAAACATAATAAAAATAGTCGCCGACGCATTAAAAATACAAATACAATTTTGGAGACTAGACGGCCCTTTTAATTGGACGTTCTACAAATTGGGTTCTCGTGGACATTGCGAAGTGTTGTGAACACGTGGTCCCTGTCCTCTTATAGTAAAGGAAGTCATGACCAGAGAAGAGAGGTGACGGAAGGGAGCTGCTATGCGGATGGAGTAACGGACGGTACGCAGTCATCGGCCCGCTCTGTGCGTCACTCGTCAGATTTATTTTTTTTCTGGTGACTCTGTTCTCTGAACTCGTCTCTTTTCCTGTCCCAGCGCTGCAGAGGGATGCAGTTCTGCTCTATTTTTAGCTCCGATTCCCAACACTCCGCATTCTTTTCCCCTTTCAAGGGAGGAATTCTGCATTATTCAGCTCTCTGCAAAAGCAGTTGTGCCACTTAGCAATAATATTTTTATAATGATGATGCAATAATGTGAAAGCGCCGGAACGCTCGGTGATGTTCCTGCTGGCAGCAATAACGTTTGGAAATGATGACCTCGGCCTATCGATTATCTTTTTATTGCAGTGTTTATAGAGCACTTGTTTAATGGTGGCACACAAAGACGGTTCAGAAGCAATGTTTGCCAACGCATTATGTGATCCTACCAGTTAGCGGCAGCGGGTTTAGACCAGTAATACGTATGCCGTTGGCTATTATGCGCTATCCACACATGGCTAGCAGACCTCAGCGGTTGTTTAATTAGAACACCCATAAAATAAGTATACAGATCAGTGGAAGAATACATTAATGAATCAGATTTTCTTTTTATTCTCTTGATGGCATGATACCATGTAGCCATATAGCCGACGCCGCAAGCAAGCAAGCAAACACGCATTCCAAAAGAAATACATTTTTTCCCCCTGTAAAATTGAAAATCGTAATGAAGAGATGATAAATGAACCTTTGTGCTGTTCTTAGCAGCCGTGATATTGTTTGTGTGGTTTCTAGGTGGAACGGGCTATTAACACATCTCATATTCATTACTGGATAGCGGCGAGGCAGGCACTGACCGAGCTGCAGCGGAGATCTTCAACAGGAGGGACGGGGAACGTGATCGCGGACAAACTAGAGGGGCCAAACGGGTCTTGCCCACCATCGAATTTGATCGATATGTTTTGCTTGCAGTTCCACATGTAACTACCGGCGACTGGCAGAACTCACACGATGGCTTGTGCTTTCCTGTGCTTATTATTTGTTTTATTTATATGGCACCAATAATTTACACGCCGCTCCTTACGGGCTTGGCTCGCACGCTTACGGTTTATAGGTTTTCCTTTTGGCAGAGACACCGCGTCATTTATTCAGGTCGCTGAAACTTGAAGTCCTTGCTTAAGACGTCCAGTGAATTTGCACAGCTGTTGGCACTTTTAACGTACTAGTTATAAATAAACAAGTCAGCAGTTCCAGGAATGACTTTCACCATGCGCAACGATTGGTCTTTCTCTGTGTCAGAGACAACTAGTTAACACATGTTCTGGGTTGTCATCTATCCAAAAATAACCAAGGGTTCCATTTTTTATATTCCTGTAGTTACATAGTTATATAGGCTGAAAAACATGCATCCATCAAGTTCAGCCTTTCCTATATCTGTTAATTTGTTGCTGTTGATCCAAAAGGCAGCAAAAAAACCCCAATTTCACTCTTTCCAATTTTGCACTAACCAGGGAAAAAATTCTTTCTTGACCCCAAAATGACAGTCAGATTTCTCCTTGGATCAATAAGTTGTTTCTCCATAATTAAAGATTATATCCCCGAATATTATGTTTTTCCAGGTATCCATCCAGTTGCAGTTTAAGGGTCTGTACAGACTCTGATAAAACTACCTCTGCAGGCAGAGAATTCCACATCCTTATTGCCCTTACTGTAAAAAAACCCTTTCCTCTGCTTTAGTCTAAATCTCCTTTCTTCCAGTCTAAACGCGTGACCACGTGTCCTATGCATAGTCCTGTTTATGAATAGATATCCACACAATGGTTTGTATTGGCCCGGAATATATTTATATAACGCTATCATATCCCCTCTGAGGCGACATTTTTCTAAATTAAACAGATTTAAATTTGTTAACCTTTCTTCATAACTATTTGTAGCCGCCTCTCCTCCTTTTCCAGTGCTAGAAAATCCTTCTTTAGAATAGGTGCCCAAAATGGCACAGCATATACATCACACAGGTCCTCCTACAAACAGCGATTTTATTTGTGTATCTTCACCTAAGATTCCTAATCGGCACTGAAACATTAACTGCATTGCTGTTTACCTGGCTGTCCTGTGAAGGTGTTATATATAATAAAATATATTTAAAAAGTGTGCATATAAATACACAATGCACAAAATCACGAGAGGTCTTTAGAAACCAAATTCGTGGGAGCGTGTCGGCGCAGGACAAACATCAAGCCAGCTATTTGTAGGGGATGTTTTTTATTTAAAACTTTGCGATTTTGAGAAACTATCCACTAAGAGTTGACCACAACCGAAGCACCAATATATTCTTGTGTACGGCTGGATGTTATGCAGATCTAAGGCATGTAACCACTCTGTAATAAAGGTATAGCAGAACGTCTCTGGATCTGATCGGTGAAACCGATTTTCAGTTTGATGAGAAACAGGAAACAAAAATGGCATCAATTTATACTTGAATTTGGATGAAATATATGTTTTATTACCATTAATGGAGGCTTTTAGTGTGAAATGATAGTCATTACATAGAACATAGTGGAACAGTTGGGAGAAAAAAAGGAAACAGATGTTATTTTTTTTAAATTAATTTTAATAGAGGTTACAAAAACATACATTTGTACAAAGGCTGCGTAAAACAAAACAAATCGCACGCTCTGTGGTCTCCTTCAGCCAACGATCACAACAAAAACAATAACTACGTATGTTAATCGTGCGTTTTACATCCACTATGTACATTAACCATATGATTGCCAACCAGTGCCTATGTATTCACTGATACTGAATCTTGGGGTAGAGGGGAGGGTTAATTCCATTATTTCACTCTATATTACGAGAGCGGACACAATGTCCTATATAATGCAAAGGGTCAATTTGCCAAGTTGTAGGTTAGTAAATACATCCCAAAGCAATAAGACCCATACGCAAATTACAACATATCGAGCTCAAGTCATTTACTAAGTGTTATTAAAAGGAAAGTAAAGATTTTTCTAATTGAGCGCGATATCCAGTGCTTTATAGAGTAGCCCAAGTTACAAAAACCTGGTTTTTCGCTCTTTTTGTTCTAATAAACTTTCTTTAAAAGGTTGGTTACTGGCCTGGTGGCTCCTATCACAGCACGCCATCGTCATTTATCCTTTCATGATACACAACAGGTCGAGCAAACCAGTAAGAGAAACTAACAGAACCCAAAAAAAGCATTCACAGAAGGCCGATGAGGTCCAGAAATACTCCAAATGAAAACCCGCTGCGTGATTCCCTCCCAGTTGCGCGTCATTCAGCATCCGCAGACATCTATAGACTATTTTACATATATATACAGTGCTATCCATGATCAGCTTCACAATTGGGATTCATACCTTCCCAGCAGACAGCAAATTAGATTTCTGCCCATATATACATAACTAAATGTGCATATGATATTAAAATCCAGAGAAACGGACTTATATTAACAGTGATTAAGGGCCCGTAGTGCAGTCTTCTGGGTTAACAGGCACCGGAACGGCTGTGCGAGGAAACAGGTTGATCATCAAAAAAAAAAAAACAGAAGAACCAACAACTCACAACATGATCAACAGATGAAAACCAATGAATTACTGAGTTCAAGCAGGTAGATCACTTTTTTTGAAGTGCTTTTTGCTTTAAAAAAAAAAAACAATAAAAACCAAAATGTATTCTGCAATTGGAAACAAAGTTAGGAGAGCGATAAGTCCACGGAAACTGTTAGGGAACACAATGTGTCAGAACAGGGCCTTAAATTGGTGTGCCATAGGTAACGCCGCTAAAGCAAATTACTTCTTTTTTGGTACAGACTGAAAAAGAAACGGGGTGGCCAGTTGTCCGCAGCCTCAACCTGACTCTGCAGCCAATATGCCACACGTTGTGTCTTTACATAGAGGTTTGATGGAAAGTTTTCTTTTCTTGGCTTGATTAGGGATGTAGTACACTAAGGGGCGCTCTGCATTCTTAAAAACCAAACAGAAAGCTCAGAGGTACTTGGCTGCAATGAATGAGTCTAGGAAAGTCCTTCAGGGTATCTTCTGTAACAAGCAGTTCTGTTCCTCTGTCACCCTGTGGAATAAAGGACACACGTCTCAGTAAAGATATTAATACTCCGTAATAGAAAATACATCACTCTATGCAAACTGCTTATTGGAGACTTATTTTAGGAAAAAAATTTCATTTGGTATAAAGTCTAACAACTTAGCTTTTTAAAGCTAACTCCCATTGATATTTTTTTTTTTTAAAAAAAAAGCTCCTTGAATATAAAACCCAGTGCGGTGCACAGTAATGTTGGTAGTCACCGACCAAAACCTAGTTTCGTCTAAGTTTGTCTCGATAAACTTCTTTTATCTGCAGACCTGGATTCTGCCATTGCCGTCAGTCATGTGATGTTGTGGGTTTCTTTACCTCTTCAACCCCACACTGAGCTGATGCTTTACTGCAATGCTAATGAAGTCCACTCCTCCATAGACTTTTATTAGTCCGGGTAACCGAGACTGATTTATTCTTTTATTTACCACAGGTCATACAATAAGGAGTCAGTGTGTTTGTTATTGAAATATATTAACTGTTTTACAGTTTGGCAACCAGTCTGCTTCAAATCTTTGCTCAAAGTTGTACTTTGGGCCAACAAAAAGAAAAGATGTAGATTAAATGTTTAGGAGGTCTCTTCAAGTGCCCCATCCTGCCGCAGCTTGTGTTCACACGTTTTAAATACTACCGTATCCCAGACTCAGGTTACCTTTTCCAGCACGCATTTTACTACGATAAAAGGATTGTTGGTATCAGACAAATAAACCCATGAAAAAAGTTACTTACTATTTATTGGTATTTGATCTATGCCTTGACAGTATTGCTCAGGGGTTCAAAAGATGGCTCCTCAGCGCTTTCCTGCTCCACCTCACACAAATACACGTCAATGGGTCCTTTTGTGCTCTTTATGTGAATTTGTATGCAATTCTATAAAAACAAAGTTTATTCAGATATTTATCCCCAGTGAGCGCTCGTAACATCTACCAACCTCCTTCCCTCCCGAACCTTGCAATGTCTGAAAGTGAACTTCCATTTGTACCCATATTTATGTTTCATAAACAGTTGTACGCCATTCCTAGAACGGCTAAAAGAAAAATAGTCATCTAACCAACAAAGAAATCATGTCACATTCTATAAAACTTCTTGGCGTGCAAGTTCTATGATCCTTTCGGTTCCTTGCATTATCCATGTGGAACGCCGTTGAGTAATTAGACTCAAAGACCACCAGCACACCACATTTTAGTAGATGTTCTCACATACAATAGCATCATATTGGTTATGCGGTCAACTTTTTACGGGACTTGAGGAGTTGGCTATCGGGTTGTAATATGTTACAAAAGACAGAAGCCTTGGAACAATCACTGAATGACTGTCAGGCTATGAAGTTAACTTCAGTCTCACTACCCAAGAGCATGCTTGCAGGATCTTCTCAGATGAGGCAAGGTGGGTCAATCTGATGAGCAATTGAATAAAAGCTAGGAAGCTGGGCTATAAAAGGAGTGACGGTGGTAGCCTTCTAGCCCACAAGTAATGAGTCCCACACCCGCTGAGTGACTACGCGACGAGGTCAGACCCAGAAAAGTACCTACTTCGTTAGGAGCTGGGACTTCCAACTTGGTTTCTTCGGGAGCTTTGACAGCAATGACAATCTGTTCATGGTATGCGTCGATGCTGTGAATATCTTTATAAGTCACATAAGCAAACGTTCGCTAATTAAGGAGCGTAAGAAAGCCAGTGGTATAGGTTTGTTTAGAGGTATATGATATAGTAACCCACTTTTTGAGAACACATCATCGGTTACATACTTTAGCTGCGCAATAATGTATTGCCTTGAGTTAAAAATAAGCCATAACGCTGTATTAGTAAAGCTTGATGAATGCTTTCTGAAAACAGGACTGGAAACGTCCCGTATGTTTGAACCATCTGCTAGCTGTGAACGGATGGCCAGAAGGTGACCCTGGGAGGTATTTACTAAAGTCTTGGAGTTTGCAGAAGAGTTAAGCCCCCATGCATTCCTTAACCCTCTGAGTGCCAGGAATTCAGACAATCCCATTGGGAGCCCAGCAGATTTTTTCGTATATACATTTAGTTTGGTGGCACCCTTATAGAACAGCTTTCACTTAACCTAAGGAAACCTATGTATGCATATACAGTATGTACACCACACAGATCCAAGTTTAAGGGCAAACTGTAGATTAAATGCACGATATTAAAAAAACCTTCAAATGAAAAAAGTAAAATAAAATACTTCTACAAACATTCCCACCCTTATTTAATATACACTATATGGACAAAAATTATCGGGACATCTAACCATTACAACAGGGACTTTTATGACATTGCATTCTAACTGCAAGGCTTGGGGAGTTTCTGTGGGAATTTTTGCCCATTCATCCAGTAGAGGTCAGGCGCTGATGCTGGACGAGATCCGGCTCACACTCTCCGGTCCAGTTCATCCCAAAGTTCTTCAATCAGGATGAGGTCAGGGCTCTGTGCGGCCGGTCAAATTCTTCCACACCAAACTCATCCAACCATTGTCTTTCCGGACCTTGCTTTGTGTACTGGGGCACAGTGATGCTGGAAGCATGGCATCGTCCAAAATGTCTTAAGATTTATTTCCACTGAAGGGAGCCCAACGAGTTGCTGCTGTTCCTAAACGCTTCTACTTTCTAATAACAGCCTTTACAGATGGCTGTGGAATATCTATCAGGGATGACATTTCACGAACTGACTTATTGCAAATGTAGCGTCCTATCACAATACCACGCGTGAATTCAATGAGTTCTTCAGCACGACATACAGACGGCACGACTCGGTGCCAGATTTATACACCTGCAGCAATGGGTCTGAAACACCTAAATACAATATTTTGTACATATAGTGCATACATGCAGATATAAGTGAACGTACACAACATATTGCAGCATCGCCCACATAGTTAAATATCATAATTACACTAAAGAAACACAATGTATGTGTAGAACAAGTATGGCACTATTTTTGTACCGCCAGCATTGTTTTTTTAGCAGAGGTTGGATGATTTTTTTTGTCCCCTCATAAAACAGTGTAAAATTATCTTCCTCAATGCCTGCAAACTCCTCATTTAGCAAATAACCAGAGTTGGATCAATACATCTGTAACTGGAATAGCTACGTATAAATAATGTACACTCATCTGCAAAGTTTTAAAAGGTCCGAACGATAAATGAAGCTCTGCGCTGGTAACATACCCGACGGGGCGTCATAACTATATTCAACACCTTAATCCCAAAGGATATTTCTTGTTCGACTTGTCTTCCGTTAGGGTAAATAGCTGCTGCGCACAGTCTTTTATCAAGTTGTCCAGCGCTTCCTCCATAGCCGTAAGATCACTTATATCGTTTCGAATCCGCTGCTGCTGCGGGATCTCTGTGCCCGTGTTATTCAGGTCAGTCCCTCTGCAAATGAGCGCATGTTACAGTCTCCATACGTACGGGGGAAGAAATACCAAGTCGTAGAACTATTTAGGAGGCTGAACCCAAACAGAAGCAATGGGGCGATCGGCTTGGAAATGCGTAGTGAATGCTTTCTTCAATGGAACACAGAAATCAAGCTAGGTATGGGGGGGGTGTGATGGAAAACCCCACCGCTAAGAATTAGGCAATGGCGGGCATTATTAAACACTCGTCAACAGCCACCACACAAGCCAGAAGACTTTCTTTTCCCACAGAGATCTTGCTGTGCTACCAATGCAAGGGATTCTGGGTAGGTATAGGCAAATGCAGTTAACAATGATCAGATGAGTGTTTAATAATTCCTGCTATCACTTCATTGAATGGAACATAGAATTTTGCCAAATCTAGTCTGCTCATTATCCCCAATGTAATGAATCAAACCTTACTCACTCCTTGGGTCTTGTCTTCGATGCAGGATAACCATCTATCCCCCGTGCATGTTAAAAGTATCTGACTGTGTTATCCTCTACCGATTCAGCAGTAAAGTAAAGCTATTCATTCACATTCATTCACTATGAACATGTGACACAGTGCATGGTTTGTATTACTTATTTGAGCAAATTTAACATGGGAGACAAAATATACTTATTTGCAGAAACAATCTCCAGTTCTGGACTATGCAGTGGCACAAAAAAAAAGTTCTCTCAGCTAAAAACAGCAGTAATACAAACTACCAGACTGGGTATAAATAGACATTTCAAAACAAACAAAAACTTAGTGTAAGAAAGTTGTAAAGGTAAAAAAAACTGCAACTGATTCACCGTCAATACAGCTACAACAGCAGGAACGCGGTCACATCCAACAGCTTTACTAGCGGCACGCACGGATATATTATAATATATATACACACACACATATATATATATATTTTGCAATGACAGAAAGCACAATACTTACACCCACTGGACTAAATTCTTGGACCGCTTCTGGATGAGCTGGATGCCGTCCAGGACGTTGGTGATATCATAAACCCGTCTCTTCCTCACCCCTAGAAGTTTGGCCACATCATTTAGATCCACAATCCCATCTGGGGCGGCTTTGATGACGTCCATGAACTTTCGAGTCAGGTAGAATAAAGACACGTCGAAGCGAGGCTTTGGTAACCTCATCGACTCTGCAAAATGGAATAGCATACATTTAATCAAACACATTAAATGTTATTATAAAATATAAGCATTAAATACACCCAGTTACCACTTTCTACATTACCGTCCATTTATCTTCCCCCTCGTAGGAGACAAAGACATTTTACTGAAAAAGTTACGCTTTATTGGGGAACTCAACACAAATGCTGCTGTGACCTTCTTGGCCAGAGATGGTGGTCAAGTAACCCCCTCAAACTCTCTGGGTCACATGAGCATTGAAACACCTTGTACCCTGCCATTAAAACTTGGCCTGGAGACAGGTCTTACACGCTACCGTATTTGATTATAAGACGACCCACTAAAATCTGAATATTAATTTGGGGGGGGGGGAGCCTAAACATAAGACGACCCCTATAGGAAAAAAGTTTTACCAGTAAATGTTAATTCATGTAAACTATTTTTTTAAATAAAAGCTTTGATTGTTAAAAATATATATATTTTTTTTTTATTTCCTTTTATTTCCCAACCTGCTACCCCCTATATGCCACTGTGCCCCATGATTTGTCTTTCAACCCTCTATATGCCACTGTGTCCAACGAAATGCCTTTTGACCCCCTATGTGCCACTCTGCCTCCAGAAATGCCTTATACCCCTATATTCCACTGGCATTTAGGGGGTTAAAAAGCATATTATGGGGCAATGTGGCATATAGGGAGGTATAAGGCATTTCAGGAGGCAGAATGGTGTATAGAGGGTTAAAAGGCATTTCTGGAGGCAAAGTGGCATTAAGGGGGTTAATGCCCCCCATTTAACACCCCCCCCCAACTTACTGGTGCTTCCGACTCCCTGGTGTGTAGTCGGGGCATTGTGCAGACCTTCCCCGGCTGTCAGTGAGGAGAGTTCCGCGCAACGGCTGTCAGTGAGGAGAGTTCCGCGCAACGGCTGTCAGTGAGGAGAGTTCCGATCTCTGACATTCGGGGAAGGTCTGCGCTATGGACGCAGACAACCCCCGCTGCTAACCGCACCTCCTTCCGGCTGCAGCGGAAGTTGTCTACGCGAACCGCGTACACGCTGCCCCGGCTGTACACAGTCAGAGGAGTCAGGAGCACCGGTAAGTAAGTTGGGGGGGGGAGTCAGGAGGATCCAGGTCCCCTGCAGCGCTGCAGGGGATCTGGATCTTAGTCTCATAGTCAGACCTATTTGAGGTCTGATTATAAGACGAGGAGTATTTTTCAGATCATTTGCTCTGGAAAAAAAACCCTGTCTTATAATCAAGCAAATACGGTAGTATACCGACATTGGAAGCCCCCATCCCTGATTAACGTCAATATAGTAAATCAACATTTCTAGCGCGTCCGCCATGTACAGGACTTACTTCTCATGGTCTTCTGGAATTCATCAGGGATAGCCTTCTTTGGCTGAAAATGGAATACGACATCAGCATAAATAAAGTTCAAAAATGACTCATAAAACATCATGATGCAATCAAATAAATAAAAACGCGAGCTAGCCCCCCGCCCCGCGATGGAAACGCACCCCTGATAACATGGCTAGTACGCTTTGCAGCAGAAACATCTCAGGACTCATAAATATATAAACAAAACATGCAAACCCCCTGAAAATATTTGATGAAATTTACTATACGACTGTGGAGCTGGGAACAGAATTCACACTCGCTACATCAGCATCATCTGTACTAAGTCACTGCTCGGTCCACACGCTTCATACAACCGCTGTCACGGGGAACTAAAAAACCGGCTTTCATTACATCACGAGTCCTAAAAGTAAGAAAGTAACCCAAAAACGCAAACACTGCCGGTCTGTTATTCCAATATAAATTAGAGGAGGCTCCATGCGCTGCAGTAACCAGAGGATTAACGCCACCCGTATTTACTATGAAGCACCCCAGACGGAACCGGCCAACCATCCAGGGCTTTGGGCCAATACATTTTGCCCCCCTCCCGGAAAGCATTGCAGAGCCCTGTATACAGCCCTAGTCCGCAGCAGCCATGCGTAACCCAGAGAGCCGAGCCCCGATGGATCCTCCCCCAGCGTGCGCATCCAAACAAGGCCCCATGATTCATTTCAGCCCCGCACCTACCAGGCTCACCAAACGCGCCCCATCATCGCCCTCGCGCAGCGTGTACACCACATGGGCATACGACTCCGGATACGACATGTTTCCAGCACGGCCGCGAAGCCCACCAAGAAACCCAGCGGGAAAAACACAGGGTCGCGGACACTTCCGGTCCCGCTGCTGGGCCTCTGGCGTCAGCAGGTCATGTGACTCGCGGTCACGTGATACAAAGAGCTGCAGAAATCAGCGGACGCTTTCGGTACTTCCTGAGTCCGTTACGA
The DNA here is from genome assembly GCA_009364415.1 of Spea multiplicata. NCBI lineage: Eukaryota > Metazoa > Chordata > Amphibia > Anura > Pelobatidae > Spea > Spea multiplicata. The sequence continues at coordinate 44,255,485 of VKOC01000005.1, forward strand.
TTAGTTCAGATCAGGGCACTGGAGACGTATATATAATATATATTAAATATATCAAAGGAATGTAATCAACACATCTGTATATATATACATATATATATATACATATATATATACACACATAGATAAATATATAATAAAGAAATATGACAGGGGTGGGGGTTGTTCGGGAAAATATCACTTCCTTCTAGAATGTAGGTTTCTTTCCCATATAGCTGGATAACCGGGGAAGTTCTATTCGGTATTTAGTGTCAGAATTCCATTTACGTTTTAACCATCAGATTGCTGAGAGGTGGGCTGTGTACTTACTCATTTGGCACTTAAATGGTTAACATTGCATTAGTTTTAGTGCTGATTCGCTTCAATTGGTTTTTACCCAATTACAGGATTTTTAGCATTAAAATAGTGCCCGGTTTGGGAAATCTGCTCAGGTTAATACCCGTACATTTTACACAAGAGTTTACTAAACAGTTTTACCTGTAAGATGTAGGTAATAAGTAAATTGCTCCACGCAGAGGCAGGCGGGGGGTGGGATGTATATACGTGTTTGTATGTATGTTTGTATGTATATATGTATGTGTGTGTGTGTGAGCATGGATCTGTTATGGATGTGTAAGTGGGTGAGATGGAGTGCGTGTTGCAATGAATTTGTATGAGTGTTAGTGAGTATTAGTGTGTAATTTTGTGTGTTTACATACGTGTGTCAGAGTGTATGTTGGAAGAGGGGCAAGAAGGCACAGACAAGTTGTTTGGGGACAATGATGGCACAGACCAGCTGCAAAGTACAAAAATCTATTTGAAGCAAATTCAGCCAATAGCGATGTACCTGATCACTAAACGTGTTCTGATTACTTTCTTACATACAGTAATTAGAATTCTTATACATCGAGTGTATAGGACGTAGACGTCACAGATTCTATAGGTACCTCTCCTTAGCCCCCATACAGCGAGAAAGAGACAACAGAGGTGAAAAAGCTTGTGATAAGAGTGTGTGATGGCTCATGGAGGTTACAGAGCTGTGACCGCTCCAATTCATTCTCCTGATTCCTCCCCAGTGCAGGAGCGCCCTCTATCTAAAATGTGGCCTCATGAAATGTGGCAGTTTCCTCTAAATATTATTTTACACACTGTGTAGAAAGCTTCCAGACAAGGCAGGATTTCGTTTATCTTTCTCCTTCTATCTGCACTCGAGTGCATACTCGAGTAACGAAATGCCCGTGAGGTCCAGGTCGGAAGGGCCCTTTGTAAACTATTTTGATCCGGTACGAGGAGACAGGAATGAGGAGACTGTAGTTACGCCAGCACCCCAGCTCAAAGGCTGGCAATCTAAAAAATTTACTTTACCTTCCAGCCGGGGAGGAAAAATAAAAAGTGGATGGGGGACTCCAAGTGCTTTGAGGACACTTACCATTGTTGTCAAGCAAAAGTGTATATTGCGTGCCTCACCGGTACACCAATGTGAGTAAACCTCCTGGAATCACGTTAGGCTTCCTACATTTTCAGCCTTGAGGTCAGAAGATCATGTATTTCCCTCTCTCATTACTACACCCGATCTTTAATCCCAAGAAGCGATAACACGGCGAAGAGGCAAGTGGGGCAATCGTAGTCAGAGACCCCAGTGGTCAGGATGCTGCGAGGCTCTCCTATCCGTGATAATCGCTTATGGTGAAGGCGCTCCAGGCAGAGATTTGGGGTGTAGAAAGGGCACTGCTGAAGGCAACGTGTCTCCCTAAACCCTCCAGAACGAGATTCAGGCCTCTTCCCACTCGCATATTCAGGATCTCACTCCTGCTGTACCCTTTCTGCCACTTTCCGTCAGACCCTCTACTACTTACTGTAATTTCAAACACTCATTAAAAACCCACCTATTCCCAGAAGCTCAGAACCTTCCCTCCTAATACTCAACCAGCATCCTAAAAAGCCGCCCGCTCTGGCATGTACTGTGGTCAGATGAGAAGAAGACTTCACTGCCCCATTCTCTTGGGCAGAATCAACTCATCCTCACAAAAGCAGTCCTCTCCTACTGTCTCCCTTCCCCCTCAATCGCCTAATAGATTGCAAGCTCATAGGAACAGGGCCCTCTTCTCCTCCTGTACCAGTATGAACATTGGTGAATGATGTCTACAGTAAATTGTCCTGATTTTCTCCATCCTCTATTGTAACAGCGCTATGGAATCTGCTGGCGCTATATCAGTAAAAGTTATGTAATGAGGCACGGATGGGGACGGGACTTTATCGAGATTTAATAAGTAAGGCATTTAGTAATATTTTATTTAAAAGGCTAATTTCTAAGCACTCTTTCTACACACATTAAGGCTTTAGAACGCTGCGATAACCTCATACCCAGCAAACATTCTGAGCTCCTAGAGACGAGGGACATCACAGAGGATTTGGGTCTTTGCCATACCTAAAAACCAGGGTAGTCCATAACATCGCCACAAGGGGGCAGTAGAAATATCAGGTCATGTACTGTGGTCAGATTTTGAGAAGATGACTTCACTGCCCCATTCTCAGGTCAGGCATGTCCAAAGTCCGGCCCGAGGGCCAATTGCGGCCCGCGACGTTCGCGGACTGTTTATAAGGCCCATCTACAGTATTAAGTTTGCCAAGATATAGATCTGATTTTTTTGTATATTAAAGGGCAGAGTGATTTAAGCACGGCTGTTTTAGGATTTCGTCGTGCCAAGAGTCACAAAATGAAAAGTTTGCCGTTTTCAATAAACGTTGCATAAAATAAGTTAATTTGCATTTAATTTTAATGGTTCAAAGAACGTCAGGCAAAATGGATCGGCCCTCGCACATGTTCACTTTATCAAATCTGGCACTCTTCAAAAAAGTTTGGACATGCCTGACCTAGGTAGAATGTTGATAACTATACAGTTTGCACCACTGTGATTATATCCTTTCCGTGCCATTTTATGAGCTTTCTTTATCTTTATCTACCCAAACAATCATCACTGATAAACTGCATGATCACTTGTGCAGCGGGTCAAGCAACTGCGGCTACTCACATGGTTTACGAGAAGCTAAAAAGAGGGTCTCTGGGCAAGGTAAGGCTGTTTCGTGGAAAGTGTGAGGGAGAGGGTTGAGAAGTAGGGTATGAAGTGTGAGTGTGTATGTGTAAGTCTGTGATTGTGTTATTGTGAGTGTGTATGTGTGAGTGTGTGCTGGTGTGTATGTTTGTGGGTGTGTTAGCGTGAGTGTCTGAGTGAATATGTATTCCTAAGTGTGGTAGCGAGTGAGTGTATTCTAGTGTATATATTAGTTACAGGGGAGGCACTCAGCTTTACCTGCCCCTGGGGCAAAAGTTGCCAGCCCTCCCCTGGGTAAAACAATGTAACATTCTGCTAAAGGTTTGGATTGTGATCACCTGTTATATGACATTTCACATGTTTACCAGCAGGTGGCGCTGCTGCAACTCTCCATATCCACTCAGGGTTTTGAGTTCGTGGGGTTTTTATTTTTTGTGTCTGTTCCTTATTTTCAAGAACCATAAGAAGAAAGAAAATGCTTCTCCTTTCATATTTTAAATATTAATCATATATTTTTCGCATACAAAAAATATAAATTTTGCTAAATTTTTTAATTATTGATTTATATAGCACCATCGTATTCCGCAGCGCTGTACAATGGGTAACCAGCAACATAACAAGTAGTGCATCACATAATAATTTGGGTTTACAGAAACAAAAGGTAACGAGGGTGCTGCTCTCAACAAGGAGACATATAATATTCTCGCATTCACTACTGGATTTTTTTGTAATCGATTGTTAATTAATATGGATTTTGTCTGTGGGTGATGAGAGTGATGCTGCTATGCATAATACAACCTTGTGACCCTAAAATCAACATCTAAATCATGTAGACATCAGTGTAAAATGATTGCCTCCATGGTACAAACACAATGTGTGTTTCAGTTATATAGAGAGATTTTTTAATCCGTGAAGACGGATTTATTGTATAGAAGGTAAAAATAGAACAAGATTTTCACCTTAAGAAGTCTGTAGAAATCCACAGGGATTAAAATTCAGGGGATTAAAATTGTCCCTGTCACTTTAAGGCCGGTGGTCATTATTGGAGGCAAGCTGCCACAAACTAATTAGCCAGCACCCGCGCACTAATAGGATCTGCTGCATGAGTGGCGATGAAGGTACGTGTGAGGTGCCATTGGGCACTGGCCCAGGGGGCATATGCCTGGTTTACCCGATGGCTCGTCCAGGGTACACTAGTAATGCCCATGCAATGTTATCCAGATGAAATCTGATGAACGAACAAATTGGCCACTTGGACTATCTTTACCATCAGGCCACCATCGTCGGTGTACCCCATCCGGCGATAGACTAGATGTCTCAGATAACGCTCCGCATCTCTTATGCACCTTTAGAACCTGGTCACACAGTTGGGGGCTACATAAAGCAACCATGATCCAGATTAAAAAGTGGTTTTATCACTAGGGCGGCCAATGAAATGGGCATGGGACCCATCACCGGGGAATGAATTCAGATTTCTGCTCCTTTTACTGAGAATGAGATGTCAGCTGTCTAGAATGCATTGGGCTGTCTGTCTGTTCTCAGGCCACTTCAGGACGCAGACCCTGGAGTGCTGACCTTGTCCCCTTTCTATGCGAAGCCAGGTGGTCACTTTATACATATCCTCTTTTTTTAATGACACCCTCTTGTTGGAGGCTTTTTCCCCCTCCAGCTTTCTAATGGTGGGAATAGCTGTGGTGTCTGGCATTATCCTCTGAGTGCTATTGTCACACAGTGGGATCTGTCAGAGCCTCTGTGACCCCTGCCTGCCAGGTCCCAGCCTGCCCCTGGGGGCCGCCCTGTCCTGGCCTCTTGCTTTATCCCTCTTTACACCTTTCCACCACCAGCCCCCACCC
>VKOC01000005.1:44274946-44298649 GCA_009364415.1 Spea multiplicata
CACAGGGTAGAAAACGAAAAATGAGCCCGGTCCTTAAGGGGTTAATGGGAACCATTCTAGAAGCAGAATTTCAAGCACCAGGCAAAGGTGACCTCTATGTCCTCTCTAAGTGGGATTTTCCAGAGCATTTAAGATCCAACCCTTTTAGACAAAACACATTGGGTAAAAGGTGCTACACTTGCCCTCATCTGTCATACGTCCACGCAGAGGGAACGCATACGGACTGGTTGTTTTTGCGATAACTGATTTGCAAATATAATTTACTACAACGTTCTTATAAGTGGAAGTATTTCAATTCCGAAAGATTCTGTCTTGTTTTGCATGAATACATCTTCTAAAAGTCCTATGGAAACCCTTTTGATGTAATTTAATCCAATTTAAAAACGCAGCTTATTATTTTGGGCCTTGTATCCAAACAGATTTATCTCTTGTAAAGAGCCAAAGCAGGCAGCAGGTGAGAAGCATTAAAAGGTTTGAATTTCAGACGATGGTTTGAGCTTCAAATTGTAAACTGAGGGAAAATGAGGTTTTTAAGTTTAATAATTGCTCTTTACACACAATCACCTCTGGGCATTACACAGAAGGAAAGAGAGGTAAATTACCCAGGAACAGAAGCTAAGCAGGATCTTAAAGGTTTTAAAGGCATTTATACCATCCCACCTGCCAGGGCTACAACTGCATCTCTACGTAAGGTATATCTTCTCAGCTATAACACCATGAGGGCATCTGGGGGCAAGTTAACAGCGGACAGCAGGGTCAATGAACTACAGAGTCAGGGTATCATTAGTTACTGCAAAGAGTTAACTTTTTCGCTCTAGAAACACGTCTTGTCGATCGGGGACGCGGTAGCTCGACCAGACCCCTACCCCTGAGAACGTCTTATTCCATAGGCCCGAAGAATTGCTTTGGGTTCCATGAGTTGTGTTAACCTGGATTTGTTTTGGGAGATCTGGTTTCCAATCTATATTATCCGGCTCACGGAGATATTTTTTTTCATTTTTTTATGTATACATATACTGTATCTTTGTTGTTGTTGTTGTTGTTAAACTCGATAAAGGATCCTGTCGGATGTTCCCGAGAATTCCCACCTGGGATCTGAGGACACGGACGGCTCATCTGCTCAAACACAGAGATCAAACGTAACAGTCATGACTTCTTGGTAAACGCAATAAGAAAGATTTCAAGGCTTGGGTTTGATGCCTGACCTTTATCGTTCCCCTGGCAAATACACCTCTTACAGGAAGGTATTTAGAAGCCAGACTCATCCAGACCCAATTATTGAATGGATTGAACTTGCTGGAAGCCAGGGACTGTTTGCTGTCACGTTACCTCTGAAGGTGTCCCTGCACGAAAAGGTCTTCCATTTTCTACTAGAAACTTAAGTTCTGTCCACGGAATCCCACAAACTCCTGCGGAACATTAAGTCTCTTTTTTAGCCATTATTTTAATAGTATTATGGCTCTTTTGTGGTGCAATTTACTATACACCCAACTGCAAAGCGATCATTTGGCCTTTACCTCTAATGTCAACAGCCCCTGTTTTTGAAGAGGGTTCTGGGGTCCTTGGCTTAGTCGGTGTTGGCTTAAATGTTTCTTAACAAGCCACATATAACCCCCTCGCACCATCGCCTGCGTGTTCAGACCTCACTGCCATGAGAATGCTAAATCAGAAAAAGTATACGATATCACTAGAATTATTTTGGTTGAAGGTACTAGAGGGTCATATTGTTCGCTCTGAGGCTCCCACACAAAGCTAAAGACCCTGATAAAGAAGAGTTAAGGGAGACACTCAACAGCTGCCTCATGAATTAAAAAATGCACATTACCTTAATGTCAGGGACAAAACAGGACCTTTGCAAGATAAATGCATTTACAGAGCCTGGAAGTGCTGTGACAGCAAGTATTCTGCGTAACAATGTAACAGCCGCAGCTCGGCTTAACTCCTTCAGTATTGGCAGATACTAGGAAAAATAAGTAGTGCCGATCCAACCGACATCGCGAGGACCCAACGGCGGATTCAAAGACCAAATTCTTTCCCAAAACCAAGAATTTCAATGTAAAAATAGAAGAATCTTCAGAACGATGGCATATACCTGACCTACTGGGAGATCTACTATCTCTTAGGTATTGGCATATTGGTGCCAGAGAAGATTGATGTATGGTCACTAGCATTCAAAAGCTTAGAGAAAGAACCTCTATAAATAAATAAGACTTTATTAAGGCTAGCAATTTTAATTTAATTTAAGAGAGGATATGTGAATTATCCTTCTAACCGCGTATAATTACATTTCTCAACTTTAAAAAGAATATTGGATACGGCTGTCTGACACATTAGAGGACCCTCAAAAAAAGTGGGGGGTAAGAGATCAGCTCCAGCAACGGGTAGGTCTGTAGCCCACAAAGCTCACACTCTGAGCATTTCAGTCCCCCCCTACTGTCTGTGTCCCTGGCTTTACTCCGTGATCCATCACCCTATTGTACAATGCAGCCGTATTTAATGTGAATAAACAATTCATAGCACTCTGCAGCCATCTGCCCATCTCTTGGTTAAATCTATTGTGCTTCTCCCGAATGTTAGACATTTTGAAATATTCAGTAACTCCCCACATTCTTCACTCATCCTTCAGTGTCAATAAGACAGACACTTCTCATGCATTAGATAAACCCAGGTGCGGACAGAGAACACTATCCTCTCCGAGAGCCTCGAGATCTAATAAACGTCAGATCAGCTTCAGCACCAGAACCTCCCCCATTCCACTTTGCTGTAAGACACGCTTTTGGGTTCTTTTCTCCCTTGGATTTCTGATCATTTCCAGGCACTATCTTCTGACATTCATTACCGCCAGCTGCTATCACTCACACACGCTTACCTCTCCTTTACAGCATTAGGACTACCAGATAGAGGTTAATAATAATAATAAAAATGTTTGATTTTCATGGTCAATTCGGTTAAAATAGACCCGAAAATGGACACGTTATTAAACATAATGGGGTCAATGTAGTGCCAGGAGACTCATACATTGCAAATATACCCACCCCCTTTGATGCTCAGGAGAAAAATATGCTTCTTGTGCGTAACGCCAGAGTTGTATACGGTAATATACCCCGAGCACTGTATACAGTAATTTACACCCCAGTATAGAGGGGTGTATACTGTATACAATAATGTCGTCCGGCATCGACACATACCTGGTTTTATCTAATTTTGTCCCAATAAACTCCCTTTATTTGCAGATCTGGAGCCGCCATTGTTGTCAGTCATGTGATATTTTGGGTGACTTTCCCGGCTCAAACACCACACTAAGCTGATGCTTTATGGCAATGCTAATGAAGTCTGTTCCTTTATAGAGTTTCATTAGAGTGTCTGGCTCGGTCTCATGCACTCAGTCGGTCTATTATTTCCCACCGGCAGTATGATAAGAAGTTGAGGTTATAGATTTAGATTGTAAGCAGGACTCTCCTCACCTGTTGTCTCTGTAAGTCAAATTGTTATCTATTACTTGGTATGATATATTTACATTATACAGCGCTGTGGAATATAATGGCGCTATATAAAACAAGTAATATTTATCATTATTATTTAAAAAGAAAAGCAGTACAATATTTTTAAAAATCTGTTTTAATCCGATACCAGGAATAAAAAAAATGATAGGAGTTCCCCTTTAACAACACACTTCTCTCTAAAATACCCCATTTTTTAGCAGAAAAAACTTCAAGACACTAAAAATTTACTTTTGCGGGAGTGCTACGTGTACTGTTCTTATAAAACGTAATGATCCAATTTTTCTTTTTTATAATTCCCTGACAAATTGCATTTTCTGATCTAACTGCGGGCGAATCTTATAATAGAATTTGGAATAAAATAGAAAAAAAAAAGTGTTAAAAATGTACCACACACATTTCCAGACACAGTTTGCGCGATCAGTTTTGTAAATCATCGATAAACCGCATGCTTAATCTGTATTCATACAAGAGTTACGTATAAAAAGTAACCCAGTGTGTAAAAATAAATAAGTAAATCTTATCACCATAGCAACAGATGAAATGTCCTTGCTCACTGGATGATTCTACAGGTGATAAACCCACTTTTAACATTTTGCACAATTTGTACATTTTTCCCCAAAGTTGAACAGGAGAAACAGATGGGAAAATGCCCTTTTCCTTATGCATGTGTATGGATACATTATTATTATTATTATTATTGTTTTATATAGCACCATCATATTCCACTGCGCTGTACAACAGGTAAACATGACATAAGTAATATATAACATCAGATTTACAGAAAATTATATATGTATATATAATATTTGGGTTGCAAGTTAACCTCAAAAATCACAGATCTGTTGGGAAAACAGATATGAAATCTGAACACGGGGAGCGTTGCCAAAATTCTCCTGCTGAAAACACAAATTTGAAAACACTCCCCGTGAAAATAATTTCATAAAAGTTATGTTATTCCAGATCCTTTCTTCACCTCTGTAAAAGGAGGATAACAAAAGGGAAGCAGACGCAGGTCACTCGCTTAGTTACTACGAAGGACCTATATAAAACACCAACCCCTTGCACTCAGAACATTTGAAGTCTTATTAAATATTCATTTCATGCCAATTAGAAAATGTATCAAAAACAGACTATTAAAGCAGTTATTCCGAAGGTGCTATAGAAAGCAAACTCTTACAAAAAAAAATAAATTTCTGAATTCTTATCAATGAATTTATTTCATGCAATAAAATATATGTTTCTTAAGCCGATTTGATTCCTGTACCAAAGTCTGAGCCTGTGAAAAGAATGCCACCTTTCTGTAAGTAAACCGGCTCAAGCAGCGAGTCTTATCATTGCCGAAACTTCTGTAAATGTCGCACATAAAATGTTATCTTTAAAAATAAAAAATAGCTTTTTCTAAAAAAATAGAAAATTGTGATCCCTTGTGGAGAACGATTCAGTTCATTCTCTCCATCGCTGTTGAAAAGCTTTTGCCAAACTGCAGACAGCAGATAACGGCGATATCACAGAAACATCAAAAAACCTGCTCTGCATCAGGGATGAGCGCACGATATACCCCTCTGGCTAAATATTTACTAAATAAAATTAAAAAAAAAATCTACAAAAATAAAAAAATAAATGTAAAAAGTTACCTAGCCCACGGAGCTCGCAATCTGTTTAGATAAGCATACGCTTGAGACGATCAACTTTTTTGCCCTTTTAAGGGGAAATAAATTTAGCTCAGGGGGCATCTAGAACGGTAGATTACCATTAGATAGTAAGTTTACAGAGTTAGGGCCCCTATTACCTAAATCTCACATGAAAACCAATGTCAACCCTTTGCTCCATACTTAATCCCTAATCCATGGTGTTAGCGCCCGCGTACCTGCGCAGCGTGTCCATGGCTAGCTATTATTGGGGCCAGTCACGGACAGTGAATTTAACCTATGAGCTGGCAGACACTTTGGGGTATTGTACGCCCGTCAGCACATTTGCGGGGAATATTTCTCCATGTGAGCAAATTTACGCCAACAATTCATTGACCATGACATTTTTCCTGAGAATGGAGCGCTGCGAATGATTAATGGTCGGAGGGCTAAAAGCAAATTTCTGTGAAAGTGAGCAAAAGTGGTTTTCACAAAAAGCCAACTTAACAAGGACAGCCGTGCGGCTGCATCCGCCACCAGCCTGTGGGGGGCGCTAAAAAAGCCCCAACCCCAAATACAAGGGCTTTTAATAAGGCAAAAAATAAATAAATGCACAAAAAACATCCAGGGACCCTTGAGGTCTGCGTGACTTGTTTCTTTTAGCTTAACTGCACCCTTCTGGGTCTAAAAGGGTTAAGCTTTGCAGGCATATTTCTTAATATAAAAGGAAGCGCACACACATTCTGCTAATTATTTCAGTATAATATATGACTCATTTGCATAATGCACTTTCTTAATACACTTCCATCCGTGACCCATCGTAAAAGTAACGGCGAGGAGGGAAACGTACATACTTATTACACGGCTGTAGCCGTCCCATCCCCCATGGCAGTCGCCGTTTGCCAGGCTTACCGGTTGGGTATCTGCGGCAGAAAACATTCTCTGCTTTTAATCTCAGTCTGTTTGTTCCTGAAAAACCGATCACATCGCGGACTCGTTTGCGGAGAATTTCCATGAATAACAAACAGATTTAATGTTGCGGATCGGGTGCCGGCATATAGCAATAAGATGTTTTGGAAGATAAAAACATACTTTTTTTTTACTTAGATACCCCAAAAAGCAGTCACTTTCAGAGCAGACTACAGCTGTGGTCCCTATTGTTACAAGAGGGGTATCGGAAATAACAATCCCTTAGATTGCTTATTGGTTTACAAACAAAGTGATCTGCACATTCAAAAAACAAACATTCCTATGGTTACCGTGACGATTGCTCCACTTAAGATTTTGCCCGAGAAATCTTCCTCATGCATAACCTCTACTGTTCACACAGGTTTTCCCCTTTAAAATAACATGAAATGGATCAGAAATCTGGCGCAGACGGGGTTAATGTCGTAAATGACTATTGTAGCTGGAAACGGCTGATGTTTATTGGAATCTCTTCGTAGGCGCACAGAGGCCCTTTATCACTCCCATCACTCCTGTGTTCCAATGGCCCGTATCACATCCCATCCTCCCCACTTGTGCCCCAACGGCCTTTATCACTCCCATCACTCCTGGGTTTCCAATGGCCCGCTTTATCACTCCCATCACTCCTGTGTCCCCCAACGGCCCTTTATCACCTCCCATCACTCCTGTGTTTCAATGGCACGTTGTGTTCGCTGATCCAAGTTTAAGTTTAAAAGGCTAATTGATGGTTAGAAAAACTTTTTGCAAATAATGTTAGAGCCAGAAAGTTCCTTGTTTTCCTTGAAAACAGCGAAGTGATCCTAAACTTTTCAGCAGTAGGGTGTATATATAATACAGATTATATATATAATATACATCTTATTCCCCATTGTGCTGTATGTAGGAGCCACTATCTTGCTGCTCTATCACATGATTTAAGTTGCCCCCTTGCCCTGAGATATTTGTGATAGTAGCTTTACAGAGGACCTGATCTCTACCGCTAGAGGCTCGTGTGCCTTCTGATAAAACAATGTCTGGAAAGGAAGCGGCTCACAACCTGCTTGGGCTGATGGCAGAATTTCCGATACAGACTGCATCACAGGGATCGTAGGAAATGAAAAAACGCGCATGAAATGCCGTAGCCGGCACGAGTTTCCAAGCTGGAAAATATTGATCTGAATAACTTCAAAATCATAAAAATAATAACCCGCTGATGGGATGGTTTCCAGGATTGGGTTATGTCTCACATGAGACAGGTCTTCTTTAAAGAGAGAGTACGTGGAAAATGTCTCCATGCAACAAATCATTCATTAACCAGTTTACATTTTCCTGGAAATAAGCGTGTACTTTCACAGTTCCTTCCACCTATTCACACGTTCATAATACTTTGTACACAAAGGCCAAACACGCTAGGGCGTTTGACATATATTAAGTTGTCTGGACAATTTCACACACGCGTGACCTTGCTTTTCACTTGATAAATGCAAAGCCATTTGGTGTCACCACTGCTGCTTGACACTGCAAAACCTGAGCTTTTAAGTATGGATCAAAACATTAACCCTTTCATCTGCAGAGGGTTGGGGCGAGGTCTGCAGGAGCAGGGCCACATAGATCTCCCGCTAACCAGCCCAAACTGTGGCGTACCCCCGGGGAACCCATGCGAAGACTTGATCCTGTATTCCCGTGTCTGTTTGAAATTGTCAACCCAGGTCGGAAGAGCCCCTTCTAAACAATTTTGAATTTTTTAACTTTACATTGCATGACTCCGCATTGTGTGCGAGCAGCCAGACCAAAAGCCGCAGGCGCAATAAGGAGGTGCGGAAAGAGATAATATCTTTAAATGCATGTATGTTTCAATGCATGTAAGCATTAATGTGTATGTAATCATGGATGGGAGTTATAGTGTACCACGATCAGTGCCTGGCTCAGCATAAAATAATGGGAGTTAAAGGTTTATAGTGCACTCTTATCACTATATATTGAGCCAGGCACTGATTGTGGTACAGTCATCAATGTCAGGCACAGTATATAGTTATTGGAGTTATGCTGTACCACCGTGAACGTCTAGCTCAGTATCTAGTGAAGGGATTTATGCGGTACCGCCGTCAATGTCTGGCACAGTATATAGTGATGGCAATCTTTTATTTTCTATATTTTTTTATTGATTTTCTGTATCTATGTATGATTAGAATCATTTCTATTTTATAATTGCTATCTTTATTATTTAATATTATATTTACAATATATACATACACAAACTGAAAAATAGATATGAGGGGGTATAACCACACGATCAACACGGTGATGGGATAGGCCTATAGGACGATTTGGAATATACTTCATGGATGGGCTGAGTCTGATAAACCTGTATGTTACGGACAGAGGCTCTAAGCTTCCGGAAAGCAAATCTGGAAACGGTTTCCCGGCGCAGGGACTTTACACCGCGATGCGCCCTCTGCTCAGCACTCCGCATTTATACATTTAGGTCATTTTTCAGATTGATTATTGCAAATTGTTTTGTGCCGTTTAGAGACACTTTATAGATTATTGAACAATTTAATTTAGTAACAAGCTGGACCGCAAATACGTAGTTCTTTCCGTGAACGGCAAACAGAAAGCAGCGCTAAGACAAGAAGATGTAGCCGCAGGCAGGAGAGGCGAAGAGGAATCCGAGCAGATGTCGGGCGCGGAGAAGAAAAAAAAATGAACTAGAAATTATATACGCGGGGGGGCGGGGGCGACGTAAAAAAAAACAGAGGTTAATGTCATGGAGGACGCTTGCAATCGCGGACCATAAATTAAATTATCCTCACAATTTTAATTTGCGCGCAACTTACAGCTCGCCAACGGTATGTTTAGTTAATCAGATTATTTAAGGATAGCGTTGAGAGACGAGCATTCCCATCATCTCAGCTCAGGTTTTATTGCTAAGGAAACTTAATTACGTTAAAGGAAGCAAGAAGGAGATCGTCCCTGAATCAGCCGCGCTGGAGTCTCTGCTGATGTGAACACAAATCTTTTCTAATAGACGGGGTGGGAGAGGGAAAAAAAATGAATTAGAATTACCTTTCAGAGCGATGCGTGTTTCTGCTACAATAAGCCTAGAGGGTAAGAGGTTTAGATTTAACGTAAAGAGGTTTTGCTTTAGTGAGAGGGTAGTAGATAAGTGGAGCAGCCTCCCAGCAGAAGTGGTACCGTGAGGGTATTAAACATGCATGGGATAGACATACGGCTCCCGAATCTAAGACGAGACCAACGACTGATTAAGGTTTGAATCTTTACAGCAGGAGAAACGGGCGACTGCCTGAACACAAACTTTAGATCTCGGATTTTATTGCGTGAAGGCGCGTATATTTATACCCACCTAGAAAGGGGCCGAGGCATAGCAAACATTCCCAACACTGAGCAGTTACGATTATATGGGCGTATTTGGCATATCCCCTACTGTAGCATAATCAGGTTAAATCATGAGTTCTGTCTTAGACCATTACTCGAAACTCACACCAGTACTCTTCCACACTCCACCACTCCTTGAGCAATCGTTGGTACCCGACCAACAACGGGTCCATCTGTGGCCATCTCTGCTGCCGCCATGACGCCTCTGGATGACATATCAGAAATTAGCCGGACTGCCCCCCATAAGAACACCCCGCGGGATTGTCTGAGTGTCAATAGTTTGGAAGCACCAAGGACCAGAAACATTTCAGGGGTCACTTAGCCCCCCCAGACCTGGAAGACGTAATAGTAGGGCTTTCACCACCCAGAATGTTGGCTTCCGATGTTATATATGACATATTAAATAGATCGAGGATGTTTCCAGTAAAGAAACAAAATAAGACAAGGCGTGGCAAACGTCATCTCTTTTTGGTGTCTGTGCTCGGAAAATCACAAATTACAGATTTCAGAATTTATTATCATGGCAAATTAACTTTCCTTGATTGAGACAAAGAGTCTGATTTCCATATTTAATGCGTCTCCCCTAGCCCTTATGCTTTTAACCCTTTCTTTAAAGCTGGTAAGATTGGATCCCCAAGGAGCAGCACTTGAGTTCTGAGTAGGACAAGTCGCGAAGAGAAGGATCTGTGGATCTGAACAGAAGAGACAGCAAGAACAAGTACTCTGCTCCAAGCTCTTAGATACGAACCTTCAAAGGGCCGCCTCAATCTTTCCTCTCCGGCGATGTTCCAGTCTGATACTGTCAAGACTCTCTTGATATATCTTGGACTTGGCTGGATCCTCAGCTCCGCTCCAGGAGAAGAATTTCACAAGATGTTTTTCAACTCTTACTTTTGATGGCCGTCACCGTATGTGAGCAGAGTCGTTTCACACCACGTCGATAGAATACATAATATTACGCATACAGAACATCATAGAAACGGGGAAAATCCAGTCAGAATCAATAAATTCTTCTTCAAACTCTTCTCAGCCTTAAACCCCCCCCCCCCCGTGGCACGAGAGATCGGTTTCCGTCATTAGTACCCCCAGGCTGCTCAGTGACGGCTGAGAGACTGACATTAGCATTTCATATAATGGTTTCTTTATTTGTTTTTAATGTTGTTTGGCTTTTTTCGCCTTTTTTATGAATCTCCAGCTATGCTGCATTTGCGAAGGATAAATGTTAGTCCCCGACCGTTACGTCGCCTCCATGCCGAGGCGCGAGGACAGGCAGCTCCCAAACAGTGTCAGATTTAACAGAGTCTCACCTGTATTGAGTGTCTGGATAGCAGACTATGAGGGGCTCGGAGGAGATGCCCCATATGATTGCAGAGAACCAAACCCAGACAACCGGCCGGGCATCTACTACATCATATTTTATGGTTTCCCTTACGTGTTTTATTCGGATTATTGTGAGAGTAGCCGTTTCTCGCTCAACGGTTCTCGCTCGGGGAATTAATCAGTCCCGTTTATATACAGCCTTAAGTGACTCCGCGGCTAAATCACTCGTATCTCCTCCGTACGCCGCTCCCGCTCCCCGTCGGCAACACGCCGAAACCCCTGGCAGTTAATTGCTTCTGTGGCAGCTTAATCAGGACGTTAATCTGTCCCTTTGATCGTGGATTTCTGAAAGCGAACGCAATTAACACAGATACGTCTGTTAGATACAGATTCCCTCCGCAGAGCCAGATTACAAAACACGACGTGTAAAAAAAACCACGGGAGAGTTCTCAGCTATGGAAACAAAAGGCAGAATGATTATTTTGGAGAATAGGGTCTATTAACATGCAAGTGCAGGGGCGGTAATCAGACAAGCTCTGGCACTCCTGCACAACTACCATTACACTCAGCCGATTACTGGCTCTCCCGGATAGCTGCATGTGGAGGGTGGTGTAACCCACAACATACCGACTGTCTTTTGTAGTTTATTGCGGCTTCCTTCATTGACCAAGTGTGATGAGAGTTAGCGACTCCTGAAGCAGAGGTTGCCACTTTTTTGTGTTCCAGTTAAGTCAGCATGATGGGAGTTGTAGCACGAAGCAGAAATAACCGTAGTTCTACTCATTTGACGTAGGCAGAGACGTGTTGGAGTTGTATCCATAATCAGGTGCTGCTTTGCAGACATATAACATGTAGCTGGCTGAGCATGATGGGAGTGTCAGAGACCGGTGCGCCATTTCCCTGAAATAACCGAACGAGCAAACACGGGCAATTCTGGTGTAAAGGGATAATAGCTGTGCCGTCCCTTTACACCGGAAGCAACCACTAGATTGTAGTCCCGACCGCTCCACGTTTCACACTTTGGACAAAAAAACCCCCACTGTTTCTATAGAGAACCCCCCAGGGGCCAAATCAGCCCCCTGCAAGGAAACTCTGATCGACAGCGATTTCAGCCCCTATCGCCCGCACCGGATTATCGCCCCGAAACCCTCACAGAACCAGATGAGTGAGAGAGAGAGGGAGAGGGAGCGAGAGAGGGGCGCCTAAACCGTCACAGCTGTGAACGGCAGATTAGAGGCGATTATACGGAGGGACGGAGCAGGGAAAATATACGTACAGAACGTTAAAGGACAGAACCTCTGTTTAGTTCATTTATTTTTGGACAGATGGATCTTCATCAGATAAATTTACAATTCAAGGAAAACTGCAACTTTCCTAACTCAGGGAAAATAACCGCGACTCTGTCTCATCAACCATTCCCAATCTACACGGCAACCGGTATCCGCCGAGCGCCATCGTTTCATCGTAACCCGTATTCCCTGCACGGCTTTCTCACCCCAGCCTGCGCCTCCCAAACAGACAACCGGCCCTTCGTTCAAAGAGGAAGATGTTCTCGTATATTAATATTTTCATATTAAAAGGGGGGCTTTACGTAAACAGCGTACGTTCTCCAAATCACCTGCAGAGCTCCCCAAATCTCTTCTTGGTGTATACTTACGGCGTATGTCATTTCAGACCATGCAACACGCAAGACGTTTATCAATACATCCGATAATAAAACCACTTTTAATTGAATTACTTTTACCTTTTGGTTCCAATCGAGAGAACAAATAATTACAACATTAAAAACGGTTAAAGCTGGATGTTTTATTAACCCTTTCCCAGCCAGAGGCAAAGTTCAGACACTTTGTCTCTCGCCGACAAATACAGTAAATCCCTGAAAGGGGCTTGGTTGCCATGGGGAATAACTGATTATATAATCACAAACACCAAAGTGTGAAGACGATGGAAGTTGGCGATTACGCAGAATCCAGACGGTAGGCATGGGAAGGAAGGGCCGGGAGAAAAAAGAAAATAGCACTTTTGTCAGATACGATTACACGGCCACCCACAAGACTTTCACCCCTGTACGCGGCACATCGAGAAAAAGACGTTAAATGAAACGTCTTCATGGAAATCTGTATCACGTACTAAACCCGATACACGCTTCAGAGACTTAACTACTAAATGGTGGGGGACCGTCTGTACCGTATTGCATGGCAGTTCAAGGGTTAACGCTCCATGTTAAATGCGTTATGTGTTCATGCTCAGCAGCATTAGATGCCAACCCTATTATTCAAGGTCACACGGCAGAAAAGAGATCATCTACTCCAAGTCTAGGTGGGCTCTGACATACCAGCTCCTGCCCGAGCCAATAGCTTTCGACGCCTGGGCTTGTTGGGAGTTGGCATATATAACACCGAATGCATATTTGTATAAGTTATTTAAAATGTTTATCCATTACACAGTGCGGAGCCATGTGCAGGATTCCGGGATACATTCCCACAGGTATCAGAATTTAAAGCCCGGCACAGGCTGCTTACGCTGGACAATTCCCAGCACCGCCGCCTGGGGCAAATTACTGGACGCCAGCAACCTCTCAGCATTGTGTGTATCTATATAGCACCAACAGATTCAATAGTGCCGTACAACGAAGGTTACGCACGACAATGACCATTTTACACAGAGATACGATCTAAAGAAATGGCTGGGGCACCCACTAGTCTGTCCGGCTACTGCAGAACATCTTCATAACAGAATGTTTTATGGGAAATCAGTTAATTAGCATTTAAAGAGTGAACGAGGAGGCTATACAGCATCTTCAAGCGTTTGAGTGCCAGCCTCGCTCCCCAATACCAGAATCACCCCATCCTCAGAATAAATGAAGCTTTACTAAAATTAGCTATATTCTCCGACATTGGGGGGGGTCTCCCCTTTCTGATCAGACAATTATCTCCGGATTTACCAAATTTAATTCAGTTACCCGAGTGCCCTTTTCACTTATTTTTAGGGTTTACATAGCCGCGCCATATAGAAACTTGTGTTTAGTCATCAGTCCCTCAGAAATAAAGGTTTATGTAATTTAGGGTGCACTAGCCCCCATCACTGCATTCATTCACACAATACATACAACACCTCATATGATAAAACTACTGTCAGACCCAGAACACAGCTGCATCCCATACGTGTCAAATGGATTGCAAGCTCTTGAGTACAGTAAGCCACATTATATAAGGAGGGCTTGGCACACTGTACACCCCAGACCAGCTGGGCACAGGTAATTGTGTTTAGATAGCAGAAATGAACTATTTGATGTCATCTGCTCTCTTTACTTATTAATTCTATAGAACATCAATTCCCCACTCCTACTCCAAGTATTTACTAACCTTTACTGTACCTACCTGAATGACAGTCTTGAAGTTGGACATTTCCACTATACAGGTACATATGAGATTTTGGGGGTCCTTCTTGTCCAAGCCGTATTTCTCCCCCATGGTAAATATCATAGGGGTGGCCAGCAGCAGGGAGGCCAACCAGATGACACTGATGAGTTTCTTGGTCCTGCTTCTGGACATGATACTCTTTGCCTTAAAGGGGTGGCACATGGCCATGTACCTCTCCACGCTCAGGCTGGCGATGTTCAGGGCTGTGGCATAAGTGCACGCATCCCTTAGGAAGTAGTAACCTTTGCACACAGCATTGCCAAAAGCCCAAGGGTGATGGACCCAGATGAAGTTGTAGAGCTCAATGGGCATGCTGAGGATGAGGATGAGGAGGTCTGAGAGAGCCAGACTGGCTAGGTGGTAATGGACAGTACTCTGAAGGTTCTGCAGGGACTTCTTCCTCACCAAGGTGTAGGCAGTGATGGAGTTCCCAGTACATCCCACCACAAAGAGGAACAGGTAGATGATGGTGACCAGGATCTTGGAATATATGTCTGTATTAACATCTAAGTCATCTTCTGACATGATGTGCCTGGGGAAGATGTCCGAGAGGTTGGACATGTTAGACACCGCAGTGGTGGCCAGGAGATAGTCTTGAACCTCATTGAACAGAGATCCTTCCATCAGAGGACCCTGCTGGCTTGCGTTGGAGCGCATGACTGGATTCAGAATAAGGTCTCAGTGGATAAAGGTCTAGTTTAAAGACCCAAGTTCCTCGTCTGTATCTGGGTTTCAAAATGACCCTAAATACCAGGTGCCGAGTATACCAAAGGCATGGACCCCAGGTCTCCCGCTGAAGACCTCTTCCCACCTCCAAGAAGCAGTAACTCTGCAGCCTGCACCAGCCCTGGGTATGTGTTTGTCTCACAGCTGACTGTGGATTTCTCTCCCTCCTTCTCAATCTTTTCATTCACAGATCCTGCCTCCTTGAGCCCACTCACCACCAAACCTCCCCCTGTCCCACCCCTCCGTGAATATTCTCACCCTCCCGCGTTCATTCGACTCCCATATACCGCCACCGCACCTCTGCATTCGCTGTGATCCCCACTATCTATGATCCATTGCTCTGTCTGAGCATAACGCAGTAACACGTGGTCCCTTTAAACCCAGTTAAAGTCCACTTCACAAAGCACCTGGTCTCATTAGCAACAAGTGAGAGGGGGGGGATTGGCCATTTAAAGCTTTGGAGATCAAAATCAAAAGGGTTAATTCTCACACAGGAGGAGCTCGTTAAGGCTTTAGCGCTATAGCAGCAACAATATATTTTTACATCTTGTGTCAGAGGCATTTACTGATTTATCCTCAGTATCACACAGCCGGAAATGAGGCCGGTGCAAAGTGGACCCCACTCATGGTTTGGTGAGTACCGTGGGCATTGGCATTGTTGGGGGGCTCACTGGTTTGCATATTCCTAGGGCACCAGTAGGTATGGATTGTGTATTTTGGATGTGTTTAGGAATGTGCACATCAAGTAATTATTTTGTTACCAACACTTTGTTAACTGATTAGGACTGATTTTAAGAAAACAGACTTCCTTTTGAGTTTAGTCCAGATGCTAAATTATCCACTATAATTCGGTCTCTGCAACTGTCTTATAGAATGGATTAGCTGCTAGCTGTGGAATTTAGAAGAAACTTCAAGGGAAAAAAGTTAAATCCATTCCAATCATTTGTTTCATTAATTCGCCTCATCACACAACTTTTAAAAAAAAAAAATGCTGTCCCCTGTTTTACTCAGAAAACATTATTCACACAGTCACTTACCTAATGTGTCAAAACGCTTCATTTACACAATATTTGGTGTAATGTGTTGTGTCCATTGATTCTATGTTTCATTCATTCACCATGGGATTTACCGGTATTCATTCATAAAGGTGGTGATTTTAAAAGTGTGTTAAAGTGTGCAAAACTGGGAGTGATGCCATTTACGAAATGATTTGTGTCACGGTTGCCTAGAATGTGTTCGTTTTGCCAAAAAGTGGATCTGTGAATGAAATAACTAGTTTATACATATCTTTATGCCATGAGTAAGAGTTTAGGCATCGCTACATTAAACGTAACTTGTACGTTTAATAGCTCACCCAATGTTTTATTTACCCCATCGCAATTTCATCCAATCGGCATCTTGCGTAACATTCCCTCGCCTTGTCTCGTTCCCTCACTTATCAGCCCATTGCTTCGATGACAAGTTCAGTCGCTTACTCATTGAATATTTCATTCCCTGTTCCTCTCATTCCTCTCAGCTCATTTAGGATATAAAATTTTATCTCTTATTTTCCAATTCCGACCACACACTAATGAGGTGGTGAGCTTGTCCGCTCGTTCATTCATGCATGGTTTAAAAGACAATATAAAAGGTTCCTCTTCACTGCGGAGAAGGTCGTCAATGTCTGGCCAGAGAGGAAATTTAGATCAATTAACCACGAGGAGAGGGGGCAAAGAGGGATTTTTGAAGAGATTGATGAGAAGATACTAAAATCCAAGAGGGTGATGGAGCAAAGAGTGCTGGGAGTGCTGAGATTGCTATCTCCACTGCCCCCTCTTCTGGTTACTTAAAGTAGGATAATCAAGAACCGAGTCCTCTTTGTGGTACGCGTTTAACCGCATGTATTCCAGGTCATACTCTAAATGCTGCTTCTCATTCTTTCACCTACAACATATTTCAGTATTTCCTCCTGATTGTTGGAAGACAGAATGTGATTTACTGAGAACTCCACGTTTTGTAAACGAGGACAAGAAAATCATAAGCGCCAAACATTAACGCTGGGAAATTCATGTAAAACTCATTATGGAAGAACAGACGCTACACTCCGTGTTCTTATCACAACCTTTCACTTGGAGAGATGCCTAAAGGCATACATTCATTCTCGGGTATAATGTTCTGTACGTCCTTTTATCAACCAGACAGCTCTTCTCTGAGCAGAACACGGGAACCGCGATCCAACCCTGAAACAAGTAATATGATATCTGCATGTATTTACTGAGTTTGGGTGGAAAGTTTTCCCAATTGGACTGGGATTCATTAATGTGAATTCTCCAAAAAACACAGAATAGGCGACAAATCCTCACAGATTTCAAGCTCTAAAACCACTGGATACACCCGATTAAATGGCATAGCCTGGGGTCAAATCTGATGAATGCACAGTTAATTACCCCAGGGAAGCCAATATAGACAAGCAATAGAGCACTTGCCCGGTAATCAAACAGCACACAGAACTCCCCAACAGGCAGGAATTCTGGGTAATAACCCGCTGTACCCCATAATCACCCGGCATACAGAGCTCATGGCGCAGCTGGGGATTCTGGGTAATAACCCCCCCATACCCCATAATCACCCAGCATATAGAGCTCCCGCCGCAGCAGATGATTCGGGGTAATAACCCCCTTACCCCATAATCACACGGCAGTTCTCTGTAATTTGATATCATTATTATTAGGCATCGTCTTCGATGCAGACACTGATTTGGGGTAATTACTGGTACTTTACACAAACACCAGCGCTGCTTTTATTAATTTAGTGCTAGTCAGACTTTGCCAGCTGGCTGTGACCTGCGGTGACTCTTTAGCGTCACATCATTCACATGTCGGTATGATGCTGGTTAATAGTCACACTAGGCTAGTAATGCTTGCTTTGTGGCTGGTTTAATGTAGAGGTTACCATATCTGAAGTGCCAGGTAGCCATTGATCCTGGATTCTTCGATCTGCTTCTTCTTTGTCTATTAAAATATGCCAGGCTGGCTCCCGGATTAGTATGTTTGGCTTCTAACAAATGTATCCAGCCGTGCGTTATTCTTTAGTTTGATAGCAGATATCTTTGAGGCTGCTGTTTAGTTGATGGTCACCATTTCCCTTTTTTTTTTTTGGATGGCTCTCGTTCTCCGCTGCGCCAAATCCTGTAAAAGCACCACGGCTGCGTCCAGCGCTATGGAATCCACTGACCCTCGGTAAAAAAATCTATCAGCGCAACGTCTTTACCCCGGCATCCGATATTCCGTGTCACGCGTCGGACCCGAAGCGGTATTCTTTCTTTTATTCAGTAGACCCGCGTTTCTTTCCCTCTGGATGTTTTTCCAGCGAGCGGAAGTGTGATTACATTATCGCGCCAATCCGGTGGGTGCTCGACAGACAATATAGCAGATAATACCGGAACAGCCCATCAGTGCCGCCTGGAACGGAAAATGCTAAATAACCTGATTAAAAGGCTTCGCTCTTTACTAGCGCAGCAAATTAAACGCACCCGGAGCTTGAAACAAAGTATACGAGATCCCCCGATACAAGCAAAAGAACTACAAAGTTACCCAAACATTCCAAATGTCAAATAAACATAAAAAATAAGAGACGCGTAAAATAAATGCAGTGGGCGACAGGGGGGTCTCTGAGATATCCTTGTGAGTGGAGGTCTCGCTTGTGAAAATGCTCATAGGGCATTGGAATGAGTGAATGCATGGTGCTGGGACAAAGCAGTAGAAAGCAGACTATCTATATTGGCTGATGTGAAGCGTGTTAAGAACGACCAACCCATTCTGAGAGGGTGGTAGATAAATGGAACAGCCTCCCAACAGAGGTGACAAAGGGTAATACAACAAGGGTATTAAACATGCATGGGATAGACATACGGCTCCTGAATCTAAGCCGAGACCCGCGACTGATTAAGGTTTGAGTCTTTACAGCAAGAGAAGCAAGCGACTAGACGGGGGGCGGATGGGGCCGATCTGCCGGCAGATTCTGTGTTTCTGTCTGTACAAATACATTGGAAGCAAACGGGCAACAAGATAGATGAGCTGACCCTGAGTAATGTATTGTTTAATCACCAGGATTTACACATTATCCGGGGCTTCTTAATCCATCTATCCGTCTACGAGGAGATGTCGGCGACATGAAACTGCAGCTCTCCTGCAAAGAAAGAAAAATAAACAAAATGCCTTTTTTTTTTAACCATTCTGTAAAAGCAGAATGCAGGAAGCTTCCTTATGTGGGGCTCTTTCTATACGGAGGGATTATTGGTATGTATCAAAGCGTGTGTGGCGGTCCGGAGGCTGAACAGATGATGTTGTGAGGCAGCGATGTGTATCGGAGTCACAGGTTGTTTAATAATCGCACCGCTGCCGGAGGAAAGATTGTGAGCGCTTCCTAGATATCTGGAAGAGTCGGACTTTCCTTTTCAAGCAAAGACTCCAGAGCTGCTTAGAAAATAAGGAATGTTTATAAAACCATCTTAGATTCTTCATGATAACCAAAATCATTGCCGTTTGGAATTGGAACGCGAACACTTGGACTGGGATGGATACAATGTGCCCGGTCTGTGTGCAATCTCCTTCTCGTCACTCTCGGAAGAACCCAGAGAACGTTGGGGGTTTATTCACTAAATGACGAGTTGGCAGGAGAGTTGTTGTTGTTGTTGTTGTTGTTGTTTTTTTACCCCATCAATGAAGGGCCAACGCTGGCAGGTTTCTCCAGCAAGAGATCACGAGATCCCTCACCTTCTAATAGAGGAACGCAGATCAGGCTTTGTTGGGTTCAGCGTTAAGCACATGGAGAACGGCCACGTCTTTCGCTATCACTGTCAGAATTTGGTATTATTGGTGCTGCCGCCCATTTAAATAGTTGTCTTTTGTTGTAGAACGTGTCGGGTTTGGCAGAGAATTTGAGTTGTTTGCAGAGTTCTGATTTAGTTCCTTCTTAGTTGTGATCAGCTTGGTCCGCAGAGACTCTACAAAGTTACGTGACTATAGAATGGAATTCTGCGGGAAACTATTATTATTTTCTATCTCATCAAATCTATTTTTCTATGAATTCTGGTAGAAATAAGCGAGGTGGGGCAGATAACCCAGGTACCAAACTCGGATTTGAAGGGCTGCGCGTTCCGTCTTGTTTGTTATCAGCCGTAATCCTCGGATTTAAGCCCGACGGATCTCTGGTGCGGCCGATTGCAGGCGGATCCTCCTCGGATTTCCATCCGGATTCTGATCAAAGGCTTTTAAATCTTCAAGGCTGGATTACGGCTCTGTGCGATGTTTGAGAAGTTAAACTGTTTATATTCTGAACCGTAACCCCAAGCCGCCTTTCTCTGTGTTTCAGGTACGGCTCTGCGGGGAACGGGTCAGGTGAATTATTGCTCTTATTACGTATACTTTGCTTTTAGAATGAATCCTGGTGGCTTTTTGGACCCAAATAGTATTTGTCTTGGGGAGGAAAATTACCAGAAGCTATGAGTATTTGCGCTAAATATACTAAAACCTGAGAATTCTTACGTCCGGGGTATTATTTATTTACTGGCTGCGGTGTTTGTGTCTCGGTTCTCAGATTAAAGCCTGGCGAGCCCCCCCACAATAATTCCCCCGTCTGCAATACAGCGAGCGGCAATATCCCAGTAAGTGCTGGGATCCGCGCCTCCGCCCTGTGCGTGAACCGCTGTTCCTGCGCGCCGAGTGCCTGCTTCCTCTCAATGAGTTACCTTGAGATCGAACAAGAATGTCTTTGTTTACAACATGAAAGGAAGACCCACATGGTCTGAAAATAGGACCAGGAAACCACACACTCCTGATACATACCTTATTCCTGTTTACTGTTCTGTCGCTTAATTAGAGGGATGGATACATGGAACGGCCTTACAGCAGAGGTGGTTTTGGTAGCATAAGCCTATCCTGAATATAAGAAAAAGCCAAGGGGTTTGCGGTATTAAATCATGTAGACAAACGGGCAAAATGGCTTTTTTTCTGCCAATAAATGTAACGGAACCGCGAGTGCAGCTTCCGCCCAAACCCAGCAGCCGGGAAGAGTTCTATTTATTGCTAATATTTACACAAAACTGTATGAAAAGTGGAGATTAACAGACTTAATTAGTTGTTCGCAGTCAGGGATGTAAGATCTGAAAGCATTTTAAACCCCGCGATTATTTCCTCCAAACACACGCACTTGTTATTCATACAGGTTTTTTTCCCGAGTTTCTCTCTCTGTTCCTGGAATCCGTGTCTTCGTTACTGAAAACGAGACCTCGTTTTAACACTGAGATGAAACAACTGTTGTTTAACATCACTTGGATATATTTCAAACTAAATATGTCGGGATTGCCAAGTCCTGAGAGAAGAACAGAATGACTTCAAAAAATAAATAAATAAAACAAATATATAAATATACAGCCGTAATGTTATATATAATACAATATATATATATACGCGCACACGCCGATCAGCCATATATGATCACCTGCCTAATGTCGTGTCGGCCCCCCTTTTGACCCGGGGGCTCCGTTGGTTCTCTAACGCTGCGCTGCCATATCTAGCGAAACGTTAACGTTGCGAGGTTTGGCCCCCATGGACGCGTTATAAAAGAGCCCCCTAGCGTTTTGGCTGAGATGAGTGTAATCGCCCCTCTGTTTGCTACAATGTTACATTTACAAGAACTTTTACGGAACTAAACTGTTCTTTTTTTGTGTAAACAGTGGGCTTTGTGGGGGGGGTGTGAATTTTAGCTCTCCCTGAGCGGATGAAAGTCTCTAAACTTAAACAGCTAAAATTTTGTCTTTGCAAATGTTCAAGATCAAAAAGGCCACTTAACAGGAAAGTGTTTATAATTTAGGTTCATTCCGCACTCCTTCTGGGGTTGTTGAAATTGGATGAACTCGACAAATAAACCGGTTATTGTTTTACTGCCTTTAAAGGGGAAATCCCACTGTAGTTTTTTTTTTGGGGGGGTTTCAGTGCCACTTGAAAAGCAGCTTTCAAAAATATTGTCATTTTGTTTTTCATATAATACAGGATTTTATATAGCTGCATGTTTACTAATTTGAAAATCTCCGATCTGAGGTCAAAACCACACGTTGACTCTCTGACCAATGAAAGTCTATGGAAGAATGGACTTCATTAGCATCGCCATAAAGCGTCTGCTCAGTGTGGTGTTTATGCCGGGAAAGTCACCCAAAATATCACGACTGACAGCAACAGCGGCTGCAGATAAAGGGAGTTTTCTGGAACAAAATGAGATAAACTAGGTTTCTGTTGACACCAACCAACTTACTGTATACAGCGCTGGGGGGGTATATTTCTGTATACAGCGCTGGGGATATATTTTCGACTTACAGCCTGCTGGGTATTACTGTATGTGCCTTGGTGGAGGATATCATTGTATAATATCAGCGTGATTGCGTGGTTATTACTGTTTGTCGGGGCGGGTTATATTACTGTATACTGCACTGGGGGTTATATTACTATATGGGCGGGGGTTGGGGTTATTGCTATATACAGCACTAGATTTAATGCAAGGGAAGACTTTTTCCACCTGCACTCATAAGTTTAGTTTCATCGTGAAAACACAGAGCATTTTAATGAAGTCTTCCCTACAGAGCTGTGATCTTTTTTTGGGGTTGATTAAGGCGTTTTTAGTCTCCTTTCTTTTGTCATTCATGTGCCAAAGTAGACGGCGCTTCAAAGGCCAAAACATGTTTTTTTGATTGCATTGGGTAAAAGTAGCTTCTGTTCTATGGGCACAATCCTTGCACCCCTCTGCCTCTTTCTTCCTCCCCGTTATTTTGTGTTCATGTCACATACGCTCGGCGTAACCTCGCATTCCCAGAAAGACTCTCATGCTTTGTGTCGGGGGGCCGCGCAATCCCAGATGTCTTTACTTTTCGTGGAAGTAACTGAATTCCGAACACGTTCTGTTCATTTAGAAGCATTAGTGCCCTGAAACACTCAGCTATTTGGTGCTTTTCAGAAAATGGTGAAGTTGTTAGTATCTAAAAGTGTCAAATGACAATGTGTCCCACAGGGGGCGCCGCACTGATTCAGTGTTGCCCCCGATATTATGGAGGATCAGTGGTCGGCACGGCAAGACTCCACGCAAATTACAGATGGCAGATGGCCGTGAATCACCTGAGCTTGGTCTGCAGAGCTTTGATCATCCGAGGCTTTTAGAATGAATTCTGTCGGGGAAGACCACCATAATTATTCTGGATCAATGGGAAAAACTGTTCTCCGGCTCTTCATTAGACGTGATGGTCGTCTTCTTGTAGCTGATTGCGTTGGCCGGCCAGAAATCACAGCCTCTGCTCTCCGCACATCGATAGATCGTCAAGTTTTGGGCCCTCCGGAATTCTGATGAAGTGAATTAAAGCGGAAGGAATTCTGCCTGTAATCGATTACCTCTGATGTGAACGGATTCATTCCTTGACTTGCCAACGGAAACGTCTGGCGCCATGAAATCTGAATGTATTTCTTAGCCGAGGTATATGGAAAGTATAAGGCTCAGCGGTACATGCGATATGTTGCTTTTCCGTCACTTTTCGGAGTCCCTGCGTTCCTTTGGTTCTCTGTGAGTTGAGTTTGCTGCGCGGACAGCAGGTGTTCTGTTTGTAGGCGAGGAGCAGGATCCGTGCGCACGTTTTATTCAATGAGTCCGTCTGTTCCCTCGTCCTCTGCCAGTCTTCCTGCCCAAGCTGCTTCCCTTTATGAATGGCAGCGAGATGCGAAGGAGCCAGCCGGGGGGGGGGGG
>VKOC01000005.1:44298749-44317880 GCA_009364415.1 Spea multiplicata
CATAATTTAAAAATGATATCCCTGAATATTATGTTTTTGTAAGTATTCATTTTAGTAACATGAAGCCAACTACCAGTTTATTTTTTGTATCCGAAACAAATATCTTTAACAGTTAATGCTTCTGTTCCACCTACTCTGCTGAATTTTACATTTCTGTATCTAAATCCAGCAATAAAACACCATTCCTAATATTATCGATTGCCCCAACCCTTCCCAAAAACAATTCCCTCACCATGTCAAAATTCCGTCTCCTTTTTTTGGCATGTGAAACAAAATCAAGTATGTGATTAAATATTCAGAAGAAAGAATAAAATGACAAAAAACAATATTTGCATGGATAAGAACTGTTGAACCTGTCTAGTCTGCCACAGGGACTCAGAGATTTTTTCAAGATTCAGGATTTTTTACCCTATGCATGTTTAAATTCCCTCGCTGTATCCGTTTTTACCTCCTCTGCTGGGAGGCTGTTTCACTTCTCTGCCACCTTCTCTGTAAAGTAAAGCTTCCAACTTTGCTAAGGTTTATTTGCTTAACATACTCGAGTGGGCAATTAATGTTTTGTCTAAGTGGAACTGCACCTTTACGTTACCATTGACCTTTACAGAAAAGCCCCCTATCCCAATGCACCACTGGGAACAGCATGCTAAAGAACATAGGATCTGATGGCAATTAAGAACCATTTTGGGCTATAGGGACTCAAACCTTAATTGTTTAGCTGTATGTCTGTCCCATGCATGTTTAAATTCCCTCACCGCCATAACCTCTTCTGCTGGGAAGCTATTCCACTTATCTAACACCCAAAACTTCCTTTTATTACGTTTAAGCCTCTGACTCTCTAGTTTTAGATAATGTCAAAATAAACTTCCCTCCTGTATTTCATTAAATCATTTTATGTATCTAAATATTTCTATAGGTTCCTCCATAGTGAATGGACCAGCTGAGGGGGGGGGGCAGAAACTTCTCTTGGAACTGGCCCAATGTGTAGCTTTACACCATTGAGTTTAATCACTCAATAACGCCACTGCTTCCAAATCCAATGTTCCAACAAATACAGTACATGAAAACATTATCAGAACAATATTCAGAATTCCAAGTTATGATATACTACTTTTATGATTTATATGTAGAATGTTATAAATATGTATACTATATATATGTAATTCGCATAAACTTTACCCAGGACCAGTACTCCAAACCCAAATGTATTCCTGCTAATGTCAGCCTCCTCTCTTCCGCTTGATCTTCTGAAACTGTTTCCTCTTTCCCTTCTTCCAAAATATCTCCCGTGGGATTTTCTGCACTGTTTACGTCCATTACCAAAGGTCAAGTGATATGAGTGGGTTAAAATCGCCTTGATTTCTCACTGTAGAGAATCATTCCGTCTTGATGAAAATTGCTTTCGACAATGAAGACCCAGGGAAAACCTATTTACGCTGATCATGTTTGTATCTAATTTTACCTGCACAAGTTCTTGGAATGGCAGCTAATGCAGAAACATGAGACACACAACAAGCACACTCTTTGCTTACAACTGACTCCTCAAGTATTCCGGTTCAGAAACTGGCTTCGGTTCATGCACAATGCCCAACCGCGTAAAAAGATACTACTAGCCAAGTAAAGCAAGCCGAGCAATTGCCCCCTCTATGCTATTCCAAAGTTACATTTTTTCACCAGTTCAAAAAGCTTTTTTTTTTCTTTTTCTTCTTTTTTTGTGTTTCTCTTGCAGTTCCACTTCCAACCACCAGGGTGTCCAGCTTAACATGGAATAATTTTGCATTTAGAACATAAATAAATCCTTTCCGAACTTTCTAACGCATTCATTTTGATGAGCGTACATTGAACATGGCTCTATATTGTACGCCAACGGCTTCACGTAATGGTTGTCCATGGCCAATATATTACTGGACTATTTGACTGGTTTTGTCCCCAGGGTTAAAAGTTGCCAGCCCGCTCCTGTGTCCCTTTCTGGTGACAGGGTTACGTTCTAATATAACAGACCAGAATATTTCCTTTGGTTAAATAGTGTATTAACATTACAGTAGCAGTAATCTGGCACAGATTCAACATATTTACCTGAATCCGTTAGAAAATAATAGTACCAGAAGGTGGACACATCTGTTCTCAGATCCAATCGAACTTAAAAAATATTAAAAAGGGTTCAGAAGGTCTATAAAACGCATCTGTTAGACTACTCACTAAATCCTTGGTGAAAACATAAAAAAAAACTGTATTATTTTTGTACAAGAAGCAAGAAATATTATAAAGTCAAAAATAGCAGATTTCACTAAAAGTTTACAAAATCATACATTTATTGCAGTGATACAGAATTCAACGCTTTCTTGAAATTAAAGTTTAACTTTAATTAATTTATATGGGGGGATACTGTGTAGGATCTTCACCCATTATAGCAGCCTCATGCTCTGTCTGGATACATAATTTTAACAAGTTATTTTACAGTAACTTTATTATTATTACCTTTTTTACTCTTTTACTCTTTATTTATTAAGTGTCAACGTATTACCCAGCGCTGTACAAATTAAATGGGGCAGTTAATAATACATACTTAACAAATATACCTGAATACATCTGGTGTTGAGAACCCTGCCCGTGAGCCACCATCTAGCCTTATAATACTTTTATACAAAGTTCCAGGAAGGAATGGAGAGCTTTTGAGGGCCTCGCTCGAGAGCTTACAATCTAAAGGAATAGTACGGGTAATTGAAAGGAAAGGAGGGATGACAAGAGGGAGTAGTAACTCTCTTGTAGCTGTAATTAGGACTAAGTGGTTTCAGGATGCAGAAGAGGATGTAAGAATAAAATGAACAGAGAGGTGGGTGGGTTAGCGCTTGGTGTCCGAAGGTGGCTAACACACAGCTTGGGATATTGCAGAAAGGCTACAAGAGGGAGAAGATAGTTTTAGGTTAAAAAAATGGACAAGGTTATGGATGTAGGAGGTCAGAGGGGGAAGGTGATCAAGACAAAGAAATGTACTTTCCCAAAGTAAACAACATTTAGCCAAAAAAGAAACAATGTGCCCCAAAATACATATTTTCTGAACAATACCAAAAAGACAAAACAGTATTATGAAGGTATGAAGAGACGACCAGGGATATAGATCAGAGTTTCGATGGATGTGATATAAAAGGCTATTGTACAAACTGGAGAGAGGCTTAGGCATTAGGCAATATTGCTTGCGTCTGGATTTAAAATCTCATTAAGCTCCTGTGAAATCCTTAAGGACCGGTGACGTAGGGGATACATCACAAAAAATCCCCTATGTTATGAGGTTTAGGCACCGGCAGGGTTAAATCCCCGCCGGTGGACCATGATCAAGCTGTCAACCTAGCCTTCCCTGACAGCCGAGGGACAGAATTTGTAGGCCCGAGCTGTCAGATCGAATGTAACGGTGCTCTAATAAAACTACAGCTAAACGCGAGCACTGCAAAACTGTTTAAACAGCCTCGGTTATGAAGGGTACAAAAAAACAAAACAGCCCCGTCCTTAAGGACCACCGGACAGATAGTGCGCAAATTGAGTATAAAATATGGCATACAAGCCCCATCTTCTATGTGCCTACTCTGTGATATGTTGTGCAACGTCATTTATTTCATGGGCAGTCTAGATTATGTACAACCACATTTATTGGTTGATTAAGGAGCGTTGGGCCCTGGAGCAATTAAAAAAGGGGCCCCTTCTCTGGGTTTCCTGGCTTTAGCCACATGTTTTTCCCCTGTTCTTTTTATTGCTTTCTGACTCTTGTGGTCTTTTTTTCCCTTCTCTTTTACTCTTTCCTCTCTTTTTTTTTTCTTATCTTACTTGTGGTCCTTTTACATTTTTCATCCTCTTTACAACTGCTATACATATTGTAACTGAACGTCCTTTAAAGCACAAGGAATCAGTCAGAGATCTTTTAGAATCACTTGTCTTCTAGGGTAATATAAACGCCAGTTCCAGATCCAGATAAAATTGAAAAATTTATTTTCTTCAAACCAGCAGCTTAAACAAAAATACAATATAAACAAAAATAACCCCTTGCTCATCTGAGCACTAACTTAACATGGGATTGTGTTTCCTCTCTAGGTTGGGGTGGCTTCCTCACCTCCCAACAAAACACTCCAAACAAACAAAATAAATCCAGCAAGGCTTTTTGTCCAGCAGCTCTCTTGGCTGGGAATAAGGAGAGAGAGTCAATTGAACCAAGCTGGGCTTTTTAAACCCTCCTGATTAGACCAGGTGAGCTGTACTTGGTCACCTGTAAATCCTGGTCTGGATCTTAAAAACTGTTGGAGTACCAGCCCACCCTGCTCTTCTGGATACTCCACCCCAGGGACCCATTACACAATTTACAAATCACATTCCTATAGTGTAGTTGTTTATTGTGCTTCTCTTTCCCTGGGGCTTTAACCCCTTAAGGACCGGGCTCATTTTTCGTTTTCTACCCTGTGGGACCGAGGCTGTTTTGACACTTTTGTGGTGCTTGTGTTCAGGTGTAATTTTCTCCTCACCCATTTAGTGTACCCACATAAGTTATATATTGTTTTTTTCAGGACAAGATGGGCTTTCTTCAGATACCATTATTTTGATTGTATCATCTTATTTACTATAAAAAAAATAATAAAAACATGGTAAAAAAATGAAAAAAAAGACATTTTATGACTTTTATTTGAAAAATCTTTTACTCACCTAAAAAAGCAAGTAAAAAAACTAGCTAAATAGATTCTACTACTTGTCCTGAGTTTAGAGATACCCAATGTTTTTATGTTTTTTGCTGTTTTTTGTACGTTATAGGGCAATAAGTACAAGCAGCGTTTTATGATTTCCAAATCTTTTTTAACAAATCTGGTCAGTCTGCCTCCATCTCCTCTTTGGAACATCTTTGAAGCTGGTTAACTCAATTTAACCCATTCAAACCATATATTTTTGAAAACTAGACACCCCAGGGTATTCCAAATGCTGTTATTTTAACCCTTTCCATGCACCACTTATACAACTACACTTTGTCAAACTTTGTAATAGTAATTTTTTTTATTTTTTCCCCCACACAAATTGTACTTTAGTTATAGATATACAGGTCCTGGTATATGTCACTATCAAACAACACCCCAATGTGTGTTCAGG
Organism: Spea multiplicata; assembly: GCA_009364415.1. Lineage (NCBI taxonomy): Eukaryota > Metazoa > Chordata > Amphibia > Anura > Pelobatidae > Spea > Spea multiplicata. The sequence goes on from VKOC01000005.1 coordinate 44,303,868, forward strand.
AACATCTCCTGAGTACAGCGATACCCCACATGCATGGGTTTGTCAGATTGTTTGGCTGGTAAAAGGCTACTTTTGGGGCATGCGTAATTCAGGTGGTCATTTGGTCAGTCTCCCTCCATCTCCTCTTTGGAATATCTTTGAAGCCGGTTAACTCAATTTAACCCATTCAAACCATATATTTTGGAAAACTAGACACCCCAGGGTATTCCGAATGCTGTTATTTTAACCCTTTCCATGCACCAATTATAGAACTACACTTTGTCAAACTTTGTAATAGTAATTTTTTTCACACAAATTGTACTTTAGTTATAGATATACAGGTTCTGGTATATGTCACTGTCAAACAACCCCCCAATATGTGTTCAGGAACATCTCCTGAGTGCAGTGATACCCGACATGCATGGGTTTGTCGGGTTGTTTCAGATTTAAAATGCCACATTTGGGAAGTGCGCTTTTTTTCTCCATTTTGGTCAGTCTGTACCTATGCCCTATCTAGGCCACTCCAATTTACCCCATCAGCCATTTTTTTTTATATTAGACACCCCTTGGGTATTTGAAGTGCTTTTATTTTAACTCTTTGTTGAGATTTTTGAGAAATTTTAGCACTTGCTCAAAATAATAAACTTTATTTTTTATATTTGTTTTATTTTTTTAATACTTTTTTTATATATTTTTTACACATTTTGCTGGTACTGGATGGTTCATCTAGTGACATCACTGCATAATTATTTTTAAATGTTAGCACATTTTTTTTTATTTTTTTTTCCATTTTTTATTATTTTTTTTGAATATTTTACTAATCACATAGTGATTAGAAAGCTGGGCTCCATTGACTTGCATGGTTGAATGCAGTACCTGTATTCAACCAGCAAGTGGAGCCAGTTCTCTAGAGGGTCTGGAGACCATCTAGCGAACTTTTTCTTGTTTGTTTCTTTTTAACAGAGCGGCGGCCATCTTACTTGATGGCGAAGATCACCGGCAGCTGCGGCTGTGACCGCTCTCCGGAGCGGTCACAGCCCATCGAAAGGTAAGTTTTGGTGTCGCTGGATGCCTCCTGATCGAGGCATTCCAGCGACACCATTTAAGTTTAGGAGGCGATCGTTGATCGCCTCCTAAACGCTTTTAAAACGGGCGTCCGCCGCCATACAATGTATGGCGGCTGTTGACGCCCCGGGGAGGGGCCAGACATGGCCCCCGATGCCGATCTCGGCCTTGCTGAATGCCTCGACATCGAGGCATTGCAGCAAGGCCGTTTAAGCGAAGAAAGTGATCCTTGATCACTTTCTAAGCTTATTTAACTTTTTGACGGTTCAGAACCGTCAAAGGTCATTTAGTGACCTTCTTGTCATGACGGTCCTGAACCGGCAAAGGTCGCGAAGGGGTTAATTTTACACGTAAGGGCACAAAAAATTAGCCAAATTAGGGCGTATATACCGCCCATCCACTACTGTACACAATGTCACAATATACATATACTTAATCACACACACACACATTTATAGTATTTGCCCAGATAAAGGAACTATCTATCCTTAGATGAATTGAGGGCAGAGGGGGAGATGTCTATTAGACTTTGAGATCTTTTATATCTCTATCAGTTTAAGATTACTGTTTCTCTAAGCAGCCTCTGGACAGCCAAGCGAGAGCAAAGTAATCGAACAATTACATTGTCTAGATCCCCTTGATAGAAACTTTACATTTATGTCAGAACTGCTTTGCATAGACTGCCATGTTTTCTTTATTTTACCTTTTAATTGTGCATTAAATTAGCTTAGAACTGTACACACAGTTTTAGAACTACTACTAATTTGACTAAAAAGTATCGGTATCAAATTAAGACACCCCGTTGAGTTGCTTAGGTGAGGTTGTCTCAATTGTGAGTTTAGCCAAGACTCTGAATCACAAACCACGCTTTTTTCAGCACCATTAACACCAATTAACAATTAGATGGCTCGTTAAATCTGGTCCATGGTATCTGTCCAGCTCCTGCTGTCAGAGAGGAGTCCAGCCTGTCAAAATACAGCCTTCTCTGTGCAAGAAAAACATCTCTCTCTCTTCAGATCTGGTCAGGGTATCCCACCAGCAGTGAAGCCATTCAAATACCGGCTACTTGACAACCGTTATCTACACAGCAATCCAATGCCGTCGTCTGTGTATACAGATCTGATAACCCTGTATACCAAGCATACTTATAGCCTGTGTTAAATGACAAATTGTCATTTAATTGATCCTTTATTTTTTGGATGCATGTCTGTCTAACACTTGTTTAAGTTGTTTGAAATCTCATGCTGTCACACTCTTGGCACTTAGATGAGGACATAGATTGGCTTTTATAGCACTGACTTAATGTCCTTCCAATTTTGTCATGTTGCATCCAGTAAAATATTCCACTCGCTCATGACCTGTTGAAGGAACACTCTTGGCCCCGCTTATGTCATTTGCCAGCCACTGGCCTTAAAGTGCCAGGGCTGCCTCGTCATTCCCAGTCTGGCGCTGATGGTTACTCTTAACTTTGCACTAGGTTTCTGATAAGCATTGTCAGAAATATTTCAGCCAGGTGCTAGCAAGGAACCACGGACTTATTCTAAGCATCTGCTAAGAGGTTATGACCAATAAGTAGTCTTTAATATAATGGAAGCAGATCCACTAATATTTTTCTACCTTAAAGACTGTTGGCTTTAGAAAAAAATGGACTCACAATAGAAAGTTCTGCACAAAATCCACTAGTGTCTTAATGATAAAGAATATTGAAACTCCTCTTGTGACATTTCCCTTTTTGATGCTGGCATTCCAGGGTCTATAAATAAGTATGGTTTCAACGGGGCTGGAAATTTCCACTAGCAACGGATGATTTAAATCAAATCCATTAGATGAGTGAGGTGTCCAGTGTTCTAGATATTATTAGAGGTGGCTGCATCAAGGTGCAAGATACAGCCTTACAACTGCTATTGAAAGAAAATGCACTAATATGTCATTCTCGTTGCTGCTCACCAGGTGTTCTTTCTTTCTGCAGCTCCTTTTGTGGTCTTCTGGGGCTCATACTACAACTCCCCTGCTTCTAATTGGGCTTTTATGTACTTAAACACGAGAAGCTCATTTTTGTGGGGCACTGCCCTAGGTCTGAGAAAGGACAGAGCCCCGGTATCTACCCCTGTGTCCGTCATCCTCTCTGATGAGCTCTGCGGTGTGATGTCATGCGCTGAAAAGGATGTGCAGCGCCCGGTACAAAATGCTATAGAATGCTATATGTTCTTCAGCTTAACAGACCACCTCATACCTGTGTAAACCCAGCGTATTTTCAAGACCAGATAGTAAAGCAACTAACATAACTTTATTTTTGCATCACTGATCAGCTCAGCCATATCTTTTTATTTTCAGAGCTTCTGGACGCTCCGCCAAATCCAGCTCTAGACAGTTTGAATTAACTACAATGTATCACATTGTAAAGGGACATTTATCATGTATTAAAACATTAACAGTACTGTATATCACCATACCTGGGAACTCTTCAGGGTTTGCCCAGAGACTTCATGTGAAATGCTGCTTTTCCAGGTCACTACAGGGAAACTCCAGGTCGCGAGTTGAGGCAAGCCCCCTCACACCCCTCACACTTCCCCTCCAACAATGGCGTGTGTCCTGCGACATCAGCAGAACATCCTACCCATATCCCGCAAGGAGGGCTCTGGTCAGCCAAAGCCAGGAAGTTCCCAGGTATGTATATCACAATAGTAGTTGGGTAGAACTCAATTCTGGGATTTCCCAGTAGCTATGTTGGGACAGTTGAGTTGGGTGAAGGGGTAGTTTAGGTGGCTGAAGCAGGCAGAACAGGGTAGAGGTGGAACAATGGTGCAGAAGGGAAAATGAGAAAGGGGGTCTGAAGGAGCAGATGGGGTGGCTGAAGGCACAGATATTGGGCTGAGAAGCAGTTGGGGTTGAAGTGGCTGAAGCTCCTCATTTCAAGTGCACAGAGGAATCCAGCAGAATACCCTCTCACCATTCATGTGCTTCGCAAACCTAGGCCTTTTGACTTGCAGGACATGTATTTGGCTAAACACTTCTCTTGGTTGCCAAAGTGCAAATGCTCTAATGCTCACGAACCAGCTACAGTGCTGGCTAGCATGACAGTTCCAGAACCCACTTCAAACATGATTTCAGTGGGGCTCCTTTTCTACCACTGCTTACATAAAGAATCCTCAATGGGTTTTAAAAAACTGCACTATTGGGGGGGGGGGCGCACTGCAGATATGGAGCTGCAGCTTCTCTTAAAGGTATATATATTTTGCAGCAAATGCATATTAACCTACTTTTCATTGTAAGGGTGTATGGGACACTAGACTTGCCCTTTAAGATCCAATAAATATGCATTAAATTCCTAGGAACAGCATCATATGCTGTCCTGATCTTTTCTTTTGTGAAAATCCAAATTGTTGATGATTGACAGCTCGTCTTCTGGAAGACAGCTTGTGAAGATAACTGGTCAACAGGACAAAAGGCGTATAAATGGCAGCTAAAATGCTGAAAAGCGACTACTTTCAAAATCAGCGTCGGGATGGCACAAAACCTAGCTTTAATTTATTTATTGTGAAAAAGTCACAAAAGGAAACACATCAGAAATGTGAAAAGGTGATTTGTTCCTTTTCTTTTATCTGAAAATGATCTGTCATGTATTAAATCGTTATTTATATGTGGAACCCTTGTACTTTTGTATTGGTCACTATGACTTGGAACATTTAGTACAGTCATAGAAAAACATGATTCACGGGATTTATAACGTTTTTATTCTTAGTCCCATCTCCCCTTTTGTTTCTGTAATTTCATACTCTTTGATAACACGCTATTTGTTTTGTTTGTCTCATTTAAACATTGTACAGGGCACCGGAATATGATGACGTTATATAAATCAATACAATTATACAGGGCTGTTTTATCGAAAATAAATGATGTTTTAAAGTTATTTTCCTAGACTCATGTTAACGTCTACGTTTAAGAATAGGAAAAATAGTAGAAAAAAGTTACGCTTAATCCTGTTATCCCCAGGGGACCTCTATCCGATCCTGTATGCATGTATTCAAATTAGAGCATAAGTAATGTGTAAAAAAATCTAGCTAGGTTTCCAACAAAAACATTTTAATCAATATAATTAGCGGTATTGTGTATGCATGACCATTTTTTTTAATTTTCTTAGTCTTTCTACTTAACCCCTTAAGGACAATACTGTTTCTTACTCGTAGTATATTGTGGGCCAATGGCTCTTTTAACATTTTCTTCTTTCTCATTTCGTGCTCCCACACATATTATATATTGGTTTTTTTCAGGACAAACAGGGCTTTCTTTAGGTACCATTATTTTTATCATATCATCTAATTTACTATAAAAAAATGATAAAATATGGTGATTTTTTCGGTAAGAAATTATTTTCTCACTTTTACTCATCTGCAAACACTAATGAAAAATCCTGCTAAATAGATTCTAGTCTTTGTCTTGAGTTTAGAAATACCCAATGTTTTTATGGGTTTTTTTGCTTTTTTCTGCACGTTATGGGGCAATAAGTACCAGTAGAGTTTTGCTATTTCAAAACCATTTTTTCCCCAAAGCTGGTCATTCTGCCATGTGCTATTTCGGGTATCTTTGAAGCCGGCCAATGAAATTTACCACATCAAACCATATATTTTTAAAAACTAGACACCCCAAGGTATTTGAAATGCTGGTATTTTAACCCATTCCATGCACTAATTTTACCATCAGCCTTTGTCAAACCTTATAGTAGTACATTTTTTTTGTATTTTTTTTTGTATTTTTTTTTTTTTACTAATCACACTGATTAGTGAGCTGGGCTCCATTAACCTTGCATGGTTGGATGCAGTACCTGCATTCAACCTGCAGGAGGAGCTCGAGAGTTCTCAAGAGGGTCTGGATAGACCCTCTGTGAACTCATTCAGTTTTCTAATGTTGATGCCATCTTGTGAATGGCAGCAACGTCATTTACATGATGGCACTTGTGGTTGCTCTTCGCAGCAATCACAAGGCTATCGGGGTAGGGGGATCGCTTCCTAAGCTGTTTTAAAACACATTGGCTGTTCTCTTTAGATGAAAGAATTCTACTAGTAATTAATGTATAATTACATTTATGTTTAATCAGGACATTTATTTAAATAGAGATAATTATTTGTGGTTGGCAGACAAGAGAAACACGACCCGTTATTTCTATGACTCCTTAGAATCAGGATCAGTCATGGCTTGTTATACATATACCTGGGAATGTTACACGGTAGGCTTTCAGAGCCCGCCGTCGTCTGGGGGCATGGCTTTGTGAGGGAGGCAGAGCTAGGCACAAAGGGGTGGGATTAGCCCCAGATGGCCTTTAATAGGTGGGGGGGAGTGGGTGTGTCTCAGAGAAAGAAGAACCTTGCCAGGAGACTCAGGGAAGCAGAACTTCACTCGGAGACTCTGATCAAGCTTAGATTGCTTCCAGGTATGATTATATTGATAGAATATTTTAACATAATTAAAATAAATAATATATTGCAGTTTCTGTTAATACTTTTGATGGACATTTAGTTGTTAGAATGATCTCTTGATAGTATCAGCCTCTCATCGTATTCTGATGGCTTTGTTCACATTTTTTATTTGTTTACATTTGTTTTGTGGTTTATTTGTTTACAGAAAACCAATTTCCTGCACTTTTTGCTCAAAAGAAAGAGAAGTGCAGGATACCTCTTTTTGCATTATTCTGGTCACTTGGAGTACTTCCGCAAAAGGACAGAGCCATGGAATGCCCCACAGCGATAGCCTCTCCCTTATTGCTCCAATCGGGGGAATTGTGTGCGGAGGCTTTTCCCATTTGAGGAAGCTCTTCGGGAGGCCGGGTAAAAGGAGCAAATAACAGGGAGAACCGGACCAAAAAAGAATACAGAAGAATAAGAAAAGGCAAGACAAAAAGCAGAGCTGTGGAAAAGGACACGGGTACATGGAAGTAGTTGGCAGAGAAGGTACAGAGACATTGAGAGGGAGCATGAGAGTAAAAAAACAATGAAATGCAAACGCAAATTTGAAGTGCCCTGTTTTGTTTGTTTCACTGGTAGTCCCTTCTTGTACAGGGCGCTTGAATGCCCCCAATTTTGTACCAGTGGGAAGCCAGGATACATCTCATCACTTCTCATCCTAAAAATTAAATGTTCTAAAAAAGCCATTATACATAGTTTGCTTCATCGACTGGGCAGTCCGTAGGAGAGGAACATCTATCTGAACATGTACAGTCCACATCAGCCATGTTTTCCAGGACACATAATTTGTACATATTCCTGACGAGCCCAGATAAAATGCTGCCCTGCAGTATGGAGGGTACCTGACTAATTGGTTCCCTTCCATGAGCCTATACATCACCCATACTGCAGGGCAGCACTTTATCTGTGGGAAAACATGGCCGACGTGGTCACCCTAGACCAAACAGCACTACATAATGCTATCAGGATGTTATTCTCATTGAATGGGTGAAGCCGACCGGTTCTGAATACTCTACATAGAACAGAAAGACTGAGAAGACTTGGACTTTTTCAATGAGCAGCCAGTCAGGAAGGGTAAGGGAGACAAAATCTCAACAGAAATGGAAATTTTATACAATACATTAGTAATTTTTACATGCTTTTGATTAATGTCACCATTTTCTTGACAGAACTGCTTTAAATTACAATCATGAATAATTCCATACATGCGTTCTATATCCTGCAGACTGCCAGACTGCTTCTCAATGGCACGGCATTCACAATTAACTACTGAACACCAGTATGCTTGACCTAAACACCAATAAACATGTTTTTCATTTCATAGACTCGGGATGCCATTGGTACTGTCAAAAGCAGTGCATATCCTGTAGCGTACAACTCTCATCACTGCTTGCCAGTAATTAGTCCCTGATGTCAAATTTGCTTCCCCAGCTGCTTCCAGGCAAAGTAATAATGGGCTTCCTACACACTTGTGTCTTACTTTTGCTTATTGGACAATCTAGTTTTTTTTGTTCTACAGATGATTTATTTCTAGATAAATGACAGATATTTCTTACTGTGCCAAGGTAATCATCCCAGAGGATTTGTATATTAAATCGTTCCAAGGAAGTAAACACAGCATTGTTATTATTAGCCCCCTACAGGCACATCATATTTCATGCTATACGCAGTCATCATCCTTGTGCAATAATGTCATTTTCATGGATATTTCAGCCCCGGTTTAAGAATGTAATAGTTGCTTTCTAGGAAGCTGTAAGTGAACTGGAGATGTCACTTAGAAAAATAACATAAATCATTTTGCATCAAATACAGAAAAAATATAATTTAAAAAAAATGTTAACTTTCATCTCTGAAACTTGTAATATACAAAGATGTCAGGCTAGATTTCATACATTTTTTTATACTTACTTTTAAATGTATGTACTTTTTTTATGTAGTTTTATAATGTTCTATGGTAATTAATGCAAATTACCCAAGCCTATCCTAAAGAGTAGTTCCATTGTAAACTCTGTTGATATATCACCTGTAGCGTAGCGCTGTACAATAGTTAGACAAGACATAACAAGTAGTATGTAACATAACAATTTGACTTACAGAAACAAGTGAAAACATTTCTTAACCCCTTAAAGACCAGAGCTATTTATCCAACTTCCCCCTTTCTCATTATTGAACCCACACTAAATAGGATACACTTCTCCTGGGATGAGACTCCTCCCTCATTTCAAGGGTTTTGTAATTACAATGGCATTATCATGACAGTAGACCCATTCCTTATGGCCCGATGACAGCAGTGTAATCTCTTTAATGTCCAATTTTGCATTAGTGCCAAAATGGACCCATCTAAAGCTACTACTTGAAGTTCTAAGTAAGAAAAATCAGAAAGTCAATTTTTGGGCAAATATTTGTGTACGTTCTTCGTGTTCGTTTTTTTTTTCGTTTTCTGACAGTTTTCTAGCAGGGGTTAGTACAGGGTTAACACTGTAACAGTTAGCAGCAGCTTTGGTGCCAGGATGTTAAAGGTTCGCAAGAACCTATTGGTCGCCGGCAGTGGGCTCCTCTGGCATCAACCAATGAAGGGCAGCTGTTCTTTGCCATAGGAAATCAAATCCCCATTCCTCCGAGGCCACGTTGTACAAAGCAACTTGGCTTACTGAAAATACATATCGTCTACTACTATAAAAAAGGGAATAAAGGTCATACTTCCTTTTTTAATAATGTCAGTGTCCACCCCTAATCACAGGGCATAAAAGCATTTAAGTACTCTCAAGAGACCATTCCATTTAGCTCATTTTGCTTCCGTACGTCTCAGTAATTGTCTTAAGTGAAGTCGCCGCAAGTGGGGGGAGGACCAGTTACTTCTGATAAACAGTGTAGATATATAAAGTGTGGCAAGCTTATGTATGCAAAGCCAGGCCCATAACTATACCCAGAGAGTCTGGAGACTGGAGACTCTGGGTGCAGCTCCGGTTCTCTGGGTCATAGTGCTCAATCTCCGGCTTTAGACACACACACTTCCGTCCCTATTCCCCTCGCACCCCGTATGTGTTGGAAGCCTGGAAGCTCCCAAGTATGACCATAACTTGGTCTCATCCTAGCTACAGGACATCTGTATCCCAGACATGTTTAAATTCCCTCACTGTATTAACCTCTACCACTTCCACTTATCTAGCCCCCTTACTAGTAAACCTCTGACCCTCTTAGTCTACATTATGGCCTCTTGTTCTAACATTTCTCCTCATTTGTAGTTTATTAAATCTTTGTATGTATTAAAATGTTTCTCTCACACCTCCTCTCTTTTTCCTTCAAGCTTTACATATTAAGATCCATTAGTCTTTCTTTAATAACGTTTGCTTTACAAACTATTCTCCATTTTAGTAGCCCTTCTCTGAACTCTCTCCAGCATGTCTATATCCTTCTGGCGATGGGGTCTGGGGATGGAGTACATATAATAATTGGTGAGGTCTAATCAGAGATCTGTAAAAAGGCAGAACCACCTATTTCTTTCTGCTTCTTATACCTCACGCTATACAACCCAGAACGCTGCTTGCTTTTTCTGACGCTTTATTGCATTACCTGCATCATCAGCTTACCTTTAAGTCCTCAGAAATAATTATTCCCAAGTCCCTCTCTTCTGTTGTCACTGACAGAACAGCACCCCCCAAATATATATTTTGCCTTGAGATGTCCCAATCGCATTATTTTATGAAACTGTAGCTGTTACACCTTCGACCATTTCTCTGATCGATTGCCATTTTTCTTGTTCCTCCAGGAATGTCTAATTTGTTGTAGACCTTTGTATTATCACTAATAAAAATATTAACAAGCATGGGTCCCATAACATGCATTGTATGGTGGGCAGTCACAAAAATGAGAGAAGTTATAGTAAACTTGTAACATTTGTCTTTTTAAGCTCTGTATCATTAAAACATCAACACCTCATTGATAATGTACAAAGCAACTAGTGCGGTGTGTGCCTTGCTTAGTTATTACACAATAAAAGTACATTCTTCTCCATTTCAAACAGCTTGCCTATTCAGTAAGTCCTGTTAAACATCACCTAGGACCTCTCTCCAATTGATGGTGTATTAATATTGCCTTTGCTGGGGAAAATTACTGTCATATTCATAATAATGGAGTTAACCTTAGCCCTGTGCAGACGGTACAATAAATCAGATTTAATTTTAACTTCTACTCCCCTATATCATATTTTTCATTATGCAGTGCTATCACCGTGGTGACACACAATTGGTTTCACCTCCTACTATCTTGTTATTGTATCCATGCACCGCCTTGCAATTACTTACGCTTTATAATGAGAATTCGTAGTCAAATGCAGCTACAAACTTTTAATGTATGAATATGAACCACTCTTGCCATAATTAATTGGTGGGGAGGGGTTGTCAAGGGGCGATCTATATGCTGGTAGCGTAGGACCTTCTCAAGAGCTATGAAGCCAACCACTTACAAAGATAAGTAAGAATAAACAGACCGATGCCTGTATAAAAATAGAGCACAAGTTCTATAAATAAAAGGAGCTATACTCATGTACTGTAAGAAGAATACAGAGTAAGGGACTCACGCTTTATTTATTGAGAAACGGCTTTAGAATAAAAACAGGCGTTTGGCTTTGTATACACAGCCTAATGCTCTAGTTAGTAAAATATTCATGTATGCTACTGAGTGAAAAAAGGGTTTTGGCAGATATTGATTTATTTATTATCCAAAAGAACAATAATCAGAAAATGTCCATGTGAGTGAAGAATAAAATGCATTCTATAGCATGCTGGCAGGGTTGTGGTGCAAAAAATCTGGAAAGCATCAGTTGAATAGCAATAGAATACGACAGGTACCGAGTATAATTATAATCTACAGTTACAATGGTCTTATACAATGCTTTTTTAACTTTTTTTTTACCAAAAAAATAAGTATTTAGAAAGGCTCCATCCACTGTGGAGCAGGGTCTCCAGAATACTCAGGGGTGACATTTTGGCTCAGGAATCCTCTTGAAGACTTTAGCGGTCCCTTTCCTTCCAAGCAGGGACCACGGAGATTCAGCCCTCCCTTGGTCCTACCAGGGAGGGAAGCAAGGGGCTACATATACCCTTGGGGGGAGTGTAGACACAGAAAAGCAAGACTGGGGACCTGGTGTACTCTGTGGCCCTATACGGAGCACAGCCATTGTCATGTTTTCCTCGTGTATTAGAAAAATGCATACGGCTAAGTGATTTAGGAATCTGCTCTTCATTGGATGCAATGCGAATGTATGATTTTAGTTTTTTAGAAAGGAAAACATACCCGAGTCAGAGGAATATCATTTGATTTTTCAACTACTGAAATAAAACTACAAAAATATCAGTAAACCTCTAAAATCATACATACCTGAAAAAAATAGGCATCCGTATGACATTGAAATAAACCTAGGACCTGACAGATTTTTTTTTTGTAATGTCAAAATATATTGCTAAAATGTAAATTAAAATTTTAAAAAAAAATTCAGCATCAGAAATAAAAAGTAAAAAGGTCTTATTTTGGTGATCAAAAATAAATCACCAAAGGCTTAAAAACTGATTTTATTTCAGGCCCTGGTGTGCTGAATGAACGAAGCATCTGCGAGGAAGAGTATTGAATAAGATAGCATTATCTCAACAGGAACCAATTATCTTCGGCAGAGCTGTCAAACCTTTCCGTGTAGTGAGCCTTTGGACTGACAGCTAGTTAAGTCTAGATATAATATTAATATATTTTTTAAAAAAAAAAATACCTTAAAATACCATACAACAAAACTAGTCATTTTGTTTAGACTCGTAATGGATTAAAAAACTGTCACAAGTAATTTCTATTTAGTTATCCATTAAATCTGTCAGAAAGAAGTGTGTTGCATTAAAGTACTTCCCTTTAGACACACAGGAACCACAGGTGTTGGTGTTCTCATTTTTGAACATTTAGTTCCAATATTGCAAAATAAAACAATAGCAAAAACAAAATAGAGCTGAAAACGAGAAGGGAATATTCTGATTTAGACGGACAAATACATTGCTCAACATTCATCATTATGTAAATATCTCGTGAGACAACCACACTACATGTGTTGTGTGAGAAAAATGCTAAATAAATATATAATTATATAAATATATAATTTACAAAGTTTCTGTCAACTGAGCCTACTAAAAAATTCTATTAAAAAGAGCTTGCGGGAAATAGATGGACTGCTCGTATATAAAACTCAAACTGCATAGAGCCTTCTACAACTACTCAAATCTATAGCATAATAATATAAGTGTCAGGACCCTCGGGGTGTCTGGTGCTGTGAGAGGGAGCCCAGTATACAGGGGGGTACGCAGTAGTAGGTATCCAGTACCTAAATACCTAAATAACAAAAATAAGTGCAAGAAATACCAGCAGGATATGTTTTCAGGCCTGATCTGATGGTACAAGTGCTGAGGTAAATCAAGATGGCAAGCAGGCATGGCAAACCATAGAGGACAGAAATGATACCTATGGGGGGGCTAGCATAGGCTAGCATGACTCTAATAGATAAAATTGGCTGTGGCCTTTTCTTATCCATATTCAATGGTGTGTAGTGTCATTATTAGGGTTAATGGAGGTTAAGCCTAGCCCGGGAAATCAAGGCTACAACAGTCATATAGGCGCACATAAAGCAAAAAAAAAAAAAAGAAAATAAGTACACAGCCTAGTAATAAGACCGAACACAAATACAAAACATGTGAAGATGTAGTTAATCGTATAGCCATAAAGATATAAGCTTGTCACTACTTCACAGCATTTCCAGGGGTTGTTTTTCCCCCTCATATTTATGCCTTCCATTCTCATGTCTGATAACGTTCAGTAACTGCCCTTGCAATATCCTGACCCTTTATACTCTACCCAATGCTATTTATTATACAGTATTATTATGGTTTCTTGGCGGCACATGGTACTGAAGATGTGGTTCGAGATTGATGTCTTACAATTTCCTTTAAAAAAGGTTTTTTCTTGCTGGGTGCTGTGAATTTTTTATTAATAAGTTATTTGTTTTTACAATTAATGCATTGTGCCATTGACTGATGTTTGACCCACATTAAAACTAAATTTTCATTCCAGTTTAAATCCTTTTTTTTGTCAGATCTCCAAAAATACTTTAAAAAAACTTTAACTGTTTCTAACTTGCAATTTGTAATTTCTTTAATTTACAAGAAACTTTTCTATTTAACATGATTGTAGTTTTCTTACAAAAGGCTTTGCATGATTTGTGCACTTTTGATGTAAATATGTATTATATATGGATATTTTATATAATATCCATATAAATATAGAATCACAAAGACTCCAATGATCACCAAATATTCAGATATAGACAATCACAGTTGGATCTTTCCTTAGAAATGATGGACACAGGTCGTTTGAAGAAGGAGCATAATATGGCATGGCATATAGGGGTATAAGGCAATTTTGGAGGCAGAGTGGCACATAGGGGGTCAAAAGGCATATCACGGGGCACAGTGGCATATAG
>VKOC01000005.1:44329759-44346358 GCA_009364415.1 Spea multiplicata
CTCTGTGCCAGTGCAGCTGCGGCAGAGCTGTTTTAATGCTGAGCGCCGGGGCCTGGGATATAAACGTCGATATCCATCGCCCGGCGCTCAGCCCCAAACCAGTCCTGCACGCGGCAGCTGCTGATCGGGCAGCTGTGCACCGGGGGCACTTAAAACCCTGGGGGGGATTGCCCTATTATCGGTCCCCCCCGGATGATTTCCTGGGGGGGATCTGTCCCCCCCGTCCCCCCCGGTTCCTACGCCCGTGAAAATGCCCATCTCGTATGTTTACTGATGCCAGCTTGCATTTACACTCAACTTTATCATAACTTCACTCACGTGAACTCCTCAAGAGTAGAAGAGTTCATCAGAGTTGAAAAACAACAGCTAATGCAGAGTTACTTGTGGGCTGTAAATTCAAGTTTTAAAAATGTATTATTCCCATGGCAACCATTAAATGCTCCAGTCAGTAGGAACATTTATTTGGTTTCTGTGATCATAAGACTACATTTCAAATTCTGTACCTGAATCACCGTAGACATTACAAATATACTTAAAAGGGGTAAGTAAGTTTTGAATATGCAAAAGTGGTGTTGGCAGATTTGATGGTTGTAGATAGGCTGAATCAGTGTTTATTAAGAGTACGAATTTACTGTTAAGCTATAACTCACTGACTTTACTATAAATAATGAAGAGCCAACAACAATCAGCTCGTCCTGAAAAAAGAATATGTAAGCCTTGTATAATGTACATGTAAACAAGTGAACACCTCATTGACTTTTAACTCCACGTTTTATACGCCAGCTCACTGGGGCTGGCCATCATGATGCTGCTACATATTGAGGGTAAACTATTACAAACTCTTAAAAAGGATGAATATTCTTAAACATGCATGAAACAAGAAAATGCTGAATATAAGACAAGACCATGGACTGAATGAGATTTGAGGTTTTTACAGCAGGGAAGTGGGTAGACGAGATGGGCCAAATGGTTCTTATCTATCAAGTTCTATGCATCTATGAATCTGTCTACTTTAAATTGACAATGTTTCTTTGTAAATGAGTTTTAGTTGTCTTCTTCTGAAGTAGCATCGCTGCGGATACTATTATTTTGCTAAACACTCGTATGTGACCACGTGACCAGCTTCCTAATGCTGTGAGATCTAAATCCATTATTTTTCATGTTGCTTCAAATATTTCACCATCTAGAATGCGATTGATTATGACATTAAGATTGAAAATGTTTTACCAGCGCATTAAAGATCACTTCCACTATGGTTTCTGCGTTTGCTGCGTTGTTTATCATTGAGATTTCCCCTAGAGATGTTTGAAACCACAAATAATTATTTTATGCAATGCATTGAGAATTTTTGTTATGTACTCTCTTAGAAATCAGGTTATTAATAGTCAACATCTTTCAGCTTACTCTACTTAAAAGTAATTTTTAATAATTTTCATAATATCATGGTACTTGCATTGACTATTTTTTTTAGTGGTCCATCTCTATGCTATTTTTGTATGTATACTGTATGCATAGTGTATACTCAAACACAGTACGGTTCATAAGATGTTTGCTGTAAGGCAGGTACGGAATCTGTTGATATTCTATAAGCTAATGCAATATAATGTAGTACTGAAACCACTGTTTGTGGTCTACTCATTAAAATGTTCTCAAATATTGCATGCCAGGGGTTTAGTTTAGAGCAATACTTAACTTCCATATTATATATATAGATATCAAGAGAACATGATAAACACATTTATAGCTAAGCTTCTAAAATTGACCTCTACTACTCTGACTTTACGCCATGTAAACAGCCACCTTTTCTTTTTACGGCAAATCACAGTATAATTTGAGGACAACTGTACACTAAGTTATATTAAGTTAATTTCTGGTCAAAATGAATGATTTGTTGACTAATCACTTAAATAAAAATGGCTAAGCAGCCCTCATGGGCTCAGTAATGGGACTTGCAGCAGCTGTCACCCAGTTGTGTTCATCTGAAAATCCATTTTCTTCTTAGCTCTGATTAAGTTTTTAATATAATGTTGCCATAAACTCCTTTTCCAAATTTTGCTATATATATATATATATATATAAACAGCTGGATGTATGTTTACTATACTGTATATTTTTTTTCAATATAAATAAGTCCAATACGTTTACATTATCTAATGTGTAGATATAAATATATATCACCTACAAGTAATTAGAAACAAAATAATAGATTCACGCAAAAAAAACAGTGTTTATGATTTAACAGAACTGGGTATTATTTCAAGAAAATATCACTGATTGTAGATGTAATTGCACCAAAAAAAGTTCTACAAGAGGTTAACAGATACAGAATTTCCTGGTCTAAAAAGTACTTTAAACAATGAACCTTCACTGGTTTGCCATTCCTGTATTATGAGTCATAATGAGCATTGCATACATTTGTCTTTAAAAAATAGGCACGTTTACAATGTTTTTTAACTTATGTGATTTTAAAAACTATCTAATCCTTAAACTATTTTTGTTTCATTCATTCTTTACACAAAAGTTAAAGAGGAACCTCTCTCTCCCTAAGATATCGGATGTAATCTATGGCAGGACATTTATATTTGGACATAAAAATGATTAAATACATATTAAGCATAAGCAAATGGTATAACCTATGTTGAAAACCTCTTTGATTTGCGATATCCATGTAAAACAAAATTCTAAGGAGACAAAATCAAAGTGGTTTCTTTTTTTCCTCACTTGCCTGGTCTTCATTATTTCATGCAGTTTTCCTCAATAGTTATTTTTTCCCAGGGATTATGGACAAAATTCCATGACAAAAATGTATGCCACACTCCCAAGTATCCCTCTTTAAGAAAGTCAGTCCTTCTTTGGGACCTAAATCCCTCTGTTTGTCTTCTTCATCCCCCATCTAGGAGCTCAGAATATTTGCTAGGTTTGATAATATCACAGTGTTACGTATTTATTTATAACATATAAAACATCTCGCTAAAGTCAAGCCAAACCTCTAACCACATCCCCCAAAGCAAATATGTCCCAATTTGGCCATTTCAAACGGTATGGTCTATCTTTAGTCTCTTGGTAATAGATTTTGTCAACATGTCTTCCAGATTTAACAATTTTGAAGTTCAGTAGAGTAAATAAACATTTGTAATGACATTTACTAATTACAGTAAGCAATACATATATGTATTTTTAACCCAACTTCTATCTACCATGAAAACTGCCATCTTAACTTCATGTTCTCTGGATCTGCTTGATTACCAATGGTCCAGCCCTGGGAAGAATAATGAGGAGGTGGCCTTTCATTGCAATGCACAAAGTATGGGGCGCTGTCGGACAACTAGGCCAAAAGGCCAGTCCAGGACTGATGTCTCCCCATTAAATTGGTTGAGACCATCTTTGTGAGGAGGGGGTGAAGAAAACACGAGGTAACATCAGGAAATACAAATTGATTTGTTAAGCAAATTTGTCAATTGCTGGTTAGTTTTCAGAAATGAAATGGAAATAAAACCATTAATGGTAAAAAAAAGCATATGGCATATTCTTAGAAACAGGAATAAAATCTGCAATTTTAAACTTAAAAATTGACAGCCCTTTCTTCTCCTCCCTTCCCTTTCTACTTTCTCCTCTATATCTCCTTCTCCCTTCTCTTCCTATTTCCTTTTTTCACAACCTTATCTTTCGCTCTCTGTGCTCTAGAGCCCGCCAAGACCGATCCGTGCTCCATGGTTAAGGGACGCGGGATAACAGGGGAGTTTTGAAACCTCGAAACACTCATTATTTATCTCTGTGAATATCACTCTATTAAGGCAGTGGCCTACTAATAGCCTCATTAACCTTTTCCCCTTTTCTTTTATTCTGTATCCCTTTAACAAAACAATAAATATTCATTTCCCCAAAAAAAAAAAAATCTGCAGGCATAACAAACAACGCATATATTGTCATTTATTTATGAAAAAGGATATATCTTGTAAGAAAACTTTTGTACACTTTGTAATTTCACATCTGTTAACAATCCCCCAAACCTCCAAAAGAAACAAAAAAAACCCTCTAAAAGTCTAATTCTAAAATTGGGAAGCTGTGAAACTATTAAACCAGGATATGAATTTAAATTCATGACTTTGCTGTACACCATATAACTTTTTAGAAACAGATGGACTGAAACATCCCTGTGGGTCTCATTAATACCATAGCTGGAAAACAAAAGAACATCATTTGCAGACTTCAAAGAAAGCACACCAGTGTTCTCAAAAGAAAAATGAAAAACTTCTCAACAATTTACACCACAGAAATTAATACAATTTGAAACCTCTGAGCTTAATAAATCTATCTCGGCGTATCTACAGTAGGTGAGCATATATATAAAATGACTAAAAAACAGTAACAGGGAAAGATCACTTACTCCTATCATAAAGCAAAGACTCACTTTATGGGTTTAGTTGTTGACGGGTATATGATATCCTTGAAATAACATATATTGATTTTGGTTCAGTATTATTAGTTCATTTACACCTTTTGGTTTATCTTCTATAGGTTTGGTTTTAATTAAGCCAAAAAGGAGAAATTGCAGGTATCCTCAGGCTCTTTCAACAGCCACCATAGCCACATCCTCGAGTCCTTTGTACCCCCAGCTGATGCATAGCGCTGTATATTGCTTAATATCAGGGCAGTACTTTCAATGGGACATAGGAGCACCTGTCCCAAGTGCCACAAAGATGTTAGGTTTTCTTTAGCTTCCATGCCTTTGTGCTCCCATTCCACTTCTGGAAGCAGATATGTCAGGTATCTAAGATTTCATTATGTTTTTGAACAAGTATTGTGTGTTTAACTTAATTTATAAACACATGTTCAGGTTTGTCTTGCCATTTTAATAAAAATATTACTACTATTACCATTACTTTTAGGGCTGTAAAAGACTGGGAGTGATACACTCACACCCAACAAACATTCTCAGCTCTCAGAAAGGAGGCTATTTAGAGTAGGAAGAGAGGTACAGGGATCTTGGTCACGATAGGGAAATCTGTCTCTAGTAGAATGGTCCAGGAGCTGCCACCAATTCAGCCCTAGAAAGATATGCCATTGTCTGTCTGCCCATAAGTCCAGGCATCCCAAGCAGCCACCTGGAGTGCTTCTTGTTAAGACTTGCCCTGCCTAAAGAAGCATGTTATTCAAGTTCATGTAGACTGTAGAATAAAGTAAAATGCCTATGTATAATGCCTACCACTGCCAAGTGATGTCATCTTGACTTATCTTATCTGTCCAAATAAATTATGTGAAAATACAGGAATAATTCACACAAAAAGTAATCAAGGAACATTTACATACAATGGGTAAACAGGACATAACAAGTAGTATATAAACATAACAAACATAACAATTGGACTTACAGAAAGAAGAGGTAAGGAGGGCCCTACTCAAACAAGCTTAGACTCTAGAGGGAGTTAGGGTGTATTACACAAGAGGAAACTACTGTTTGGATGGACCAGCCACACTAGTATAAGTATTGTTCGGAGGTAACTTAAGGAAGATGGGGAAAACGGCGTTAGTGTGTAAGAACGCGGGGAACCGCGATGAAGAGCTTTAAAATTTAGAGTTAAGGTTCAGAAATGAAAAAAGAGACCTTAAGGGGAGAGGTGTTAGTAAAGTGATGGGGGAGGAACACAAGTCTAACAGCAGCGTTCATAGTGGATCGTAGAGGGGTGAGACGGTTTGAGGGAAACTAACTAAGACTCTGTCTCATACCGTCTCACAATAGTCAGGGCAGGAGATAATGTGGGCACAAACAAGAGCCTTTGTGGCATCATACGTTAGGAAGTGGCAGATGCGGACAATGTTTTTAACATCGAAACAGCTGTTTTTCAAGCCAGTCTAGATGTTGGGGTGAATGAGAGGTCAGAATTAAGGGTGATGCCAAGGCACCAAGTGTGAGCGGGAATATAATTACACCATTGACATTGAGGGAAACTGTTGAGTGAATGTTAGCATTGGAGGCAGGGAAGATAAGAACTAAAGAAATTGAGTAAAAGGAGTAGAACAAACACAATAAGGCAGTATGGTATCAGGTGATTAGCAATCTTCAGCTCTCTAGATGTTGTGAACTACATTTCCCTTGATGCTTTGCCAGCATTATGACTGTGGGATATTTTCATTATAATATCATTATGGGAGATGTAGTCCACAACATCAGGAGAGCCGAAGATTGCCTTCCCCTGCCCTAGAGTAAGGGAGGTGAAACAGAAGGAGCAACAGTGGTAGGGCACTGGACCTGGGCAGGCACCTTGGAGCAGGACTAAATTATATTATATAGTATATATATTATAATGCCTGGTTTTGTCACCAATATCTAAAGGTACGTTGTGTCCTGCGATCCATAAACCATTTTAGTAGCCCTTCTCTGAACTTTCTCCAACATATCTATATCCTTCTGGAGATCCGGTCTCCAGTACTGTACACAATACTCCAAGGGAGGTCTCACCAGTGATCTGTACAGAGGCATACAATTCCCCTCGAACTAGCGCTTATGCCTCTCGCTTTACAGCCAAGCAGCTTGCTAGCATTTTCTGCTGCTACATTACATTGTTTACCTACCCTTAAGTCCTCTGAAATAATCACCCCTAAATCCCAATATATTTTAGGGCAAAACCTCTAGTTTTTGGACAACACAAGAAAAAACATTTGTGACAAAAGTAGCCATTTAGCTACTCATTTAACTGTTCAACTGTTTGTAACATGCTTTACAACTAGTACAGAATTCTAGGGATAGAGTCAGATGAGAGTCCACTTCACCCAAATAAAATTAAAATCCATAACAAGTAAGAGGAATCTTACAAGCCTCTTAAAAATTGCCAAATGACATCCTAACATACAAAGAGCCAATGTTTAACCTATAATTTTTACTACTTTTTTACGAATGATAGAATCTAGAGGCTTTCTGTTAAAATAAATCAATTCTGATGTGCCTCCTTGCCCCAAGGGTGTAATTAAACTATGTTCAAATTCTGTGAACAGCTACACCTGGTAGATTTCAGAGGATGTTCCTGGTTTTCTGGAACTGGAATTTTAACTAGAAGTATGCAAGATTTGTATTTTTTATGTGTATTATTCATACACAAAGAATGTATTAAATTTAAACATAATAACAAAGCAAAGCCACGTAGGTTAATGTATACACAAATTTTATATATATACAGCATATATATGTATATATATATATATATATATAAAATAATTTATATTTTAATTTAAAGTAGACACTCGCCACCCATTTAACATGGTCTGGATACTGCAGGTATCCCACTCAAAAAGACTCAATATTCAGCTTGTCAATCCAGTTTTGAAATTTAGAAATAAAACTTCATCTTCACTGGTAACATATCAGTAAGATGATGGCACTATGTCAAGGCAAATGTTCGAAAAGTTTCCGCACTCTTCTATACCGTATTTCCTCGATTATAAGATGACCCTAATTATAAGACGACCCCCCCCAAAAGTTCAATATTAATTTAGGAAAAAAAGAAAAAGCCTGAATATTTACATTGAATTAATTTTGTCATATTTAATAAAAACTATGATTGAGAAAAATGAAATTTTTGTTTTTATTTCCTTTGTTTGCCAACCTGCCTCCCAGTTATGCCTTATACCCCCTATATTCCACTCTGATCCCCAGATATGCCTTATACCCCCCCCTATATGCCACTCTGCCTTGAGAAATGCCTTATACCCACCTATTCCGCTCCTGCCCCCTCCCCCGACCAATGTATCCCTAGTCTTGTCCCCTCCGTGGTTCAGACTCCCTGGTGCCTAGTAGGGTCAGCGGGTGGACTTCTGCGCAATGCGCGTAGACAACCTCTGCTGCCCATTAGTTCCGCAGGGGAACTAAATGTATTGTTTTTAAAAACTACATACAAAAACTACATAGATTAATGTTGAAAAGTCCAATAGGTCCAAATATCCAAGTATACAGCATCTCAATTGTGCTCCAATGAGAGAATAAAATCCTTCATGACTTCAAGGCCTGTCGGTATAATCCTAGAAACATACCCCTTAACATCCACAGTACTTGTGGTCACCACCTCCATTTTTAGTGCATGCCATGGCTTTACAGCTCTTACTGTGAAGAGCATCCTCCTTCGTTTAATATAAAACTATGACTCCTCGTATCTTAATCAGATGCATCTTCTTGACCATCCTGTATTTAAGGTGACATTTTTCCACTGCAAGGGCATTATACAGACCCTGTGAATGTATGTGCATTGTGATGGCAATTTTGTTCCTCATAGCTAACCACACCATTTACTTTATTCATTTTTAAGCTCTTCTCTATAGTATTGAAAACGTAATCACAACTTTGTTATGAATTTCCTATTCTAAATGAAGAGGCATAATCATATTTTCAGATCTTGAATGTTAGACGAGAAGGCCTAGCTCGCAATCACCATTCCAGTTCACCCCAAAGGTGTTCGATGGGGTTGAAGTCAGGGCTCTGTGCGGGACAGTCAAGTCATCCAACCATGTCTTTATGGACCTTGCTTTTGTCCAAAATGTCTTGGTATACTGAAGTGGACATACCAAGACATCTTGGACAGTGCTCTGCTTCCATCTTTGTGGGGAAAGTTTGGGGAAGGCTGTTTTCTATTCCAGCATGAGTGTGCCCCAGTGAGCAAAGCAAGATCCAAGACATGGTTGGATGAGTTTGGTGTGGAAGAACTTGACCGGCTACACAGAGCCCTGACCTCAACCCCATCGAACACCTTAGGGACGAACTGCAACGGAGATTGTGAGCTGGGCCTTCTCATCCAACATCGGTGCCTGACCTCACAAATGCTCCACTGGATGAATGGGCAAAAAGTCCCACAGAAACACTCGAAAATAAATAAATGCCGTGTAATAAAAGTCTCTGTTGGTGTAATGGTCAGGTGACCTAATGTCCATATATTGTATATATATCGTTTATAATGCATGCTAGAAAACTTCCACACCCATCTTGACTTCTGTTTTTCCTGTGCTTTCTACAAGCAATTACAAAACATTTTCTAATTACATTTATTTTTTATTTTTCTTTCTTTAGCCTGCAAAAACTGCTTGTTCTGTTATTATATATTAAATTGTACAAAGTAATGTATACAAGATCAGTTTTTGATGTTTTTGATAAGCATGACATTTTTGCATGCTCCAGAGAACGGATAATTTAATTTTGATGCCTGGGGCATAGGGAAATAAAATTTGACTTGCCTGAGGTCAAACAAAGCTATAAACTGGAATTCAGACAGAATTCACATGCTTCAGAGTCAGCGATATTACAACTAAACTAATCCTTTGATTGATGTCATCTTTATAATCTCAATTCTGGAAAAAAGCATTATTACAAGTCATTTCCATAATTTTTTTGTTTGGTTTTTTGACATATGTTATCAAGTATGTTGAACATATGAGGACACGAATTGGCAGCACGACACCTTAAAAATAGGAACCTTTCTTCATAATGCTTTAAAGATGTTTGTAGTTTCTGTTAAAATTATTTCTGACATTGTATTTACTGTGCATGTTAAGAAAACTGTCATTTCTGATGTCCATAGCAAATCAAACCGACAGTGCATTCACTTGAAAGCTCAAATTAGTAAACATTTTTATTCGTCATTTTTTCCTGGACAAGGGACAATGTAGAACGGGAAGTAATCCTTGTGCTTTATTTGGATCTATGGAACACATCTTGCATTTTCAACAAAACCAATGGAATTTTTGACGAAGTTGCTACCAATAAAGAATGGAAACCTCAATACACTATGATAGGTTCGCGTATCAAGGGGATGGATGGTGAATAGGCAATTGCCCTCTTATTTGATTAACTGCAGAAGCTTTAGAAGTAAACTGGATTCTTATGCATTCTTTCTTTCTTGATTGGGTAGCCCTTGCAAGTGGACATGTGGCTGTTCTTGTCCCAAGATGACGCTTACCTGTTGCTGGAGACTAGAGACCTTTTAATTGCATGTCCAGTTGCTTTCATCAAACCACCACCCCACACACACAGCTTGATAGAGCATTTACATTACCATCTTTACACACAATTGTACAATTTTAGTACACTAAGCTGAAGAAATGCAAGGGATCTTTTGGGGGATTTGGCTAAGATCGAGTAAGTGCCTGCGAGGGAGAGAAATCTTGGGTTTGTGGACATAAGGCTGAGTAGGCCCTGGTTTTGGTCTGCTGGGACACTACAGGCACCTTTTTATATTTGACCATTTTTATATTTGACCATCAGCCATATAACCTATGGCTGATGGGAAGAGGCAACATTTTTATAATACCATCCATGGGGCTGGGGCCTCAATATACTGAAATAACTCCAGCAGACTTTGTTTGATTTGTGCGCGTGTGTATGGTTTTCTAATATGGTCACTGTCTTTTGCTTCCACTGAAAAAATGCCACAATAGAAGCTGGTTTAATTTTTTGGTGGGGGTATGGGCTATGCCTTTTGGCCACCACTCCCCATGAAGACTTCAGTGAGTTCCACCTTTTAATGGGGCAAGAGAAGATCCAGCCTTCCTTAGGCATCAGCCAAGGAAGGAAGGAGGGAGTAGCATATCCTAATGTGCGGAGTGTAGCCCCAGAAGAGAATTGGAATCTGTCTCCATTTTGTGGTGTACTTTTTCACCTTTTTTTCAACAAAATAGGTTACCATGTAGCAGTACACCTTTAAAAAGATGTCCATGTACTAATCAGTTACTCTGCATCCTTTTTCTTAGATGAACAAAGTACATTATTATCCATGTGTACGAGTATACACATGGATTCTTTGGTTATTTTTAAATAATAATGAACATAATTTGAATACACAGATTAAGAAAAACATTTCTGTGCTCTGGAAAAATACTTGAAGTGGCAAAGCAGTCGACACTTGGAAAAAAAATGTTTTTGCTAAAAATAGAAGTTCTAATTTATTCAGCACCAAGTTATGAGCAGCTATTTATTCTCCTAGAGAAAAGTTTAATCAATTACATACAGTATGCCACCAGTAATCATTTTGTCTTCCTTTAAACTATGAAATTCAACTCATACAGCATTCAAATGTTTCCACTGCAATAGAAGCCTTCCAATGACATCATACCAAGCATTCCACAATCAAAAATAATCACTAGTTTCCAAAAACAATCCTTTGATCCTCCTGGCTCCATGTGGATATAACATGTAAATTCACATGTATACTTTTGTACCTTAGTTTTTTTTTTAACTTTGTTTTCCCAACAGCATATGCCTGGCAGATGGTGGCATTTATCTAATGTGTTTGCACAAATACATGGTGATATGTGTATCTCTTCAGAGAATTGGTAAAAGCACGAAACCAGAAGTAAACAAATATTACTGTAATACTACAATACTTTTACCATTTAATAAAATAAACTTTTTATTATATGAAAAATGCAATATTAATTCCATATTTAAAGATGGATTGTTAAGTCTACCCAGAAAATTTTTATAGTACGTAAAGCAAGTTGTCCTTTCAAGTTCTAAATGACAAGCAGTGTTATTTAAAGGGGTCTATTCACTAGTTTTTGCATTTTAATATATATGCGGATGGATACATGATGATAGATAGATAGATAGATAGATAGATAGACAGATAGATATGATGTAAAGTAAGAATGTTTTAAAAAAAGACTTGTTAATAGTAAAATACAAAGTGATTGAACAGGAGGAAAATCTAAATGAAGTCAATATTTGGTGTGAACACCCTTTGCCTTTAACACAGCATCATTTCTTCTACTTTCTAGGGATTTGTAGACATATAGCTAGGTGAATGAATAAACAACTATGCCAAACAGATGAACAGATTGAAACGTAGGTTGAAACGTAATCAATAACTGAAATAGAAACAGCTGTGAAAGAGGAAGACAACTCACTAACAAGGGGAGGTTGCTAAAGACAGTATTTTGTCAAAAGTCATATACCATGGCAAGACGGAGCACAGGCACAAGATACAAGGTAGTTATACTGAATGATCGAGGTCTCTCTCAAGGCAGATGTTTTGGCCATGCTCTTTTGAAGAAGAACAAAGAAACAAGCAAGGTTGCGGACCCGGACACAGTGGCTGGCCATAGAAACTTAGTGCAGCAGATGAAAGCACATCATGCTTACTTCTCTTGGCAATCTGAAGATGTCCAGCAATGTCATTAGCTCAGCACTGGCAGAAAAGAGTGGAATTCTGGTGCACCAATCTACTATCCAGAGCACAAGAAAGTACAAGAACTAGGGTGCTGAAAAATGGCAGCAAGTCCTCTAGACTAATGAGTCAAAATCTGAAATATTTGGCTGTAGCAGAAGGCCAGAATCATTGGTCTCCTCAATGCTAAGTAGCACAGGCAGATACATATCCTTCATGCAATACCATCAGGAACGCATCTTTTTGACCTCAAATTTATTCTGCAGAATGGCAATGACAACAAAAACACATACATTGTTAAGAACTACCTTTAGCATATAAAGTGATGCTCTGATCTCAACATCATCGAGTCTGCCATCGAGGTTATATCAATCCATAGAAGAACTGGGAATAGTTAACTATTAACATGACTATTTTTGAAAGCATTTGTTACTTTACAGCATTTTTTCACACCTAAAACTTTTGCACGGTATTATATTTTGATATACAGTTCAAACATAACATTATGACCACCGACAGGTGGAGTGAATACAAATGATAATAATAGGAAGGCTGGCCTGTGTGGTCAAATCCAAGAGATGAGCTACTGTAGCTCAAATTGCTAAAAAGGTTACTGCATTGCAGTTTGTTGCATATGAGGCTGTGTAGCCCAGTCAGGACGCCCATGCTGACACTGCCAAAGGCGCCTACAATGAGCACGTGAGCATAAGAACTGGACCACGGAGGAATGGAAGAAGAGGCCTGGTCTAATGAATCACATTTACTTGTACATTACATCGATGGCTGGGTGCCTTTGCGTTGCTTACCCGGAGAACACATGGCAACAGGATGCACCGATGGAGGCTCCACCTCTCAACTCACAGGACTTAAAGGTTCTGCTGCTAACGTTTAGGTGCCAGATACCAAAGAACACCTTCAGAGGCAGGGCCGGCCTTTGGGGTGTGCACCTGTGCGACCCGCACAAGGGCGCACTCCAGGGGGCCCGCCGCCGCGGGATCCGCCGCCGCGCGCGCCCCAAACTTGCGGCACCCGGCACCCTCCAGAGACGGACAGTAATGTGCCGCGCTGGAGGAGCAGGCTCGCAAGGGAGCGATCGGAGGTGATTTAACACGACCCTCCGGTTCCTCTGAGTGATTTAATTAAGCCGGGTATCAACCTCAGCGGCGGCTCACTGTGAAGCGCGCACACCACAGGGAAGAGAGACGCTCCACTGCCACTGCAGGACTCAACAAGGTAAGTAGGGGGAAGGGCAGAGGGGAATCAGTGAGAAGAGGGGGCAGTAGAGAAGGGGCAGAGGTGAAGGGTGAGTTTTTGTTACAAGTTTTTATTCCTTTTTGGGTGAGGGGGCGCCAGAGAGTAGTTCCGCACAGGGCGCCAGAACACCTAAGGCCGGCTCTGTTCAGAGGTCTAGTGGAGTCCATGCCTCAACGGGTCAGGGCTATTCTGGCAACCAAAGGGGGACCTATACAATATTAGGCATTGTGAGAAAAGACTGGGGGGTTGAAGTGAGGTTAAGAAGCAGATAGTTATAAGATTTAACTGTCACCAGTTCAGTTCAGCTAACATAATAATAAACGATAAATAGGTTTGATGATACTAAAAGCTGTGTAGGTGACATATCTACTTTAAAGTGGATCAATCATGAGATTTTCCATTAAAAGTAAAGTTCTCCAGAAATATTTAGTTATTAGATGTGTTATTGCTTCAGAAGAGCTGTTAGTTGGGAGGCAGAGTGTATATATTTTTTTTAATTCACCAAATAAACAGCAGACCTGTCATTTTTTACAGATCATACATTATACAGTTATGTGCATTAAATAATAATGTGCTTACATATTAGAAAAAGCAATATATACTTATTAAAAACAACCTTGTACGAATATTATGGGGAAAGTAACATTTTTACTGCTTTTAGCATAAATAAATGTATCTGTAAATTTATTTTTGAAAGTACTTTGCAACATGGTAACAAGTTGATCAATAAAATTATTTTCATGTGGTTTTTCACCAAGTAAAAAAAGATTTACAAAATAAACTTTGTAATGCTGGCACAGTAAAAACAAACATAATTTATTAATAACTCTTGCAGTGTTGGCAACTATTTTTTTTTTAAATAAAATCAATGCCAATCCAGCCCAAATACTTTCTGAATATTAGTTTTCTGAGCACCATTTTTTTGAGGATGATGCTATTAAATTAAGCTATTTAATGCTTTTTTTGCCTTAAAGCCTCCCTTTTCACTTATCCATAGGTACCTTTTGTAGATATTATTGTGTTAAATGTAGGTTAGTACTTTTAATTGCATAGCTGATTGATACATATTTCTTTATTACTCACGTGCATATGCGAAACATAAATATTATGCTAATGGGCAGGCATTTAAATGCATCTGTAAAGGCTCTATTTGTCTTGTATCAGTTTCAGTTTGTTTTAAGGGGATCTGGACATCTTTACAGCTACTTTAGCTTAATTGAACCTAACTGTTCAATTACTTCAATCTCAATCGGCTGCCCGAAAACAGTGTTTGGTATATCTTGGCTGGGTGCTGAGCTAGGTGTGACCAGAGCAGTCTCTCAGCTGCCCCCCGCATACCCCCACAGCGTCCATTCTCTGTGCTCCATAAAGCATCATATCCTAACATGCTACAAGTATTTGAGTATTTTCAAGAGTAAGTCTGCTATGGAGATTGTGCCCTCTAGGCAAACTCCTCTGTAGTGTGTATGGTCCAGCTACAAGGGAGATCTCTGATCTATCCCACCAGCCCATGGAGAAGCGGTGGGCTCGGGAGCCTGATCTATCCCTGGTTGTATGGCAGAGGGACTGCCAATCCCTTCTGAAACTGCTGCCCCAGGCCTAGTCAGCCCAGGTCTGAATATTCCACTTTGTAAAGAGTGAGTTAAATGTGTCTAGTAGTTAGCACATGTTACTGGACAACGTGCCCTGGATTTAGATCACTAGTAAGTATGGTTTTAGTGTGCATTCTTTTTTTTTTTCCTTAGTCTGGATTTTGGACAGCTCAATAATCAATCGTATTAAGTTTACCTCGTGGACTCTGAGATCTGTGTCACAACTAGCATTTTCTAATCAATCTTCTATCCTGAGGGATTCTTTATCATTCCTTCTTCTCCCTTACAAAGGGCAAATGCAATCAAACTCACTACTGGATCTTATTGTAACATTTTTGTAACTAAAAGTGTCATTAGAAACAAGATGCCTAGCACTAATTGTGTTAATGCCACTAAGTATTAGAGAATTATGTTTTAAAGGATTAGTGCACGGCACTTTGGGTTGGCACCTAACACACACACAGGCTCATTCATTTACATAACATGAAGTCAGAACCTGTCTTCAGAGCAGCCTGCATGTGATCTAAGTTGCTGCGTAGGACAGCCCTCTTTTGTAAATTAGGACTGGTTCTGCCTGTTCCTGCTCATAAATTTGTATACATATGCATATAACCAGGGATTAACGGTAGAGCACACAGATCAAATCATCCAGGGCCCCAGTGCTGTTAGGGCCTCCATACCTCTCATGGATCCCGTGAAGTAGTGATCAGATTCACGCAACATGGTCTCCTTCAATAGAACACTGGCGATGATACTCCCTCCCACTGTGCACTGAAAAGACACAGTACTTACAGGATGTGGCCTGTAGCTCCCTCCCTGACACTGTGCACAGTGTGGCTGTAAAGGATGTCGGGGAGGCAAGCAGTGAATGCTGTAAGTACCTCACGAGTGGGGAAGCAAGAGGGATCATTTTTGTTTAACTGCTCCAGGGTCCCAAGTGCCTCAATCTGACTTTGCATTAAACACAAAACAGTATTTATTGGAATAAACATGAATTATAAAACATAAGGATCCCAACATATCTGAAAATTCATTTTTTTTTTCTTGTAATCAAACATCTGTAGCAGCACAGGCGATGTGAACAACACACCACCTTTACATTTAATTTCTGCCTCAATACTAATTTACACGGAGGAATTCTACCTACCCCATACCGTACTCTGCAGGGTATGTACATGTCGCCCATGTGCTGGACTAGAACAAAAGGCAAAGAGTAACTCCTAATAAACCGTAGTTCCTGTCCTTATCGAGAAATTGTTCCCTGGCACTAAACAGTGCAGTGTTATTTAAAGATTAAAGTCCAATAATCCTGTAATAGAATCTCTTCTGTATAATTAAGCCCCACCCATTAATTAAGGCTACACTAAAATTAAGCCCCTTGCAGTCCCGAGAACCATTATGTGATAGTGTAATTATGTAGCCGTTAACAGATACATTTGTAATAGCCTTTAATTTGTTAAGAACAACAGTTAAACCCTTTCTAAACTTTACATAATATAAAATTACATACTGTCTATAATATTGCTGTAAAGTTGTAAACAAAAACATTTTGAAATGTTCTATGGCAGTTTCCTAAAATAAAAAAAAAAATAAAAAAAAATATATATATA
>VKOC01000005.1:44363223-44412542 GCA_009364415.1 Spea multiplicata
TTTAGGGTAAATCACAATTTTTTATTCATTTTTGGTAGTTCAAAGAGGGGGAACAGAAGGAAAAAAGGGAAGGGAGAAGGTACAAGTCAAAAATACACAGCATCCATGAGGTATCTCCATACAGTGCATATAATAAATAGCAGCAGTAGGAATGGCGAGCAATCGACGTCTTAGGCACACGGCATGGCGTGCATTCCAAACCAACAATAGTGACCCAGCACACTGAGGAAGCGGCCAGAGAGGACGCAGAGGGGCGAAGGTAATAGAGAAAACGCGGCAATTGAAACGCGCCCCAGAACACAGGCTCAAGTGGAGACCTGGCACATATGGAGCACCAGACACATAGAGGCAAGGACAAAGAACGAGGAGGAGAACAGGGGTAGGAAAGATCACGGGGAACAGGGGGAGGGAGAGAAAAGAAGGAGGAGGAAAAAAATAAAAATAAATAAATAAATAAATAAAAAAAAGGAGAAGGAAGAGAAGCGCGCAAGGGGGAGGGGGAAAGTCTAAGCCAAGAGGGGGCGGATAAGAGGACCAGACACAAACTCCAACCAATAGAACCAGGTGGACCTGTAGCGCTCAGTCGCCCCAGTTGCCAAGAGATGTAATTCCTCAAAAATCCGTATCCGCTCCACGCGGAGTACCCACTCCTGAAAAGAAGGTGGATCAGGGCTACCCCAGTGTAGGGGGACCAGAGCCTTCGCCGCAGTCAGGAGATGACGCAACACAGACTTCCGGAACCAACGCTCAGAGTAAGGCATATGGAGAAGGAGAAAGAATTCCGGGGTGAACGGGATGGACTTGTCCGTTAAGCGCTGTATCTGTACATGAACAGAGGTCCAATACGGGACAATGCGGGGACAGTACCACCACAAATGAAGGAGGGAGCCCGGGGTGGCATCGCATCTCCAACACCTGTTGGGGACATCAGGGCGGTAAGCGGAAGTGATGCTCGGGGGCCTATACCAGCGGGCCAATAATTTGTAGGACATTTCCCGGTCCCCATTACTCCGGGAACAACCATGCGTGAGGAGGCATATTTTCTCCCAATGGTCATCCGAAAAGGTGGCCTGAAGCTCCAATTCCCAACTCCCCATGAAGGAAGGTGGAAGCGTATGAAAGGCCTCAAGGAGGAGGCCATACAACCTGGAAATGCCATGCGGCGGAAGTGAGGAAGCCAGACAGAGGTCCTCAAATCGTGTACAGCTGCGCAACATAGCATGCTTCCGGGGCTGAGACCGGAAAAAACTACACAGCTGAGCATAACGGAACCTATCCAGTAGGGAAGGAGGCGAGCAGACAGCCAATTGCGTTAGGGGCCTAAGACCACCCACGGACAGGAAGGATTGGATCGTCAAACCCACAGCAGGGCTGGAGGCCGGGAAGAGGTCGCAGCCCATCCCGGGTGGAAAATCAGGGTTGTCCCGGACCGGGGTCAATGGAGAGGGGACAGAGGAGAGCCTCGTCTTCCGCACGATCTGGTGCCAGACGCCGAGGGTGGCCCGGATGAAAGGGTGCGGCAGGGATAACTTACGAGCCATTGGAATCGAGAGCCAGGGCAAGCCCTTCATGGGGAGGCCAAGCAGGGCCGCCTCGGCAGAGACCCACTGCTTGTGGGCGGGGCTGTGAGACCACTCCAAGACCCGAAGCAGGTGGCAGGCCCTGTAGTAAGAGCGGGGGCAGGGCAAAGCCAGGCCCCCAGCAGCCTTGGGGAGGATCAGGGTAGCAAAGCGAACCCGAGGGTTCCACGGACCCCACACAAATCGCAGAAAGACAGACCGTAGCGTATCAAAAAAGGAGGGAGGTATCGCAATAGGGAGGGTCTGGAAGAGATACAAGAGACGAGGCATAATGTTCATTTTGATCGTGTTAATCCGGCCAGTCCAGGAGATCGCCAAGTTCTTCCAGGAGAGTAGATCAGCCTGGAGTCGCGCCAGTAAAGGCGAAAAATTATAATGGAAAAGCTGGGAGAAATCAGGAGAGAGCCAGGTCCCGAGATACTGTATTTTGGGGCTACGCCAGGCAAAGGGGAAAGAAGCCCCCAGGGAGAGAGCCTCCTCCTGAGGCAGATTAACATTAAGAATTTCCGATTTAGAGGCGTTGAGCTTGAAATTAGCGAGAGCGCCATACTTTGAGAACTCCCGAAGGAGAACGGGGAGGGTGAGTCGTGGACGGGTGATGACAAACAGAAGGTCGTCGGCGTAGCCCAAAACCTTGTGGTGCGCGGACCCCAACTGGAGCCCACAGATATCAGAATGCAACCTGATGGCCTGGAGGAAGGGCTCAAGGGAAAGCACAAAGAGCAGCGGGGATAGTGGGCAACCCTGGCGAGTGCCATTACGAATAGCAAAGGGGTCTGAGAAAAAGCCATTGACCTGGACACGAGCCGTGGGAGTGGAGTATAGAGACCGAATCCAAGTCAGAAGACCAGGGCCAAAACCCATGTGGGCCAGGGTGGACAGCATAAAAGGCCAGTGCACCCTGTCAAAGGCCTTCTCCGCATCAGTGGAAAGTAGAATAGTTGGGGTAGAGGTGTGTTTAGCAGAATGTATAAGCGTGAGGGCACGGATAGTGCTATCCCTGGCCTCACGACCAGGGATAAAACCAGTCTGGTCAGGATGTACTAACGAAGACATAAAAGGTTTGATCCTGTTAGCAAGGATTTTAGCGAACAGTTTCAAATCCGTGTTCAACAGGGAGATGGGACGGTAACTGCTGCAAAGTTCAAGATCCTTGCCCTCTTTAGGGATCAGAGCGATGGAAGCTGCGAGAGTATGGTCATGAACGTGACCCCCCTGTAAGATAGAGTTAAAAGCAGCCACTAAGCGAGGGCCTAAAATGTCCCGGAATACAGAGTAATAACGCAATGGAAGCCCATCCGGACCAGGGCATTTGCCAGAGGGGGAGGACTTAAGCGCCAACTCGAGTTCAGACACAGTGATTGGGGAGTCAAGAAGAGCCGCGTCATCCGCGGTGATCTTCTTCCGCAGCGTAGAATCCAGATACGAATTAATGGCCGCCAAGTCATTAGCGGAAGGTGGGGCAGTGGGATCTGGTCGAAGGTTGTAGAGGCCTTCGTAATAGCTCTGAAAACAATGGGATATATCCAAAGGATGAGAGAGGGTCCGGTTACCGGAGGAGCGCACCCTAGCGATATAAGTAGGCTTCCGAACCGCTCGCAGGGCCCTAGCTAAGTACTTCCCGGGTTTATCCCCGTGCTCATAAAACAACGCCCTGGTTTTCAACAGGGAACGATGCATCTTACCGTTGAGGATAGAGGCAAGTTCCCCCCGGAGAGTCAAGAGATGCTGCAAGTCGCTTCCTGACAAGGAGGCTTTATGAGCCTGTTCAGCTGCGGTGATCTGGGCATAGAGCTGATCGATCCGCTCCGTCTCAAGGCGCTTGCGCCGAGAGCAAGCACTGATAAAATGTCCCCGAAGGACACATTTGTGGGCTTCCCAAACAGTCAGCAAAGGAGTCTCCGCGGGTAGATTTTCCTCAAAATAGCGTTGGAGGACCTGGGAAGCCTCGGCGCAAGCCAAGTCGTCCGACAGGAGGGACTCGTTTAACCGCCAGGAGCGCGCAGGGGGCCGGGAAAGGGAAGAGGCTAAGGAGATAGAAACAGGGGCATGGTCCGACCAGGTCACCGTTCCAATAGAGGAGCGACGCAGAAATGAGACAAAATGGCAGGGAAGGAAAAAATAATCAAGACGGGAATAGGAACCATGTGGAGTGGAATAGAAGGTATAGTCCCTGTCAGCGGGATGAAGAGCCCTCCAGCAGTCCACCAGCTTATGTGCCGTGAGGAGAGAGATGATCTTCCGCAAAACGTGGCGGGGAGTCCGCGTGGTGCCCGTAGAAGTGTCAAGGGAGGGATACAAAGCAACGTTAAAATCCCCACCCAGCACTAGGATCCCAGACTGGAAGCCAGAGAGCTCCCGGAGGGCGGCACGCAAAACAGTATGTTGTCCACGGTTGGGAAGATAGACATTAGCAAACGTGTAAGTGCGGTCGAGAATCGTTCCCTTGACAAGCAAGAATCTACCCTCCGGGTCGGTCCTCGTGTCCAAAACCTGGAAGGGGACACGGGCGGAAAAAAGAATCGCCACCCCCTTGGTCTTGGCCGTCGGATTATTGCCAAAGAAGCCAGAGGGATACGAGCGGCACGAAAGCTTAGGGGCCCGCGGCCCATGAAAGTGAGTCTCCTGGACGAAGGCAACATCCACCCGGTCCCTCCGCAGATCCCTGAACAGAGAGGATCGCTTTTCAGGGGTGTTAAGGCCGTGGGCGTTAATGGAGAACAGAAGGAGCGGACTTTGCGCTGGTGAAGACATAACAAAGAGAGAAGTGGACCAAGGAGGGCAAGAGAAAGCGTAGGGGGGGAGAAAGAGCAAAGGGAAGAAAAAGGGAAGAGAAGGAAGAGAGAAAAAAAAAAGAAAAGAAAAGAAAAATAAATAAATAAATAAATAAAATAAAGGGGGAAGGGCGATGAAAAAGGAGGACCAGGAGGGAGGGAAGGAAGGAAGAAACAGAGGGGGAACAGGAAGGGCAAAGAGCAGTGAGAGGGAAGGGATAGGGTAGGGAAGACACACACTACGCCAGATGGGCAATACAAACCCGACAATACTACGGCGTCACCGTGTAGGGGAAGAGTCAACCGCGACAGAGAGGCCAAAGGAGAAACAAACCAGAACAGGTAACAAAAACGAAAAAGAAAACAAGAGAACCAAAGGCGGGCCGCCACCCGCACACTCCGCAAAAAGGCGTAAAAAACAGCGGAGAATAGCCGCAAAGGCTGACAGGAGAGGCCCAGAGCCCACTCCGGGGAGCTCAGAAGCACACCAAAAACCGTAAGATAGTGAGCGGCGCAAAAAAAAAAAAAAAAAAAAAAAAACCCCTCCCATACAATAGCATCCGCGGCATGAGGGGGATCCACCGCAGTTGAACGGCAGTACACAATATGAGACGAGAAACGAGCACAGATCCCCAGTCCACAGCACATTCAATATGATACAGGACACGAGCATAGGTACGTTACATACATATGAAGATGATATAAATGTGAGCAAATGAGCAGAGATAGTGAGCGGCGCAAAAAAAGAAAAAAAAAAAACAAAAAAACCCCTCCATACAATAGCATACGCGGCATGAGGGGGTCCACCGCAGGCGAACAGCAGTATACAATAAGAGACGAGAAACGAGCACAGATCCACAGCCCACAGTACATTCGATATGATACATGACACGAGCAGAGGCACGTAATATACGTATGTAGAGGATATAAATGTGAGTAAATGAGCAGAGATAGTGAACGGCGCAGAGAAAAGAAAAGAAAAAAAATAAAAAATAAATAAATAAATAAAATAGATACCCCGTCGCACAATTGCATACGCGGCGTGAGGATGATCCACCGCGGGTGAACGGCAGTATACAATATGAGACGAGAAACGAGCACAGAACCACAGCCCACAGTACATTCGATATGATACACGACACGAGCAGAGGCACGTAATATACATATGTAGAGAATATAAATGTGAGCAAATGAGCAGAGATAGTGAAAAGCGCAAAAAAAAAAAAACCCCATACCATAGCATACGCGGCATGAGGAGGATCCACCGCGGCAATATACAGTATGAGGAACGGCGCAAAAAAAAACAAAAAACAAACAAACAAAAAAAAAACAAAAAAAACCCAACCCCTTAGACCCCCCACCCGGAACCCTCCCAGAGCCCATCGAGAACCCCCCCCTAGCATCCAAGTATAAAACCACAAGAGACAAACAAGGAGCTCCAGCAAATGAGCACCAACAGATAGATGGGCAGAATCATAGGAGGCAGGCAAATGTAGGGGAGGCAGTATCAGGCCGGGCAAAGGCGGGGTGGGGAGCCATGTCAAATGGGTAGAACATAAGCCCAGCCGAGGGATTGCGGTCCATGACATGAGCAGAGGAACCCAATATAATGAATGGCGCAGAAAACATAATAATAAAAAAAAAAAAAAAATTAAAATAAAATGAATATAAACCCCTTAGGCCCCCCCCCCACCCGGAACCACCCCACCACCCCCCCCCTAGCACATAAGAATAGAACTACAAGAGACATACTGGAAACCCCAGCAAGTAAGCACCAATAGATAGATGGACTGAATCACATGAAGCAGTCAAATGTAGGGGAGGCAGTATCAGGCCGGGCAAAGACAAGGCAGAGAGCCGTATCAAAGGGCAGACCATAAGCCCAGCCGAGGGATTGCGGTCACAGCGGACAGCAGGCAGAAAGAAAAAATAAATAAAAACATTTAATAAACCTTAGGAAGAGTAATGTAAAGCAACAACAATAATAATAACATGTAAAGGTACATAACGGTTATGCGTTGGCAGGCAGCGATGTCCAGAAACGACATGAGCTAACCACCGGAGTGAGAGGCAGGGCATCTATTCCTCTATAGGACCCAAGCGTCGGGAAACCGAGACAGGTGATGGACGTGGAGAAGAGTCTCGAAGAGAACCACGGGTAGGGCCGGCACGGGGACGCCCGCGAGGGCGAGGTGGTAGATCCATACGCCGTCCCGGGGTGACAGCAGGGTCGGCCCAGTCGGAGATCTGCACATCTGGGAGATCCAAAAAACGCAGGACGTCAGGGACATCATCGTAGTGCCGGATGGTGAGCGGCCCGCTCCCGTGTCGGATCACCAAGGCAAAGAGGTAGCTCCATCTGTAAGGGATAGAGAGCCTCTGCAATGCTGAAGTCAGGGGGCGTAGGGCCCTCCGGGCCTGCAGGGTCAGGTCAGAAAGATCCTGATACCCGGTGACCGTTCAGCTGCCAGGTGCCCACCTCTCTCGCACGAGCCATGATTGCCTCCTTAAGCCGAAAATCCGTCAGATGACAGATGATGTCTCTCGGTGGGGCCCCCGGACCGCCACGCGGCCGGAGAGCGCGGTGCGCTCTATCAACGGGAAGCGGTGTGTCAGGTGCGCGGTTCAGGAGGTCGTTGAAGAGGCCCATCAGGAGAGCCGGGATATCCTCGGGGGCGTCAGACTCGGGAACTCCCCGCACACGGACATTCTGGCGCCGGCCCCGGTTGTCCATGTCCTCAACACGGCGGCGTAGATCCTTCAAGTACCGTGCATGGCGATCGCACTCAAGTTGAGCAGAGGACACAAGACGGTGCTGTTGGGCCTTCGATTCCTCCAAGGCCAGGACCCTCTGCTCCAGGGAGGACAGGTCCGCTCGAAGCACCAACACCTCGTCCCGGACCACCTGTCAGAGTTCGGTGATGAGCAGGGAGAAGTCCGACTTCCAGGGCGCCGAGTGGAACAATTGAAGTACCTCCGGTGGGTGAGATGCGGAAGGTAAGTGCGCGAGCGAGGTGGATTCCTCCGCGGACGAAGAGCTGGCCGGAGATGCAGCCTCGTGCGCGCTTGAGGCCCTGGAGCCCCGCGTGGTCAGGTCGGCCGGGGTGCCAAAATATTCCCGGAGGGAAGATGTGGAGGACCGAGGTCGACCCCCGGGGGTCGAGGAGTCAGATCCCGACTTTTTGGAGCGTCCCATAATGGGCATGCGGCTATGCGGCGGCGGGAAAGTGCAGGCGGCGGCGGAGCAGTCAGCTCAAGCGGCCATCTCTCTCGGCGGTCGGACACGCCCCCGAAGGTCTATATTTTAAAGAAAGTACGTTGGAAGAACAGAAAAAGGAGATCAAAAAGGTACCTGACACATTTAAAGAATTTGCTGAAGTATTAATGACTTTTCCTAGCTAATTGGAAGACCACTGGAATATAAATCATGGTTACTGACCAGTAAACAGGGCCGGCCCGACAATGGAGCCGAGTGGGGTAACCCGCTCCAGGTGGCACTTTTGCCGCCACAAACCATTTTTTTTTTTAAACCCAAGAAGAGAGAGAGAGAGAGGGGCGCCGAGTGGTTTTATCTTACCAAGTTATCAGTACCCGCTCGGCGCCCCTCTCTCTCTCCTCTGCGAGTGGTGAGTCTCCCTGCTCGGTCTCAGAGCCGGCTTGTAATGTTGAGCGCCGGAAGATGACGTCATTTCCGGCACTCAGCATTACAAGCCGGCACCGAGACCGAGCAGGGGGACTCACCGCAGGAACTTGCTGCAAATACAGTACGGGGGGGGGGGTAGATAATGGTGGGGCGGCAGGGAGAGGAAGGGTAGATAATGGGGGGGCGGCATGTTAAACTTCGCCCCAGGCGGAACAAATAATGAGAGTACCCAGTCAGATATGGCTTTAAAGATGATCTTTCACATATATTTGGGTTAAACTGAAAAGCTAAAAAGTTACTTTATTGAGCCCTTGATATTTTGCTTATAGGGTTGGCAGGACATAGGTCATCAGTATCTCTATCAACACAGATATGTATTTTGCTGCTTCCTGCTAGCCTACTTCTTACTGTTCCCTTATGATGTCATATCCTGGCACACAGATCAATAGGAACAAAGGGCCCCCAAATTCCATTATAATCAAACTCAAGTATAAGGGAATAGAAAAAACTCAATATTTCACAATATATTTTTGAATATATGATTTGATACCATGAATGCTGATCTCGCTAAACATTGTAATAGATGGGTAATATAAATATTTCATCGAAATCAACAAAAAAAAACACTTTGTTTTTTTAGTCTACATGATCATTCAATTAATAAAGTAATACTCCCTATTTTTTTAAATATATTTACAAAATAACTATGAGCCACCAAAAAATAAAATTACATAACAGATGCCGACATTTAATACTACATACTTAAATACAAACAATTGTAATATTGTTTATTTTTATTTGTTATTTATTAAATATCATACTAATTTACCCTACTTTATGCTATAAACACATGTGTTAATGTTATATATTTATATTCCCATTTTAAATAGTGAAATATAAAATTGACTATTTTCCATTTTTTTTCCCCGTGGTATTTTCTATTCATTATAACAGGGCTCATTTTCATCCGTTACTGTATATCCCCTCAAGTATCTTTAAACATTCCATCTGAAGTGAAGGGAAATGCCATACTACAGGAAATAATTTAGTAGTTTATATAACAATCTACGTGTGTTCATCCAATTTCTTCATGTTTTCTGATTTAAAACTGGAGTTCAGGAAAAACAGATAGGAATGCAGAGGTATTTGACATCTGTTTTCAATTAAACATCTTATTGTTAAAGAGTTACTGAATCTACCTCTGCCAGCTAAGTGAAATTTGGTAATAAAAAACTCACACGAATAATACAGAAAAATATTAGATTTTTAATTTAGGTTTTTTTATAATGCTTTTAACATTACCTGATTAAAGTGGGCATATTACAGCTATGGAAGAACACTATTTCACTTTTGTGAAATGCGTAATATATATATATATATATATATATATATAATAAATAATATAAAATAAATAAAATAGATAAATATAAAATATAAAAATAAACCTTACGTACAGGATGATAACTTCCATGGGCCAAAAAGGGAACTTGCCCCAGGTGTTTCAAGGTGAGGGGGCACCAGGGATAGGCAGCAACATTGCTCATGTGATCTGTGTTGGACAATTTTATGATGTTCTATGGACTTTTCATAAACTTCGCCACCGATGCTGGTATCCTTGTACGGACCCCTCCCCTATCGGTGGGGAGCACTTGAGTCCCTTGGTGGCAGCGTCTACCTGTCCCTTTGGTTTCCAGAAGTAGATGTGATATCAGGCACCAAGAACTCTAGATACGGCTTATACCTACTGCTTATATGTATACCATGGGGAAAGGTATCATGACTTCCTATTCTCAGGGTCTCCATGATTATTCCTCCCCATTAACTTATGACAGAGTTCCCCTCTAGTATTTGCATACTATTAATTGAAGTTATTGATGGAGAAAGCACTTGCACGGTTGCCTTTCTTTAAAATGTGCATGGATAAGTGAGGAATATACCTGTATTTATTTCCATCAAAAAAGTGTGCATTTGATCTTTTGGTTTCTATAACAAAGAGAGAAATTCATATTAAATGATTACCTGGCTGATTTGACTGCTAAAGCGTAATCCCTACCAACTTTTAATGAGTCAGCGGGACACTCATTTCACCAGGGATAGCTTGCTATTGGAAATACAGTTGCACTTAAAACATTGACAATTGAATATTTCCTGATAATAATTATTGCAATAAAAAATACATGCTATTTTAGCTGTAGGGGCTGATGCTGATTGAGTAATGTTTTGAGAATATAAGGTTATGCCTTAGTGTAATATCCAGCTGCTTCCCATATCACAATAAGCACGGCATGCCGACTACAAAATCTGGCAGGTTTTAGACGATGATGACCCTAGAAATCCTAAGGAAAATTGATACGGATACGGGCATGTGTATTTAATTATATCACCCTACCTCTCCATTGTGAGGCAGACCACATTAGTATATCAGATACATTCAGCTTTTGGGTATGTATGTGTGTTTGAGAACATTATTAGATTATTTGACTTGTAAGATATTTTAACGAAGATACCGGCAAAAGTATTATTTAGGCACACTAAATATTGATTTGTTACATACTATTACCAGAATAATACAAAAATAATAGGGAAAAGAAAAAATGACGGTGCGGTAAGCTAGTCTCATGCTCAAATAATACAAATGTATAATATGAGGCCTACCAAACAGTGTGAGCATGCTGCAAATACAGTGTGTTGGCTGTACAATGTATACAAAAAACAAAAACGTGGCGGGTGAGCTTAATTATGCTTTGGTCAGTTCATATAACCAAAACCTCTCATTTATATTATGTTTATATATTTGGTGTCAACTTTATTAGGGTGAGAAGCGCAGACAGTTTTCGTTTTTGTATACATTGTACAGCCAATACAGCATGCTCACACGTGTTTGGTAGGCCTTGTATTATACATTTGTATCATTATGTTTGGTCTTTTATCTGTTTGGCTAGATCTAGTAGGATAGCGGACAGTTTTCTCCCGCTGCTACTAACTTTTCAGAGTTAGGGTCATAGATATCGAAAATTAGTATTTCTACATGTATTTTTTAAGTTAATTTTTAGAATTTATTTTCTCTCGGAAGACACTATTCATTTCTATTTCATTCAATAGGGTTTACCCCCCTTGTGTTTCCCCTTCAGGAATTTGTTAGCATCAACATGAAATCAAACATTGTGCGCATACAATGCCTGAAAACATCCTGGAAAGCAGGAATTGTACACATATCTTGATGCCCCATGTGAGGCATTAAAACGATATTGTAATAGAATGTAATGGAAGATTAGGCCCATCTATTCTGATGGCCCTGATAATGTAGGTTGTTATACCTTTAGCAATGGAAGAACAAACCTTTTCTATTAATAAGATTAAAGAATTTAACCCCTTAATGACAAAGCCCGTACATGTACGGGCTCAAAATGCATTGTTTTCAATGGGTTTAGGGACCGCCCATTGTCCTTAAGGGGTTAATACATAATAATAATTAAATAATAATAACAAATATTTTCTTCAATTCAATAATACATATTTTAGACCAACCCCTTTTTTCGGTTAATTTTTCATATAGGGTTTTTTTCATTTTCTTTGACACTCAATATAATGAAAGATACTGTATTCACATTTTATAAACCCTGGGCTCTTGTGTCGCAAAACACTTCTTATTTTTTTTTTTCTTAAGAGTCAGCCTTGTAACCTGTTTTAGATTCTATACCTCATTTCACAATTTTGTGTCTGCGTAGTTTTGATATAAAGGCCAATACATTTTTGACAGGTTCATATATAAATGTAACCCAGTGCCTTCTCCAATTGCCATGGTGATGGACTATTCAACACAGAGTCCTGAGTATAGCAAGACTGCCCGCTCAGCCTATGTTATGGACATCTATGTGACCCAATCAAGATGGAGTTTTGATGGAAATGACAAGATACCCTCGTGTCCAAGATAGGCCCAGTGTATGTATGTTTCCACAGGTTAGAAGAGTGAAGCAGAGAAGCTTAGCTGAATAAAGCATTTGTTAGAAGAAGATGTCATGGGAGCTGAATCCAGTCTCAACAAGGTACCCGCTGCTAGAAAACTTGCACCCTTCAGAGAACAGATCCTAAAACTTTGTGTGCGTTATAACCGGTTTCTACCATACGGTAGTGGTATCTCACATTTACACCAAGGTATTGCTACCTATTACACCCAAGGGCCCCACCTAAGTGCACCACCATTTTCTGCAGGTGGGAGCAGACTCCACTTTGGGAGGGTATACGATGGGAGTGGTCATTACTGTCTAAACTATTTCGATTTGTTAAGAACCTTACAGTAAGAATTGTATTTATTATCTTGCACATTTTACAGTTATTGCTGTTGTAATGTTATATGGAGGAACCTTTTCTACATTCTTTAAAAAAAGGTCATATTGGGTATTTCTTACTGCTTATAAAGTTGTCTCTGGAAGCCTCAGATCTCCCAGCTAAGTGGACGCGCTGCATCATAACACCTCCAATCTCTCAAGAATCTACAAGTCTGGAGGTAACCAAGCCAAAGACTATCCCTGGATCCAGTGGTTTTATATATATTATATATATATATATATATATATATATATATATATATATGTGTGAGGGAGAGGATATTTATGGGAGATGTGGCAGATTTTCTATTGTTTGCCTAGACAGACACATTCTGCTTGTCCGTTCCCATTACCCCTAAAGTGATTCTTCTCATAGAGAAAGTTACCTTCGGGCCGCAGGTCTGCATCTGTCCCTGCCAGAAGCATGAGTTTCATACACATGACAAATAATACTACCATTATAAGATTATCAGTGAAAGGGTTTTGTGTAATACACATTTTTGATTTATTACTATATACTTTCAAACCATGAAATTGAATCCCGTGTTTAGAAAATGGCTGGGATAGCTTTATTAAGTCAAAGTCCAAAAATTACAAAGACAAAGAAGTAAATCAAGTTTTTTATGACTCCAAATACCTCAACAGAGTAACTATTATTCTATTACCCAAGGCCAAACAAAATTCCAGGACCATGCTCCAACCAACACAATCTTCTCGAGACCGTATTACAAGCTGATTATAGTGTAGATAACAGTGTTTAAAAGGTAGGTTACATAAATATGTGTAGTAATGGAAGAAATGTTAAATTTGGGATATAAATTGTAAGATCAGTAAAGTTTATTAACATAGGGGGTTGAAATTCCATCTCAACGGGTCAGCCAATAACTTGCGATAGAGAAAAATATGTCAAATATAACCTCAATGGAAAAGTACATGTGCAGCCAAGAAATGGATAAAATAATATTTTATTGGGGGGATTTATTGTAGATAGTGCTTAGATTACCTGTGTGTAAACCGGATATTTTAACTGGATTATTTGAAACGGCTGTGAATGAACTATGCAAGCAGCTCAACGAATATAGCTACTTATGTCTCTTAAATGATTAAATTGTGTTAATTTTTAATGGTTAGAATTATTATTAGCAATTTTTGATTTTTGAAGCTGAACTAGGATTAGGAAGAAATATTATACGAAAAAAAATATTTAAATTGTTTAGACCATATATTTCCATATATAAAACTCATTCATTTCCATTATGTTAAATATATTGTTGATATATGACTTGTAGTTAAATTCAAGTTCGTTTCAAGCTCAAAGTATGGCTTAGTCTGTTTTTTTTACGAGTTGAAGATTACAAACCAGAGTCGATTTGGCTGAAACCACTCCACCACTGGATTGCTACTATGTATTGATTTATATATCGGTATCATATTCCACAGCCCTGTACAATGGATACATTTATATAGCAAGTAGTGCATAACATATAAATTTGGATTTAAAGAAGCAAACGGTAAGCATGGCTTTGCTCAAATGAGCTTACGGGAGCTCAAGGTGGATCGGCCACATGTATCCTAGTGTAAACATTAATAAATAAATAATATTATTGGATATTATGGCTATATAACATAATACACTTCTCAACAATTCATGTGATGACAACTCAGAAAAGGTATTGTTTCTTAAAATATTTTATCATACCCCAGTTAAGTCATTACACGCATACTAAAAGGCTGTTTTAGATTGAAACTGTGCATGGATCGTTGGTAATTCCTGCCGTCTCACGTTTTTTTGGCAATTGTAATCAATTCTAATTAAGCTGTGGTAATAAATGTAAAGCTTTACACATTCATTTAAGGGCAGATAACAATTTTGAATACGTTTCAAATTCATTGACGTCTTACAATCTTGACCTCCAGCTTCTTTGCCAACCTCGTGCGTTCTA
Organism: Spea multiplicata; assembly: GCA_009364415.1. Classification (NCBI taxonomy): domain Eukaryota; kingdom Metazoa; phylum Chordata; class Amphibia; order Anura; family Pelobatidae; genus Spea; species Spea multiplicata. Next base: position 44,377,492 of record VKOC01000005.1, read on the forward strand.
GGCTTAGCGAATAATGATAGGATACGTAACCCCGGTGTCAAATATCCCCATAAATCATATTCATATGGTGATTCTTATTCCTGGGTAGAATGGAATGCGATGAAAAGAAATTAGCAATTAAAAAGGACACATATGAATGTTAATTTCTGCTAAGAATTGTGATTCCTAATTTATTCATCCTTCATGAACAAATACAAGTCTGGCGAGAGGATTTGCAATTTTCTGCCCTATTAAAATACAGCCGATCTTTGTATTTCACAAGATGTTCTTTGTGAGACGTTATGAGTAATAATCAGTCAAACAAACATTAAATAAATTGAGCTGACAGACTCGGTTCGACACATTTTGAAACGGTATAACTTAATCCACTGCTAAAAGAACAGAATGTCATTACCTCAAAGCGATTAATAAACTTTTCTTTTATGAAACATGCTGCCCGCAGTGCAAACACACGGAGCTCAAGATGGATTTATAATACATTTTAACAATGCTCACACTCATTTCTTTTACAAACTGTAATTCGAATGAGCTCCACGGGCCAAGTACGGTAACATTAAATACGTCCTCGGGATCTAATTGTTAACTATTGTGTACAGTGACTCATAGCTGCAGATTGCATTAATATTCCTTTTTCACAACATTTTTGAAAAACGCACAATACGCCTTAAACAGCTACTAATGCGGTGAAACTATAGGAATAGTCTAAAAAAATATAAAAAAGTTGAAATTAAGTTTTTAAATTATCTTAGCTATTGACAAAACAATTGATCCTCACTCCAGGAGCAGTGAGAGATTACTTGGTCCATTATGTATCCAAAGGACTCAATGGGACATCAACACCCGTCTTCAGCTCATCAGCTACCAGGAGGACAGCTGAAGAAAATGAAGCAGATTATATACCTCTTATACATATGCCGTATTTATAGAATAAATAAAAATAGTATCTTTATTCAGAGAAGGCAGTTATTTTTAACATTTCACGGCTCTTTAAGATGGAATAATGTTCTTTGAATTAAAATATGCCATGGTAATGTGTACTGGGAGTACACTGAATTGGGTATGGCTTGGTATAAATAATCTCTATTTCTGTGAAGGAAGGAAGGATACTCCTGAGCCAAGAACATCAGCTGAGCACACTAAGTTTAGCGAGTCGCACAAAACCGCACTGAGAGACATAAGCCGCTGTGTTTCCAGTTCTTTTTCCTCCGAGGATACCCTAATACAAACTCATTGGTTACTATATATAGTGTTCCTTCAGTGATAGAATATAGTGTGCATTTCTCTCTTTCTTTCTCTCTCTCTCGCTCTCTCTGCTCTCTCTTTCTCTTACAAGGACATAGAGCTGGAGAGAGATACAATTGTGTACATTCACAAATCTTAAATGTATAATAGATTATTTTCTTCAGATTTTTTTTACAACGTGTAACTATGCTGTTTTTATTACTAAACAGCATATTGTACAAAATTAGTGACATGTATTTCCACACCCATATTTGAGAATACTGCTTTATGACTTGGTATAGGTTGGGAAAGGTTGTAAAGTAAGTGGCTGTGTAATTTTTTTAGGTGTGATGTCACCTGATAAGAGACTTATTGTCACTCATATGGTCTTTGGATTGCCATATTGCATTTTCCCCACATAATATTTATCAATAGCAAGCTCTAAGAGAATTATGGGGACCTTATGCTCTTTAGTGTGCTCTCCCAGATGAATTTTCTTTTTTTTTGCAATTTTTATTGTGAAGACCAGTATGGACACTACCATATTCCCTTGGTGTCTGGCTTATTCACTTTGGTAAAATTTTGTTATTTGAGGTTTCCAAATGCTCCCACTACCTCTTGCATTATATACTGTAAATTTGTAAATGTATTCACTGAAATCTGTTTGGATGAGACTGAAGGGCCGTGAGAAGGTGCGTTGGTCCCACTCAAGTGACGGCTAAGTGATCCTGGCAGACAATGTGCTGAATGCCTAAGGTAGTGGGGTAAAATGCTGCACAATTGTACCATTTTATTTTCAACATTTTTTAACCTAATAATTTGTGATCTGATCTTTGATTAGTAACTCTTTAGGTCACCAATCATTAATCAGTCTCACCAACCATTAGCATGTGACCTAATGTGATTATCATCCTCCATATCACGATACACTTACTTGTATAACACTATATAGTACACCACTATACAGTGCGCTTACTTGAACCCTAAAATCTAACCGCATCTAAAACTATCACTGTCCACTAAACGTACCCCAACACTATTTGTTACATTATCTCATAAGCTAAAAACTAGATTAAATCACTCATATTTCCTTAAGTGTATGCTAGTTTGTTTTGAGACACACAAAAGTTAACTTAAAGTTGAAGAGAACATATGCCTCCAAACCCAGGAAAGGAGAGCCACCAAAAAGCATTTAAATGAAATTGCCCCTAAACCCAAGAAAGGATTTCAAATCAGGAAGAAAGAGCAAAAACTAAGCCATGTGTGCAATGAAAAAGGGACTCCGGCGTGCAGCATTTATCTGGATTCATGCATCGAATGGGAAAATTGAAAAGAGAAAAAAAACCCAAACCAGTTAGATTTGTGGCTGCAGTGGTCAGGCAAGTAAAGATCAGGCAATGTACTTTCAGGGAATATAAAATTTGTGGGGTTTAGGGGTAGTTTCCACCCAAAAATATGCTCAGGAGAAGGAGATTATTTTTTTGTGTTTTCTTTCTTGTTCTAGGTAGGTGAGCATGCAGCATCCATCCCAAAATATAAAAAGGTAGAGAAAAAACTACCTGTTGCAGTCATGTTTGTGGCAGACCACCTAGAAAGATAAATAGGGTGTTTTTAAAATACTCAGGTAATGAGCTTTCAGGGGGGGTTAAATGGGTCACATAGCAGGATGAAGATTCATATGTTATTGGTATTATTATATTATTATTATTATTACTATTGTTTTATCATATCCCACAGCACTGTACATTGTTTTCCTTACATTCAGTTAATTGGAGAGATACACAATCAGATATGATGCTGTATCTGTATAAATATACTTGTATATATCGTTATAAGAATATACTTGAATCCACACATATTCAATAAAAATACAATCAGGGGATGATGTAGCTGTAAAAAAACAAATGCATTTTAACCAACCTCATGCTCTTTGGTAGTTTTTTCCAGTTAAAATAGCGTGAAAATAAGTACGTTTTGGGATTTTTTTTTTTCTATTTAAGACTTGAAAAAATGTCGTACAAAATCTATAAACTTGTTTCTTTCAAGTAAAAGACTTCTTGCTCGCTATGAATACGGAATATATTTTACTTGATTAAGATGGTAATTTATCAAACTCATTAGTAATTATCCCGCACGTTTCTATATAGGCTTCAGACGACGCTGCCGCTTTTTACGAAAACTAGCAATTTTTTACTTTTTGTGTTTACGACACCAATAATTTACAACAACAAAGAGCGCATTTGTTTCATTTTTTGTACTTAGCCATCCGCGGTAAATATGCTTTCCCTAATCATGAGAAATTATGATAAAACATGCAGATGCGGCCTGCATTACTGTTGCCTGGTTACGCATTAATGTTGCCTAACAACCCACCACTGATGCGGTTATCCTTTCTGCAGCCTAGTCAAACTGCATTGCCAAAACACGCGCAAAATACGATTAAGCACCCTGTTACTCGATATACGTTAGACAGGGATTGAGTTTATTATATGTTTGTTCATGCCCTTGTTACGCTGTTAAACATGCATCAATGTGAAAAACCACTGACTGTGATTGTAAGGACGTTTGAGTAACCGAGATAATGCTTTATTTTGATAACATTACACATTGCGCATCGATAGTCTTTCTGAAAACATAACCTTTATATTTATAGCCGTGCCTTACACACTGTGTTCATACAGTTGTTATTTTAATGACACTAAGAAAATGCTTCCTGAACTGACTACCAAGGTTGGGCAAAATCTCCTTGGGGATAAATTACAATTTTCCGAGGGAGATAGGTATAGTTCTCTTAGGATTTCTCAGTTTTCATCTAACTATTCTCTTGGGGTCAACATGAATGTTGTATTCGACTTAGTTTTGTAGGTTACAAGGTCTAGGAAAACAGATATGACTATGTATGTGTGTATATATATATATATATATATATAGATGAGGGTTTATGTCAGACATATATTTAATGGTACGTTTCAAGGGGTGTTTCATTTACTACATATTATTATTATCAATCCTGGTACTGTGTGACAGAACTATATTAAATAGTATTTAATATAGTTCTGTATTAACTAGTATTTAGTGGGTAAATATAATTATTTCAGATAATGATGTTTTTGGGCGGGAGTGAATGGTTCTTCATTCTGAAACATCTACAAAACAGTTCTTCAAGAATGATCTGAACAGTAATAGAATTGTTCTACACTTCGAGCTGGTGGGCATTATTTGCAAATCTCTTAGATGTCAACTGTGCATCTTATCCAACCATCTCTCTGTAACACAAATATTCTAGGAAGTAGAAAGTAGGTCTACTCCCACCACCATCTATGTCAGGATGTCTTAACCCTCCGGAACTTGACCCTGGACTTACTGGAGTGGATCCTAGAACAGCAACGGGCTCTTCACTTAATGCCCTGAGCAGAACTTTGGGGTGTCCAGCCCACTGGCAACCCTCTGTGATTCAAGGGTTATGGCCCTTAAAATCATTAACAAAATTGGAGGGAAATCCCTCACTAGATCCAACAGAGAAACAGCCATTTGGGCAGAGGCCATTCATACTTTGGTGGGTACCACGCAAGCTCCCCAAAGTCAGACTTGCACCGCTGAAATGGTCATAGTCTACCTTGATGCACGTCCACTACCTCCTAGTACTGACCCTCAAAGTTATTGGGACCCAGCATTTATCCAAAGTGAGTGAGATTCTAATGCTTCTACTCTATCCCTCTCCTCACTCTGGGGGATCAGTTATTTAGATTTTTCAAATATTGGTGACCAAGGGACTGCATGTACATATCTTCTACCGGTGCCTGCCCAGGCCACATGCAATGAACTGCTGCTTCTGTCTCTTTCCTTACCCCGAGGAATCATTTTTTTAAATTTTTCAATTATTGTTGAAATTCAGTCCTGTACCAAGTGGCTGTTTGTGTCTGTCGGCCGGTGCCTGCCCAGGTTGACATACCATACTATGACTGCTTCTCTATTTCCTTTGTTACTCTGGAGGATTATTATTCTTTTTTTTTTAAATCAAATATTGAAATTCAGTCTTATATAAAGTGGCTGTGTCTGTCTGCCAGCGCCTACCCAGGCCCAGTTTTGTACTGCTGCTGCTCCTCTTATTAAATCTGGGGTATATTGGGGAAATTCAGTCCTCTACCAGGGCTCTGCGTGTTCCTATCTACCAGTACATGCCCAGGCAACATGCCCTACTACTGCTGATGCTCTTTCATTTCCTTCCTTACTCTAAAGGATCAATTCTTACTCTGAGGATCTCAATTCTTTACACATTTTTCTAATGTTGGGGCAAATTCAGTGTCCTTCTGTACAGTGGGGCTGGATGTGTTTACTTGCCTGTTTATTGCCAGTGCCCTATCACTACTGTTGCTGCTCACCTTCCTTACAATGATAGATTTATTAATCAAAATGGTCCAACTTTTGGAGAAATTCAGTTCCATGCTGCTCCATGTGTATATCGATTAGTGCAGTGCTGTTGTAGCTTTTGGTGGTGGTCCTGCAGGGCCAAATTGAGTCTGGATCTCTTCTTAAACTTTGAGATGGGGCTGCTGTAACTGAGAGTTGCGTGCAGAAGGTGTCAGGGCCCTCCCCCTTTGGAAATGCCACCCGGATTTCATTTCGGAATCAAAAAAGACCTCCGAATTTCATACAAACCGAATGGTCAGATGGCAAAAAACGAAACAAAAATTTAATCCGAATCAATGTTGCTTGCAGTGCACAAGTCTATTACACGCAAAGTAAAATATGAGCCACCAGAACATAGTCCTCCTTGTACATGTTGAACAAAAATGATTTAATCATAGGTTTTAAATTTAAATGAATATGAAAACCCTGTGGGACATATCAAATGCTATTCAACCTTGTATTACATTTATATCAAAAGAAGTTTAAGTTATAGGAAATCTCCAATGCCAAACGCCAATGCAACGCTCCTCCGGGTGCCACAGCGCAATCGAACTCACTCCGGGTCTGTTTCTCACAGTGAGACCAACAAATGAGCGGGTGCACGTATTGATTTCTGCCTTCTCTGGACGTGCACCCACTCGTTTGTTGGTCTATGAAACATATATGATAGAAATCTAGCGTCACACAAATAATGTGCCTAAAAAAGTGTTTTTTTCCCCCTTTATCAACTTTTTCGCTATTACGTGGTTTCTCTCTCCTATACCATAACACCCCCAACACTAAGAACCATGAGATTGTCAGAAATCACAGGATACAAACTAGCAACCTTGAGCATGGAAGCTTCCATACCTGCCCAGGTCACTATGATGAGGCTTAGGGGTTTCTCGGATCTCCTGTCATCCTGGACTAGTTCAAACACTTCTGTGATGGATTATCATTAATGGCCTAAAAATACCTGGATGGTTGCATTGTGGCACCCTTGTTTGTCCTGTACTCATGCTGTTTTGCCTTGTTTTACTTTACTTTTTTGACCCCTTCCTGTATTGTAATGAAAGATTGGTTACAATAAACAAATTGCTCGTATCATTATCATTGTTTGGCTATTGTTTTTATACATAAAGGGAATAATGAATGAGGATACATTATTATTCTGTAGTTATTGTATTCTGAATTTGGCTGATTATTTCCTACAATCTTTTTTCTTAAGTGTTGATATAGCCCCACACACCAAGTCACAAACACAAATCAATGGGACCAGGAAGCAGCCCATTCCATTTGAACGTTTTGAATATTTGAAGACTTTTCCAATTAGTAGAAGCAACACAATTCTATTCGAAAAATCTTTACGGAGCCCTACTAATGTTACTGTCCTTAAAACACACATAAGACAGCAACGCTGTATAAAGTGGATAGTTTACACAACTATAGCATTCTGTCATGAATATTCTCTAGAAACAGCAAAACAACAACTAATAAAAAGTTCTAAAAAAGTTAAAAGCTTTTTTTAGCTTTATTCCATGCAATATCAATGGAAAAGATTTGATACGAATCTCGTGGAGTACGAAAGAAAGGAATTAATATAAATACAATAAAAAGAACAGTGCTAGACCAAGGGGTACGACGATAGAGTGTGGAAAGCTGAGGGATAATATGCGAAAGATCTGCTTTATAAAAAGTGTAGTAACCACCCCAGAATATTTCTGAATAGCCTTTAGAGCTAGTTGCAAATACATCGTAACATTTTTACTGTTGCCAATGGATGCAGAGTGGAAATTTTGAATGCTTGCTTGCTGACATCACCATGCATTTAATTACACTATTTGCTTCTTTGTGGCCTGTGACGTAACAGTCATGTCATGTGACAAACACGATGACACACTTGACTTTACTTATGGCACAAAACAAGGCAGAAAGAAAGTGAAGGTTTCAGCATGTTTATTAAAGCCTTGCAGCATAAGTAGCAAAGGTTGGCAAAGTAAAATAATTCTACATTTTAGTTTTAATATTCCTAAAGAAATTTAGGACAAATAGTAAGTTGAATCATTATGAGATAAAGATGGCCACAGGGGATGGAGCAGTTGGGTCATATCAACCAAAAATTCTGTTGTCTGTATATGCAATTATTTTTTCCCCATTTGCTTAAATAGATCGATCTTGTGTGTTGTGGAACAGTCTTAAACTATCTGTGGTTACATTTTAGATCAAAGACATCTGATTTTAAGGTGCTGCTCCACAGGATATTGATTGTATTTTCTAGAATGCTAAGCAAATAAACCTTAGCTGAATCTGAAGGGCTCCTCGCATAAACAACATAGACATTTTTAAAAAGCTCCTTTCAGTTTCTATGGCAACAGCCTATCAGTGGCTGCTCCTGTGTCACATGGCTATTAACCCTTTGAGTGTTGGGGGTTGAAGCACATTTTTCTCCATCAATTTATGGTGTTTTGCAATAGTTACACTAAACTAAACACACCTACATATTACAAGTTAAGCTATTTGTGTATCCCATCATTTGAGATCAGTAACAGAAATTAAAGAACGGGAAAATGTCCTTCCATTGTTTCTCTAAACCTTTAAAACAAAAGGGTCAAGGTTACTAGAATAGTAATTTCTATCCAAAAGATAGGTCACAACCCACAATGCAGCACGTGGTAGGCACCTTTTTTAAGGGGTTTAATTCTATGACCAGGTAGAATATCCTAATCTTTTCCTAATTCTGGCAGATCTTCTGTTGTGGGTTACAACTGCTGCCACTCTCATCAGCATTCTGGCTGAAGATGTTGGAAGTTAAAGTCCATCAGCATATTTTTTTTTACATTTGTTAACTTGGTGGAACAGGTTCTAGAGGGGGTACTTGTAACATCGAAAAGCCCTCATTACTGCATGATAGGTTTTTCCATGCTGGACATTTTAGTCCGCTCTCAGCCTCTGTTGCCATGGTAGCAGGTGGCCATATTGTTATGCAAGCCCAGGCAACACAGGTAATGGACCCACAATGCAGGAACGGTGGCGTACTCGCAGATGGACGGCAAGTAATCCGAGGCAAAAGGACAAATCAGAGCCAGAGGCAGATGCACGAGAACTAAACAAGCAGAGGTCGGGGAAGGCAGCGTAGGATCAGTGTCAGGAAACAAAGCCGAGGTCTGGTACACGAATATCAGGCAAAAGAGAGGCAGGAAACAATAACACAGAGCAAAACCCAGAGTACAGCAATAGTGACTTGTTGAACGGGCACTAGAGAACTGGGCAAGGGGGTTTAAATAAGGACTAAAGGCAGGGGAACAGGAAAATGGATGCAAATGGATGGGCCAATGGATGCACGATGACGTCATTGCGACCAACTCCCGTGAATAGCGCAGTCGCAAGGGCAACAGGGCCAACAACAGCAAGCTCTGCCTGTGTTACCTCCGCGACGCGGAGGCACCACACAGGCAGAAGCGGTTCTTTACCACCTGATTGCTGCTGACAAGCCGCGGCAGCTTGACCAGAGCCGTCCCTGTGGAGTGCGCACGCCCCTCCATGTACATGCCGAGCGCACAACAGTACACGGAGAGGATGGGCGAGCGGCACCTCGAGGGGACCACCCACCAGTGACCGGACGACGTGGGAGCCTGGCGGACACGGTAGGCATAACACATAGTAGGCTGCTGGCTCTATGGGGCGATCACTGCTTAAAGATAATGATTACATTTCTAGAAAACAAAAGAAACTACCTTCACGTGAATGTGAATAATAAATAAATGAATGTATACCCTACACGTACTCCCAAACAACACTCCTCACAAGTGTTCAAAGAATCAATAAGTCAGAAGAGGGGCGCATAAACATGTGGAAAAAATAGTACAAAACAATAGTGTAATAAATTCAAACACAAAAAATAACACATTTATTCCCAAATAAACATTATTTACAACCGGTAGCAGAATGGCTTGAAAAAGGCTCAAGTGTCAAGGCCAGAGTTTGGCTGGCCATCCCAAAGTCCATCCCAAATGGGGCTGTTGCTCCTGGAGCAATATAAACCACCAGCCCTTGAATCATCCTGGTGTTGTGGGTCATTGGGGTGTCTATGCCCCCAGAGGGACAATCCGATATGAGCTGCTTTAGTGTTGCAGGACCTGGTTTGAACCACTTGTAGAATTGGCTCCTTAGAACGTCTTAACATATTTAAGAGTACAGAAACATTTTGCATTTGCTCATATTATTAGTTCCGTCTTTTTTGTTCAGTGCTTTGCTGCCCTCTAGGGGCGAATTCTGGAAATGCTCTGAAAAAGTGTGGTGTGGCAGATTAAAATGTTATTTGTGACCAGGAAAATGACAGACTGTATCTAAATCGTGGTAGTCAGTTGTGTTTAAGTATATAGAAAATGTTGCTGATAGCTTAGATAGAAAAAACATGAAAAAATACATTCCCTTTCCCCCAACCGCATGCATTGTTGGTATTAAAACATTTTACCAAGTTTAAATTGAATAAAAACAGTAAATAAATAGACAAATACAAATAAAATACAAAGATTTACAGTTCATATATGAATAGTTGTGTGAAGTAAAAAAAAAGAGTTTTAATCGATCCATTGTAATAACCAGGCCTGGCCATCTGACATACCAGGCAAGTGCAGGGTGGGCTGCTGGTTTAAAGTGTCATACACTCAGCGGCAGATCAGGTGCTCACTGTGCGGCCACACGCTACATAACCATTAAAACTGTTAGCTGCACTTATGTCATCTGGTAGTCGCTTGTCATCAGCAGTTCGGGCCTGGTAATAGCTCTTATTGACAAAAAACTTATGACAAACTCACACTATGTTTTTTTTTAAAACGTTTCTTGTTATTTTTATACTAGTGGGACAGTGAGCTTGACTTTGTGTTCTCAAGACTTAAATCAACTGTGGCTACTTAAATGGGTGATGATCATGGCCATATTAACCAAGGACCACATGAAGCAATAATGAAGTGATGGGGGGCTCTTTGCCCCCATCCTGTAATAAACTTCCTTGATTTGCTGCCTGTGAGCTCTGGATTAATGTGAGGGCTGTCCGACACTGGCAGAGAGGATCCAGTCCTGCAGCAGATACCTGTATAACCTGAATAATCCAGTGCAGTGCCAGAAGAGTGGGTGGGCTTTAGATCTGTGCTCTGATTGGTTGTCTAGCCTCATTCTTCTTCTTCACTCCCCGCCCCCACTTCCCCTCCAACAATGGTGTGTGTCACCTGGAGTCAGCAGTTTCCGCAACTTCTCCGAGACCACCCACTGACATCAGCAGAACCACCTGTGATGTCAGCAGGACCGCCAGGAATTATCTTCCACTTGCCAACACGCCTGTCAAATGTTACATCAGATTGGCCTCACATGCACAAAAGTGATGGCATTTCTGGTGACTTCCTCTCCCCCAGTGCTCAAATTGGGGGGGGGGGGGAGAACATGACCAAATGCACTGCGGTTTTTCCCTAAGGTGAATTTCTGCCAAAATCGTGGCACTTTTGCTGACGTCCTCTACCCTGATCCTCCAATTGTCCTAATCTAGTTTAGGGGCAAAATATCGCTGCTTTCGGTGGGATCGTCTCCCTTGAATGCAAATCTAGCTCCCTAGGGCCCTAATTGCTCTAAGGGGCTTCTTGGAAGATAAAGTTGGGAGACCCATAAAGTATTCATACAGATTCCTCATTAGCGCAACTCACTTGATTGTAGTATTACTTTACTCTGTAATCATAAATATATTGCTCCTTAGCTTAGGCATAATTGTTTGTAAATGTAAATGATAAATAATTTTGCTTAGTGCCCCCAACACCCCAAAGCCTTCACTATGCAGAAGGCTGAGAAAAAGGCAAATAAAACATACACACATCATACAGACAGGATCCGGCAAGATGCAGAGAAACTGGTAATACTACTTTAATAAGAAATCAGGAATAAGTTATCAGGAACGTAGCTGCAAGGATATTCAGGTGACAGAGAACCACACTGGTAGCAGCATTAATAATCTGTAAGGAGCTGCACTGTACAACATTAAGTGCAGAACAATGCTCATCACCCTCAGGCAGCACAGCATAGCGCATGGAGATAGCAAGAACACAAGCGTGCACAAAAACATTAGGTAACAGGATAGCACAGGAGCTGAGTGACCACAGCGACAGAGTGCTCCTTTCATACTATGATATGTCTACATGTTCATGGTTCACCATCACATGTCTACCTGTAGTTACATGCGGTATTACTGTGTACCGTTAAACATCATTTGACTGTAGCCTCCAAGTAGCCTTCCTCTAGTCTCGCTTTTTTAGATCCTTATGTTGAACTACCTACGTACTCTGGTGCTAGTTCATTTTTCTGTAGGTTCAATAATCATTTATGGAATTATGTTTCCCCGCTAAAGTAGTTAATTTACTTTTTATAATCTCTTCTTCTTATAATGGTCAGAGACAGCGCTATCTTCCCTTAGAGAATATTCCTTAAACTTACTTGGGCACTGAATGGGTGGTGCAACTGTCATGATCCTTGATCCTAATTATAGAGAAAATTACTGAATTTGCATTATAATAATTGGTAACAGTTTAGTGAAATATAAAATATGTACTTAATATTATTATATAAATTATTATTATATAATAATATAAGTACATATTATTATATAAATTATTATTTGCTGAATCTATGAGGTTCTTCAAGTAAGTACATCCAGGGAATGGTATCAGAAAAATATTACAACTAGGTTAGTTGCAAAAGGTAGAAATCCTGGGTCTTGTCCTATATAGATAAAAATAAATGTAGGTCTTCTCATTGTATAGCAGAAAAAAAGCAAGATTTGTTTTAAAAAATACATTGCATTTATTTCTAGCAATGTAACTGCTGTGAATATTGCTATGTAAAAATTCTGGGACTATTACATGTACACATGCATGTTTTTTCTTCACTATGCTTTATGATTTCAATCCAGCAAGTTTTATTTTTGCAGATTACATAATGCATAGGTAAATTGGTGAGATGCTTTTCAAGGAATCTAACTATATTATATATTAACTATGCATAATTCAAGGCCATTGAAAAGCACATGCTTCAGATATGGTCTGGATTAAGTATATACAAAAATGGTTTATATATAGAATCTCTATTCTTAGGCGCATCACTGTTATATTTTGTTTGTCCATTAGATGGCGCTGTGATATTATCTTTGGTTCAATACGATTTCACATTCAGTGATGTAATATTATTATTATAGTTGGTTATTTCATCCAAAACATGATAATGTGTTTTGGCATAACAGCATAGAAAAAATAAATATTGGCTTGGGACATTATACATTTTTTTTCTTTAACAAACCCAAAATGATATGAATTTGAAATGAATTTTTTTAAAAAATAATGTATTTTCATGCTGCAAGGAAAAATCTAGTGAAACATATATTTATATGAGCAAATTATAAACCATTTTCTGTGTTATATTGATGTCAGATACCACAGAGTATTATGAATGGTGGGACTCTAAACTCGTGCACTTACAGTACATGGAAATGCTCTTAGATTTGTTGAGAGATAGTAAAATACTATATGATTTGGTAAAGTTCATTAACGCCTTCTCTGTTTCTAATGCTAATAATTTCTAACTTGTAGATACTTCAATTTATCTTATTTTAGTGAACTCATTTTCTTCACGTATTAAAGGCTTATGTTTATAAAATGAAATTTAAGTGAATGATACTCAAGGTTATGCCCAATTAAGCCACTCCATCTGCTGAAGACTACAACTTCAATGAAGTTAGAAACAAATACAGACAGGGCATCCTGGGAATTATAGTCCAATGCATCTAAAGTGGCAGAGGTTAAATGACAATTCTTAGGGCCTCTCCCACTAAATACTTCTGTTTTACATTTTTATTGGAATTCACATTATGGCTCACAAAATGGGTTTATTAATGTATAACTGTTTTTAAACCCTCCTCTCTATTCAAAGGCTCTATAAGGGCCCTTCCATCCAGGGCCTACTTTTTTACCTTTTGCTTTTTATGGGAAAAAATGGGAGAAAATGGGAAAAAATGTTCCAGTGGGTTACAGCAGAAAACATTTTGCCTGCTTCTCAGCTAACACCAGAAGCAGCAATTATGAGTTGAATGGGGCAGAAACTTCCATACCCAGGTACTTCCTGGCTCAGGGTACCCACATACATAAGAGGGGCTAGCCACATGAGTGTATGATTGTTTAATTTTGTATGAGGGTGGAAGGGGAATAGGGAAGTGTGTATACAATGCTCCTGTGATCCAGTGACAGAGCACTATAACCCAGACAACCAGATAAGCGGTACTTCACCCGGAGTCTCCAGGCTGAACATGAAGAGTCCTCCTTCACTCCAACACGATGTTTCCCAAAACATTATGTACACTGTGACATAATAAGTGATCCCCTGACGTATATATCATGATGTTCCTGACACAAAGAACGGCAAAAAAAGTTTTTCCTTGTGAATTTCATCCTCTTACCTCCAACTCAGCTACCCCACTATCTTTTGACAGATGGCTTCTCCACGGGAGGTTATAATAAAACACAGAGAATTTTGGACACATGCATTTATTGAGACCCACAAAAAAATAAATACAAAAAAGGATGCAGTCACGGTGCAAAGGGATGTAGGGTCTACGGAGGATGGGGATCCATATGGGCACCCATCTTCTACAGTTACTTGGAAAGGGAACATAACATGCATTTTCAACAGTAATCGTGATGTCATTATGAGGTTTCATTAAATTTTTGTTACTTATTTTCCAGCTGTAATAATGAACTTATGTTTTTTTTTCCTGGGGTTACTCGTACTCCTTGTTAGGAGAGGCCCTACATACATTTCAAATGCAGAGTACATGTTATTCAAAGGAGAACACCCACATTTTATGTTAAATTTGTAATTGCTAGTTTTTGCATAATAGTGTTTTCAGGCAGCTGTATATTAGCAATTTGCATGTGTTCTATCTTGGCCTATCTTGTCATACTGCCAGCAGTGAACAGCAAAATAATGTCAGGAACCTGATCATTCATTTTCACACTCTGACTAATGAAAGTCTTTCATTGGCATTGCCATAAAGCATCAGCTCAGTGTGGTGCTTGAGCAGGGAAAGTCATTCAAAATATCACATGACTGATAACAATGCCAATCCCCAGATCTGCATATAAAGGAAGTTTATTGAAACAAAACATTCAGTTCAAAATATATAACCAGATTTTGTATTTGCTAACCAATATTACTTTATATAGAACTGTACTTTATGTATTTTTTCTATATTTTTTCCCATGGTATTTCCCCTTTGTCTTTTTCTGTGTATTGGGTTATCATACATAGTCATTGATAACTTGTAAAAAAAAAAAAACATTCTCCTTAATACTCTTGCCCCAGGGTCCAGTAGGTCTAATTCTGTGTGACACAATGTAACAGTGCTTGCACCCGACCACCTTGTGATCAGCGAGGACACAGAGCATTAAACAGTAAAAAAAAGCAAAAAAGTAATTCAAAAATGAATAAGCAAAAAAGTAAGAACATATAAAAATTAAAACAGTCCCTCAACCCTAACAGTTTAACCTCAACTCAAAACCAGTTAAAAAAATAAAGTGTTATGCATAAAACATTGAAAAGAAAGATGCATGTGAGGTGCAGGTATTGAAAAAAGTAAAAAAAACAGTTAAAAATCCCAAGAATAAAAAGTAAATCAAAATGTGGTGTGTGCAAGGAGTGTATGGGACCTTTTTAAAAAAATGTTGCTTAACATAAATTAGAATAAAATCTAAGCAAAATAAATATTAGTATATGATTTTTTTTACATTTCCCCACTTTTTGTGTATTACTGCTACCAAATATTGTCTTATATGTGTAAATATAAATCAAAATAAAGCCTTGATTGTAGTGAAACCCCCCCATATATAATTGGTGTAGACACTCTTACAGAAAAATCTCAAACAATTGGTCCGTAATTGGAAAAAAGAATTAAAACATACACTGGGCCTTAAATTTTTTACCAAACGTTCATATCAAATTATATGCCCGAATATTAGCAAATAGGATTAGCAGCCTCTTACCAGTGCTCTTGGGTACAGGCCAGGTGAAATTCATTCTGGGGCATCAAGCTGAAGACAACACTAGGAAATTTATTGACCTTTGTCATAAAATAAACCAGAGACAAACTTGAGTATTACATGAATGTGGGATTCTGGAACACATATGTAACATGCTTATGGCACTGTACAGCTCTTCTGCAGATAAGGTGCTGCATATGAGCTACTCATCAGAGCATCAGAGTATTTTGGCACACTACAAGGCTGCCCACTATGGCCATTAATCTTCATAGTAGCAATGTAACCGCTGGCTATAAAAATTAAAAATTCCCCTGATATAAAAGGTAAGATAAGATAGCTGAAAATTGACCTTTTTGCCAACAACATTTTGTTCTTACTAAGCCACCAGACATCTTCTTTATTGGCCAGCAAGTGACATTGGAAGAGTATTCCAAAGTCTCCTACTATAAAAAATAATTTAGGAAAGACTTAAGCACTCCCTTTCAATATCCAGCAGGTCCACTTAACCAGCTACAAACAGCAGTAAAAACTTGAGTGGAAACAAAATCTGATCACTTACCTTGGCATTCAAGCTGACTTGTTCTGCTATAATTTCAAAAAGCTCTGGAAAAAGATAAAGGGCAACCTGGAAGAGTGATGGAGATACGAAATGTCTTGGACGGGAACAGTGGAAGCTTTAAAGTTGATGGTCCTGCCTTACGTCTTCCAAGGGGCAAGGATCCTGCCCAGCCAACGCTTGGCATTGAGCATAGTGATCTTCGACTTGTATGCACCCACTTGGTCATGGAAACCCATTTCATGAAGTTCCTGACACAGTGCTTGTGCTGATGTATTGCCTTCGACTAACAGTGGTCTCTGGGACCAATACTTACTTTGTTGGTGTTATCTTTACCTGTAAACAAGTACTTTAATTTTGATTTGAGATGCCTGTGCTCAAGCTGGGACTTCCAAATACAGTGGCCTTTGATGCCTGGCTTAGTGCACAAATGGACTACCCATTTTCCCCATTAGTGTAAGAGAGATAAATAATGGTAAACAGACATACTCTGTAACATACATGCGGTAACCAAAGATGCATACCAAAGAAAGGTGGTTTTCTTTATCCCTTTGTTGGTTTGTGTCCTCAAGATTTCCCAAACATGTTTCCAGTGACAGAAGAGTAGTATATAACTTTATAAACTATTGCTCATACAGCCTTAAGTTCCTTCAAAGAAGAAAGTATGTCTGCTGCCAAATGCATTTGAAAGATACTTTGAAAGGGTCCATATAAACCTCATGCAAACTGAAAAGTCTAATGTTTTATTCATGTTCTTTAAATAATTCATGTATTTCTACAGAATGCGATTTCAGTAATTCGATGAAACCTTTCCTGCTGAAATCCTGATATACATAAGATACACTTTCTCAAGTGAAGTAACAGGTGAGAGCCGTAATTGGTTAAGCATGTGATATTAATGTCACTCGGGTAGTTTGCAGTTTAGGAAATCTCATAAGGGAAGCGGGTATGTGAACGTCCCTGGCAGTCAGACTTTACGAGCGATGAACGTGGCTCAAATCAAGCATTGCGTCTGGCTTCTAGAATTATTACATCTGTCAATGCCACATAAAGTTTCGAAATTGTTCTTTTTCTAGCAGGTACACGCTGATGGAAATGACAGGTAACTGTTCTAGAACGGTGAATAATGACACACTTTAGCTGCATCCCTTTCCTATACGTTTTGCTCCCTTATGTTTTACAACAAATTTCCACCAAGAGATAAGGACAATGGTTTTTGAAGACACATTAAAATGTTGGTTACTCGGTGTTTCATTAGTCTACCATATGTTCTCATAAAAAGCTAGCATTCTAGCACGGATATGAGTAGGATTTTAACATTTGATGTTCTGGGTTTTGTGCACTGTAACCGAGTGCTCTGAATGGCTGGGGCGCATTGGTCGGGGAGCGCGGCTCAAGGGGTGAAGTCGGTGTGTCAGGCTTACTGGGGCCATGCCTGGTACACTATCTTTTCTCTTGCCTCTTCTTGTACTTTCTTCTGTGTCGTTTATCTGCTTTTCTCCTTTTCTTCTTTCTTTGTCCGCTCCTCTCTAAACCTGGCCTCTGGGTAAACGTCAGCAAAAGGGTGAAGCCTTCGGGTACACTTTTTCCCATGATTGGAGGAACAGGGAGAGGCTCTTCCCGTCGCTCCACCCTTTTGTGGAAGCACCCTGAGAGGCCAGAATAATTCAGAAGGATTTGCGGAGAAAGAGAAATGTTTCTACACATCAAAGAAAGGGACTTGGGCGTAATTAAAGGTAAGCAATAAAGCAAGCAGTGTTCTGTGTTGTACAGCTGGAGGCATTAAAGGACAACTGTAGTGGGAAACATTTTTCTTTAAACTCTTATAACATCAGATCCGTTGTAAAACTTTTATGCAAGGATATAAGAAATACATTTTTTTCCAGCTCCAAGATGGATCCAACCGAAATATTACTCAATATGGATGTGCACAGCAGGCTGTATGGAGAGTGTTGGAGCTGGAAAAAAGGGTATTTCTTATATACTTGCATCAAAGGTTTACAGCAGATTTGATGTTATTAGAGTTTAAAGAAATTAAAGAAATATGTTTTTCCCAGTACAGTTGTCTTTTAATAGCAGAAAAGAAATGGCTCTGCCATTTTACAGATCTCTGGTTAGACCTCAGAAGGATATTGACATTTTGGAGAGCGTTCAGACAAGGGCTAATACATTTCCTGCAAATAATTTATCATGTTAGCAGATTTGTTTAGCTTGGATGAGAGAAGGGAGAGGGGGGGTGTGAGAGACACATTTACATACATAAAGGGATTTAAGAAAGTACAGGCGGTTTATTTTACTGGAGAAATGTTAGAACAAGGAGGCATAGTTTATATGTAATGTAAGGAAGTTTTACTTTACTGATGGGGTGGTAAATAAATGGTACACCGTCCCATCAGAAGTGATACGGGATAATACAGTTCACAGGGAATTAAAATATGCATGGCATAGGCAAAAAGCTATCCTAAATCAAAGACAAGTCCAAGGACTAGTTAAGGTTTGAGTCTCTACATCAGGAACAATGGACAGACTAGCTGTAGGGTTCATTCTTTCATATTGGAGTCTCTGGGACCCGCATGTCCTGTCTATTTTGCAATTATGATTTTTTTTTTTATTTACAGACTGAATTATCCCCAAGGTCTGCTGTACTGGTATGGAAACTGTGCTAGGCACAAACCTCTATAGTGTAATTTTGCCAGTTACAAGGAAGATGTCAGAGTTCAGCCCCAGCCCTGCAAACTGCCAGACGTGGCCGCCCCTTTAAGTGGTCTGTCTGGAGTTAAACTCCTCTCCACAGCCTGCTGTCCTGTTTATTTCTGTCTGTATTTTATGTACCTTGCCCTCTTTCCCTTATACATCTCTGCTCCTCACTCCATCCCCTGTGTTCCTTGCCTTGTTGCCTGTCCTTTGTGGCATCCTGTACCATGTATGCATGTCTTGCTATGTATATAATTAATGTGCTGTGTATTTATGTTCAGCTGTGTTTTGTTATACCATTACCTTGCCTCCCTCAACTGAAGCCTAGACAACTCACACCTGATCTGATGAACAGGCTTTATATCCCTGCCTCCCAGTAACAGAGGTGTGAGTTCACAGGATTTGCCTGCCCGCCTGCCTGCGCCTGCCTAGCTGCCCGCCTGCCGGCCTGCCTGCACTGCCTGCCTGCCTTGCCTTGCCTCCTCCCTTTTCCACCCGGACTGGCCCTACTGGATTTCCCCTTTTTTGCTTGCTACCTGTCCCAGGCCCTTTTGAATACTTACCTGGACTTTTTTTACTGTCATACTCCCCAGCAGTCTGTATGCATGCAGGTTTTTACAAGGTCAAGTAGACTGGATATTCTGACCGGAACTATAAAAAGACAGGGAGAAAGCTATTTTCTGACTTTGAAGCCACACAGCTGGCTCCTTACTGACAGACACAATGTAATGTACATAGTGAGCCTACAGTCTCCCCTTCTGGCAAACCAGATACATTTTAACTATAGGACCAGCTCCAGAGAGTGGTCACAACCGCCACTCGCAAGATGGTCCTTTAAAAAAATAACCAAGTTACTAAAGTTTCCAAGATGGTCTCCAGACTCTCCTGAGAACTCCCCTTGCAGGTTGAATACAGGTACTGTATTTAGCAGGTTTTTTCATTCGCATTTTGGATGAGTAAAAGATTTTTAAAATAAAAGTGAGAAAAAGTGTTTTTTCTTTTTTTTTTTAAATTTTCATCATATTTTATTTATATTTGTTTTTAGGAAAATAGATGATATGATCAACAAATGGTATCTGAAGAAAGCCCTTCTTTTCCTGAAAAAAAAAAACCCCTAAACAATTTATAACTTGTGTGGGTACACTAAATGGGTGATGACAAAATTACAGCTAAACGCGAGCACCGCAAAAGTGTTAAAACAGCCTTGGTCACAAAGGGTACAAAAAAATAACAGCCTGGTCCTTAAGGGGTTAAATGGTCAGAATGGTAAGGCTTCAACAAGCAATGGGTATCAGTATATGTTTAAGTTATTAAAGGGTTAAGGAATGGACATGCAATGTTTGCACATGATTCCTTTTAGTGCTGTTTTCTTCCCTTTAGGTCATTAAAGATGACATTTGGCTTCCATTGGGAGTAATAAAGTTCCATTTAAAGTGTATTACGTTTTTGGTTTTCGCACACTTGATGCATTTATTTACTGTTTGAATGACATTCTCGGGCAAGGATGTCCCAAATTCATAATTTTACATGTCATTAACATTTAATTCCAACATTAAAGACAATTCATCTAGTTTTCCCAAGTCATTGCTCATTTAGTTAACTCCAGCAGCACCACTTAATTGAAAAATACTTGAAAAGCTATCATTACATATAAAATAAATATCGTATTCCTTGACGGAAGAACAACTTATGAAAGACATGCTTCAGACAATTAGGTATAAGTATATCTACTAACTTTATTGCGCAACTTCATGAACTATTATATTAACCCATTTTTGACTGATGCTGTTTGGTACGTTTGTTTTCTTTTCTCATTCATTTTTTTGAGGGTCTTCCTTTAAAACCATAGTAATACATTTTCATCTCAACATGATCCTTCGAGAATTCAGATGCCATTTTGGAGTAAAATAATTTTTAGGCAGAATTGAAAATCACTTTAGCTTTCTTCTGGATCCAGAGTAAGGTGGAACCTAAGTTACTATGTTAGTATGTTGAACCAGTGCTTGCATTCACATGTGAGGTTTATGCATTACAAACTTCTTTATCAAAGGCTTACAAATTAAATATTAACATTTACAAAAAATAATAAATTATTAAAAACATAATAGGAAACACAGTATACTGTTAATTAAGAAAGCATTTTGGAATTTTCTTTGAAATGGGTCCATTTTTAGTGTAACATTTTTATTGAGTACTTTCTACACTTTGCATTCCACAAGTCACAAAACACTTGGTTCAAGTATGAGACGTAGATACAATAGGTAGAAATGCTTTGTGAAATTTGCATGACAAGGTCCAGGGACTTATTATTTCCTTTAATGTTCTCATTCACCATAGTGGTCCTGAAGTTTGAATACACGTCTGAGTGTATGGTAAATTCTGACGCTGTCTTCAATCAAATAAGGAATAGATTGTCCAGCACATAGTTTGGCGCCACTTATGGCTCACACAAGGCATTATCACAAGATGTTAAAGTTAATTCTCCAAACATACACCATTAACCAATAAAATAACATGAAACCAGTCTTATGTTCTATCGCCCATTTTTCCTGCCCCTGCAGTAATTGCTATAGGGGGTTGCTAGAGCAATACCACAAAGTATATTTGAAGGTGTCCCTAACTCTAATCTTGGTAATGTTGTTCAGGCGTTATGGGTCCATTTTAACATCTGAACTACTCCACTTGTCATAAGAGATCATAAAAAAAGAATGGACCAGCATAGTAAAGAATGGACCAACATAGATAGTTTGATGTACAGTAAAATGTTAATTCTCCACATATCATGAATCCAGCATCATCAAGTTTCCTATCTCCTATTTTGAAAAAAAATAATGAAAAGCAAATGGGCAATATTTTATATATTATATATATATGATTAATATTTAGTGAACTCCAACTGCTCCTGTCCCCGTGAACTGTGGCTTGTTACAAATTATTATGACAGCGTTTGAAAACAGGTGTTAATTGTGCAGAGTATGAACTACATGAGCCTTTGGCTCTCAATACAGACTCCTGAAATGAATGTTCTTCGGAAACCCTCACGGTTTGAGCCTTAGTCTCAAGGTGACATTTTTCCAACAAGTAAAAAGTAAGTGTTAACCATACCAGAAGCATGACATATAATATGAGTTTTTTCTGATATCAGGACAAATACCATAATATATCTGTATATGTTTTTTATCTGCACTGGCTGTATGTATGTATAGTCTTTATAGGATTTTTTTTTTAAAAAAAACCCTACTTGTCCTGAAATATGTACAGTACCTCCAGTTATAAGAATACAGACTTCAAGGTCATAGAGAATACGCGGGGGGACTGGACATGATTTTCAGCCAATAGGAAGTGATACCATTAAGTACCAAGGGTCCCTGTGGCAGGCAGCCATTTTGCTGAAAGTATATGTGCTGCAGTGGGATTACCATGTAGTTCCAGTTGGCTCGCTGTTTAAATCCAGCGAGGAGAAGAAGAAGGGGCCCACAGGTCAGCCTGTGAGATGTAAAGCTGCCAGACTACAGCGGTCAGAGGAAGGTACTCAGGGTTATCAACAGGAAAGTCCATGTGTATAAGGACGTTACATAGCTAAAATCACCACCAATCACTTGGCTGCATTCTAAGTCTTTCCATTGAAGGGGTAAAATTGCCAAAAGTGATTCTGCCTCTCTGCTTGAGTGTCTGCATAAACTAAAATGTAATCTCCACATATATATATATATATAAGTATATTTTAGGCTACTGAAAGAAGTCACTAAATTCTAACTTTTATATCTAAATCACAACTATTCAGGGGATACAATAATATCATGTGCTACATTCTTAGAAGTAAACTGACATCCTGTCCATGCATTGACCTTCTACTTTTGTACAAAATGTGACCTTTTTCACACAAAAGCTTTCATCTGAAAAATTACTTTTTTTTTTGCTCTTGCTGTTGAATTTTATTTTAAACACCTGGGATTCAATATTGTTGTTTTCAGACCAATTGTATTTTAAAATGATTCGGAAAATATTGTATTCGGTGAATTGTAGAGGTTGTAAAATAAGCGATTGAAAAAAGTAGACCCCACCAACGTTAACAAATATCACTCATATGTAAAAGAAAAACATTTCACAACAATTTAAGTTGACATTAAATGCATTGTTTCATATTAGAGACTGATCAGCCCCTTTATTCACTAACTTTCCTGTCAAGCCAGGCTCTGGAAACTGGGAGCACAGAGGGACTTTCTCTCCTCTCAACTGTCTCTTTTTATTGTCAGGCTTTTAGGGAATTTAAATGTCCAGCACCTGCCAACATCCAGTCTCTTGTAAAATCTAGCATGAACTTTTCACTGGGACAGTTCACCTGAGGGCGATGTGATGGCACTTGCAGTGACGTCCTCTCCACTGATGAAGAGGATGAAGAAAGAAGATTAAGGATGGAAGGTTGAAGATAGAATAGAGAAGAGAAGGGAGAAGAAAGAATATAGAAGATGAAGAAGACGCAGAAGCAGAAGTGGTCGGCATAGAAGGTAGTTTGGAAACATTTAGAGAGCGTGAGAGAGAGAATGATAGTGTGAGAGAGTGAGAGACAATGTGAGAGAGTGAATGTGGGAACTGAGCAACAAATTTCGATCCCACATTATAAATGCCCCAGAATTTTCGGCTGAACCAAATGAGAAGGGAATGAAAATCACTGCCCGAAAACTAATGGGCAAAAACTGAAACTGAACAATTTGTCCAAGTCTTTTTTGACCTGTTTGCACAAGTCCAATTTGTACAGTACCTGTGCACAAAATCCAATCAAATGATCTTTCTGGGGCTTACCATGTCACAATATAAATACACAAATATTGTGTTTTCCATTTGTGTTTTTTGACAAAATAGGCTGATTTTAAAATTACATTAGTAACAGAAAACATTTTGCCCCCACCTATGCGTATGACTATAGACAATAATAATCTTAGTATGATATGGTTTCTGTATGTTCCAACTTTTCAAAACTATATAATTACTGTTATCTTTTATTCTGGTAACTATTTCTTATTGATATCCCTTCTTATTGTGTCTGCTCAAGCAGTTTGATGATGAATAATTAGACGCTACCTCAGCATTTTACCTGAACGAGATATTACACAGTCTTCAGGCAAACATACAGCAAGATTCATAGATCTTTTCATCTTCTTTATGTGAAAGCCATGGAGCAGAAACATTTGCTGCTCAAGACATATAGCCCTCATCATAGCAAGTGATTATGTATGAAAGGTAAAAGCTTTTAGCTTTTATTATATTTTCATATCCTCATCACTTTGTGCAGTTTTACTTTTTTTAATACCTAGGCGACACGGCTTCATATTATTATATGATAGGTTTAGATGTATAATTTTTAATACAGTAAAATATAGTCTCATTATAGAACTTAACAATGAGCTGTATTTAATAGTATTCTGAAAAATATATACTGAGCATAGTGGAGAATTGGAGAATTGTTCATACTATACAAAACATACTTTTACAATATAAGCCTGCAAAATATATAATGATATATATGTCCACTCGCACTGCTAAGGGAAGAAAGGTTGGACCTTGAAACCAATATTCTAATCGTATGCCGCCATCTGCAATGTAAAGGACCAGGTGGCTAGCACAATGAAGATGCAAGGTGGGGTTGGGAATGCGTGCATTGGTGGAGGGTTATGATAGCTGTTAAACCCTGGTACAATGATGGGGAGAGGGGTGAAAAGTAGGTATCTTCTAACCTTAGCCATTGATCTTTGTAACCCCACTGTTATGAAATCCCTCAATGTTTCCATTTACCACAGTATTTCCCACCTGTTGCAAATTCTTCTGAATGCCTATGGTACCAACAGGAAACCAGTGGACTTGTTTAAGTCTACAAGGGTTTGTGTTTGGTTCCCTACCTAATGGAAACAACATTACTTCTAATATGTTAAAAAATTGGGTTGGACTGCTTAGACTAGTAGAACTGCACTTTTGTGGATCAAGTTTTTCTGTAGACACTCTCAACATTCCTAAGAATCTCAACCCTAAAGTTAAATCAAAACATTTCAGATGACAGCGGTCCCCAAATCTTAGTTATCTTTATATTTGCCCAAAAAATATGAAAGATATACACATTTAGATTCCTGGGTTGCTGCTAGAATAACAATGACCAATAAGTGCACAAAACAAAGCAAGAATTAAGCACATACCTCAAATTTGGTGAGATCTATCTAATTCTTCAAGGCTATATTGCACCAAGAACTTCATTGCATTTTAACCCAAAAGAGACTCTCAAGCTATTTAAATCCTTTTCTGGACACCATAAACGAGGCAGGAGGCGCTGCTCAACCCTAGGTCAGAACCTGCAAATATGCACAGATATATACAAAATAGGGGAGCACACAACCTAAAAAGACATGCACATTCAGATTGCTTTATTTCTTAAAATGTTACCTGTATTGATATTTCATGAGTGGTCAGCAGAAACTTTTAACCATGAAAACAGGTGGAGGATGCTGCTTTCCCATCATTTCCACTGATGTTGACAATGTTACATTAACTTAAATTAAGGAGCAGTACAATTTCTTTTTCTGTTACATAATCTTTACGAACGATATGTTTCTATCATTACAGCTTCACGTCTGTGTTTAATTTTAAAGCATGCGATTTTACCTTGCAAGCGTATTATCAATCATTTTGACAACGCATATCAAAAATGTATTCTAATGTGTTTAGCAAATTAGATGTACAATTTTTTAAGGAATAAAAATAAATCCATATAGCAAATTAGATAATGAAGATGGAACAAACATGCCAGTCCTTCATTAGCGCTTCCTCATTTAATTTTAATTACTTTGATCTTACTTTTTCAGTTTTTAATTGGGTAAATGAAATATAGCAGACAATGGATCTTCACATGCTTAACTTTGGTAATAACTCATTGAAAGATTGAATGTGAGAAAAATGTAATCTGTTAAGTATTCGGAACAACATCTACCATTCTCCTGTGTTTACGTGATATTATTCTTTAATTTATTTAAATAATGTGCATTACAAAGCAACTGGCATACATTATAGGAGTAATATAATGGTGACAATGCTATTAAAAATAAATTATTAGGACATAATTTAAGATATGACTTTCCTAGATGAAGTACATTTACATATTTATGGTCTATGTTTCTATGGTATGAGAATATAATTTTGTGCAATTTTATATGTATATGTTAAGCACAAAATTGGTATATAGGATGCTAGAGAAACTTCAATTTAATCTACCCACACAAATTTGAGAAATAGGATTTTTTTATACAAAGACCCCTCAAAAATCAATTTAGTTGGTCTAAACATTAATAAAAAAAACAAGATAAATATTTTTATTTTTATTCCTGTTACCTTTATAGCATATATAGACCGGCCCTTTACAGTAAGAAAATATCAGTTACTGGAGATAATATATCAGAGGGCAGCGTGATAGATTGGTGAGGCAGGATAGGGGTGCCCAGCAAGGGAATAGATATCCCATGATCAACATCGGGCAGCCGCTTACAATAAAGGTTAAGCCTGGGCTGATCCATATTCAGTAATACAGAGATTTCACCTTCCCATTGTTCTCCAATGGATAAAAAACACCATAAATCAGGTATTTAGGTACACTCAGGTACACAAGTAGTTTGCTTTATTGGGTGGCAAAAGCTGATATCAAGTCTCTGAAATTGAACTATATTGTCTTCTCCACTGTTTGTCAGAAGACTGTATATTCCAGAAGAGTCGGCGCCCAGGTGCTTCATGTGGTTATTCTCAAAAAAGGGCAAGAGCACAACATCCAGGGATTCTATGAAATGGTTCCTATTACAGGCAATAATAGGAGCAGAGTCAATAACCAAGCCCAATGTCAACAATGAGTTGGTAGTCAACTGGAAACCAGGGTCTTGAAGCAGAAAACACCTGGTTACATTGCTAACACAAACACATCTTGGGACCCGAGCTCGTGTCCACTATTTAAGGATTGTCAGATCCTAAAATTTGATGTGGAATCCTTCAAACCTCTCTAATGTCTGTAAGCAGCCTGCGGCAGCACATTGAGTTCCAGGTTCATGTAGTGGCCACTTGCTGCTAAGCTTCTGCTGCTGGAATCTCCTGGTAAGTAATGTTTGTGATAGGAACCTTGTGCAGCTGCTACATCTAATATTCTGTGGAAGAAGTCTTCCAGGGGTCCCATTTGAAGGTTCCCATGATACCAATTAGATAAAGATGCCCACTTTATTATGCATGGCATTTTATTCTCGTTAAGTCCTACTCTGGCCGGGCTTAATTGAAAGTTATTATCTAATTTAAATGTAGCCCTAATACCAATGAGAACTGGAATTATTATTGATATTTAAAATTACGATGGAGCAAAACATAAAAATATGCCTCAGTATTCCAAAAGAACAAAATGTGTCAAAAATAGATGCATACAGAAAATGAAACTCCAATTACAAAATAGCAGGTGTTATAAATATCTGTCAAAACTCTTGCAGATCTCCTTAGCACATTTGTTTATTTTATTTCCTTTTCGCTGATCTGTTATGGCATCAATCTATCAAGTCGGAATATATGAAGGGTTTTTTGTTTAAAATCCCCGAAATTCTCCTAATCAAAACCAAGATTGTCAACGTGTGTTTTCGTTATCACCTGCCGACGATGGAAAGCCACTTTTCAAATTGCTCTGCTAGTGCTAGACAAGCCCGATTTTACTTTTTTTTATATGAATGAGATAAAATCCATATAAAGGTAGCTAATAAAAATATTGAGTGATATCTGTATATAATATCCTTATTAATTTACTACACTTACATGTTTGTAAAAATGTTACATGTTAAGTCTAGTATTCTAGTTTTCTTCTTTTACTTGTTTTTATTTAGTTTTTCCTTTTTTCTCTTTTTTTGAGATGTAATACTTTATCTCTTGCTGCAATATATTTTAAAAAACAATAAAGAATTATTGAAGATACATTTTTTTGCATCATGAAATAATTTAAAAGGGAACGTCCACCAATTATAGGTACCTTTGAGGTATTTTTGTCCTATAACTATATATTTTTTTATATTCATTATATTCATTTGTTTTGGATCATGCGGTCATGGTGGACAGTTACTGCTATATGATCCACTATTCCCAGCTTTCACAATGTGTACAATGTGCACTGAAGTCTTAGACAAAGATTTCTCTCGGTGTTCCCGGCACCATAACTTTGAACCCGGGTTATGTGTACACACTTTACATTGTGAAATACCAGGATATCATACTCACTACAACAATGCAGTATATACACTTATTCCACCACTTTCAATCTTCAATGCCATTTAATGTAAGTTTGAGATTAATACGGTAAGGTATGTTGGGTATCAAAGGGCAACTGTGATCTATAAGGCTGGCGATATATGTCGATTAACCCAGGAGTATATGAAATGCACAAGTACATGGTGATAATTATGTAGGGGGTTGAAATTGTGCTAATTTAAATTCAGTGGGATTAATGAGATTCAGTGATTTTCTGGGGTTTTCTGTGTGCCCCCCTTTTTGCCTGTCCATTATGTGAGAGGCTGGTACAATGTGTATGTTTTATAGAGTAGTCTATTTTATAGTTCATGGTTTGTATTTTTTTACTGAGCACATAAAGTGCAGAACATTATCTTTGGGTGCTATCTGTTATTAAGAAGAACTTGGCGTGCTTCTCCTTAAACTCATCTTTTCGCCTTGTTACCATTAGCCCAGCTTCCTTAGTTCTAGTTATTTAATTTTATGTCCTGTTGATGTGATGAGTTTTCAACTGCCAAAGGCCTTAAAAGTGTAAACTAATGAAAGGATTCAGTTAAAGTCGATGACAAGTTAGCGGGCATTAAATGCACAGTCAATCATGGAATTTATTATAAATACAAGGCGTACACCATTGCAGCTCAGTAAATGTACTGCTATGTCACAAACGGGTTAAAGGAGAGCTTACATACAGAGAATAATATAGGAGATCACTTTTTAAATATACTATTCTCATACTCTCCTATCTATCACCCTGTTTATCCTCTAATTCTAAAGTATGCCTTGTGAGTGGATACACAAATGGTATAATATTTATATTACACTACTACTATTATTCACTTTTCTAGTTGAGTGACCTATGCTTTTGTCATCTTAGAAATCTTTGAAACTAGAATGCCCAAGTTTCTTTCAGTTAGCTGAACAACTTAGGAAGTCTTTAAAATTTGGTCCCCCAAAGTCCTTACTGAATACCCCCCGAAACATCCTAGCTACCATTATTCTAAAAGTGCATAAAGATTTTCCATTTTAGATTATATAATAAATGAAATATTTGTAAGAAGTCCTGTTAGCATTGTTTTATATAATATTTTAAAAAAACCATTTGTCACGCAGTTCTTTAAAGAAAATGTTTTTGGTTTTTTTAATGCATATTACTTACAAAGTCATTTTAGTATGAATTCCTTGTTTAGAAGGGTGCCTGGGAGATTGGAGTATGCTTTTACATTAAATAAATGTGAGTTCAAGGAAAGTAAGCTCATACGCTATATTAATTCTTATTTTCTACAGTATACATGTCTTTGTTCGATGTTTGAAAATATGAAAATAGCATTTGTCAAGCAGTTCAAATTGGAATGATTGGAAAACTGTCACATTTTTTCTTTACCGTCAGTTTTGTTTGCAATTACATTTTACAAAAGACACAAATCTCCTTTTATTTTGAAAGGAAACATCTAAGGGATATTTTAATGGAGCACATCCCAAATCTGTGTGATAAACAACCTAAATGAGGCAAATGTGCAAGCCAAAAACTCCCAACCATCAAAAACAATTATGGTAATGAGCCTCACCATTGTACATGTGAATTCCCCCTGAAATCATTTCCATTTGTTCATGTCAGTTCAAACACTTTAATTCATCATTTAGTAACAAAGTAGTTAATGAATGATGAATACATGGGTTTTTAAGGGGAATTAGGCACACAAATGCTATATATATATATATATATATATATATAATATATATTATATATATATATGTAAAGTAGTGAGTGTACAGCCTGTGTAAATTTCGGTCAATACCTTGTACTACCTCCCTGTGCCAAGCTAAAAGCTCTGAGTCTTCTCCTATAATGCCTGATGAGGTTGGAGAATACATGGCAAGGGATCTGAAACCATTCCTCCATACAGAATCTCTCCAGATCCTTCACATTTTGATGCTGGTGGACTATCCTCTTCTGTTCACTCCACAGGTATTCTATGGGGTTCAAGTCAGGGTACTGGGATGGCCATGATAGGACATTGATTTTGTGGTCACTAAACCATTTTTGTGTTGATTTAAAGAAAAAGGTTTGAAAGGGTTTAGATGAAGAATAGTAGGGACCCCAATAGATAGCTATACGAGAGAAGAGCAAGTTCCAGTGAATGAAACACTAAAAGTACACTCAGAGGTGGTTTTTGAACCAGGAAAGAGCAGTGTCAGGGATGCCCTATATAGATTTGTACGAATTGCACATTTACTTAATAATTGAATGGGACAGAAACAAAGAACTAAGTGCAGGATTTTTGTCTGACATTCGTGGGTCCACATTCTCTCACACTCTCCCTTCTCTTGTTTACTCTATCTCTCACATTCATGTTTCCCTACCGTCTCTGCTTACCACTTTCACTTCTGCCAAGAGCTTTCACTTCCGCATCTTCTGCATCCGCTGCTCCTTCTCTCTTCATTCGTCAATCCTTAAACTTTCTTCGTCATAACATGGCAACTTTCACCAAAATGGCAGCGCTGTGATGATGTCCTCCCTGATCCTACAATCGGGGGAGAGGACATCACTGAAAGCACCAACTGAGGGCAACATGGTGGCACTTGCAGTGACGTCCTCTTCTCCGATTAGAGGATCATGGAGATTATGTCACCGCCATATTGCCCTCAGCAGTGACGTCCTGTCCCCCAATCGGAGGATCTGGGAGATCATCACAGCAGCGCAGCTGTTTTGGCAGAAGTTGCCGGTTAGAAGATTGAATAGAGAAGATAGAAGATGGTGAAGAAGACGACACAGAAGAGGATGTGGAAGCAGAAGTGATCAGCAGAGAAATTAGGGAAAAATTTATAGAATGTGAGCAATAGAGTGAACTAGAATGTTAGAGAGTGAGTGAATGAAAGTGAATGTGGGCAACAGGGACATTATATATATATATATATATATATATATATATATATATATATATATATATATTATATATATATATATAATGTTCCCACACAACCAGATACTGTTTTACTGTTTTGTCAGGCACAGAATTAAATTATTTTACATATTTAAAATAGTTTAACTTTTACTTACGTTTAGGTTTTTGGATGACCCGTTTCCTCGGGCCAAAGAAGACCAAGAGTACCACAAATCATTGCTTAATCCCTTCCATTAAAAATGGATAGGGGGATTTCATTTTTAAGAGATTTAACAAAGCAGAGAAGGGAAATAGAAGAAACGGAACAATAGAACATAATTTAAAATGATAAGGTCAGATGTTTACATGTAATTTAAGGAAGTTTTACTTCACCTACAGGATTTGTAAACGGTGCATAGGATAAGCATAAAGCTATCATGAATCAGAGAAGAGACCAAGGGCTGATAAGGGTTTGGTGGCTAGATGATCTGCTATAAAATTCATTGTTTAAATTTAATTTTAAGTGTGTTCATGTTAGTGGGGGTGGACTAGAATGTCACTTTACACCCCCCTGGGGATACCAAGTGAAATTTGTGAGCTGCAAATTCGCAATTGCAACTTGCTAGTCAATGATTCTAGAAGGTACTTGCTTTTTTTGAACTTGCATAAAATTAGACTCTCATCCAGTTGAGTTTTTGCAAGTTGCGAATGATTTCTTACGAGTACAAATTGAAATTGGCTTTATGAGGTTTTAGTTAACATGTACTGGCCATTTAGTGAATACATACATATGTGAAAGGATTAGCAAGATCAAATGAATGGACAACATGTAAATTTGTGACATGTTTTGATTCTAGTTTTGTAGACCTAATCAATACTATTATTAATTTGGTGCTGAGCACAAATACATTATGATGCACTATAGTAAAAATGTGATGATTTTTAGGCAGGGAGGGTTTGTAAAATTATTCTTTTGGCACATTGCTTTTTTGATTCGCTTGTATTTCTTACCTGATTATCATAAATTATTTTAAAAAAGTTTTTGTTAATGACTTTTACATCTATAAATGAAATGCTGGGAATTAAAATAAAGGAAATGTGTTTTAGCTACTGTATATCTATTGCTGTTCACACTTTATTGGTTTTCAAATATACGGTAAATGAAAGCCAAGTAAAAGATAAAAAAATAAAATGATGAGGAAAATCCGTGAACCGCTTAGGGAATTGACATTACAACATGTCATTATCTAGTGCATTCCTAAATACAGCAACTTTGAGTACTGACCTGTAAAAGGCCAAGGCCTGAGGCCACTGTTTTTTTTCTGTGTGAGTCAATTTCAACGTAAAAGAGTCATCATGTTTTTGATCCCTGCTGAGGACATGGAACACAGATGAAATTGAACCAAAACATTTCAATTTCCACATGCCAGAAAACTATGGCGATTTAATTCATTTAATTTTTTTAATTGTTTTAAACTATAAATAAAAAAACATAGTATGAAGTATAGAAACAAGAGTCAATGGCTTGATGGACTTGGTCTATCAAGTCTGGACATCTTTTGCTTTAAGCCTCAAGCCTTACGTGGTCCTTGACCTTATCTTCAGAATAGTCTTAAGGATATCCCAAGCTTGTTTATATTCCGTCACTATATTAATCTTTACCAATTCTGCTGGAGGGCGATATTGTCAATAAAATGACCCTCTAATTTGTACGCTGTTGGCTGAAGTCCTGAAATGTGCTCCTCTTATATTTTACATTGGGAAATATACAGTATAAGGTAGAATGAGATGTAGTTTTTTTTCTTCTTGGTGCTTTGGTTAATTGTAATTGGAATACTATTAGATTATTTCCGCATGTAGACTAAATGTTTCTTTTATCAGGTACATCTCATCTCATCATGAGCAATCGGCATGCCCTCTGCATGTGCTGCTTAGTGACCTTTAACTCTGTCTGTAGGCTATTTGAAAATGCATTTCATTTTTAGAGCACTATTCGATTTCACAGCAGAGGTCATGATGAGTTTTGGTCCCAGATATTATTGTTCTAAAAATCTATGTACCAAGTCATACCCATAGCAGTTGAAGGAAAATGCTTTTATACTCAATTCATCAACATAACGGCATAGTGTAGTATATCATTAAATTCTGTGTTGGTGCTCGTAGTGCTATTTGCTGAATAATGGTCCGTGAGTCTGTAAGAGGTTTGCATTAGTTTAAAACATAGTGCTTTTGATTACTTTATGATGCAGACCAAAACAAATCTGCAAATTTAAAAAATAACCAGCTATATACATGCATTTCAACCAATTTCAAGATCTTTATTTCGAAGACTCTCGAGGATTTAAAACACTCATTTGCAAATTGTATGAAACAAGTTGTGCCTCTACTGTGAAATGGAATGTTTCACATTTTCTTCAATGGCGGTTAATTTATATCTTTACATTTAATTTAAATAGCATTTTGAAAATGTCTCCATGTCTACAGTGGAAAGGGAACTTTTCATTAAGTCGTGTATCTTGTATGTGTCGCAAATCATTACAGTTAATTAAGACAAAAAACCCCTAAATGAGGTTAAGACTGTGGTCACAGTGAAATTAGGGGTAACCTGTCAAAGAATACTCAAATAAATCAATTAATTATAATAATACAGGGGGGCGTGGCCAACTACCGACCAAGATGGACGCGTGATCCCAGAGCTCCCTCGATCCTCCATACATATTGCTTAAAATTCGGGTGAAAAAGCACCATGGGCAAATCTAACAAGGCGGCTGCCACTCCGCGATCACATGAGGTTAGAGAAAAGACACCTCATACCTCGGTTCGATCGTTTTTCCAGGGCGTTACGGATCAGGACTCCCGCGACTCGGCCACCAAGAAGGCCGCATCTCCTCCTGCAAGCCCAAACAGTGCTCTCTCGGAGGACACGTGCTCCGGCCCTCACTTGGATGTCTCCGACCGTCCGTGTGCCGACTGGCAAGACATCCTGAAGCAACTACCTACTAAACAGGATATCTCCGACCTTATCGACGCGGCAACCAGAAATATTCGCTCGGATCTCTCGGAAATCAAGACGGATGTCCGCCAGATTGGTGACCGGGTGGAAACGCTCGAGCGTGCTAATGCAGAGGTATGCAAGACGGTGGACCATCTTAATTCTCACTTGGCTGATCAGAGGACCATGATAGTCCAACTTTCACGGCGCCTAGAAGACCTTGATAATAGAGGTAGGCGGAATAACCTCCGGGTGCGTGGTATACCCGAAACGGTAGATCATGCTGACATACCTACGGTCCTACGGGAGATCTGATCTATCCCCGTCCACCTTAAATACGCGTCGCCTCCTGAAGCCTTTGACGACTGCCCTGCGATCGGCGAATATCCCATACCAATGGGCTTTCCCGTTCGCACTGATTCCCCGCACTCCCACCGACACGTACGTGGTCCGCCAAGCCTCGGATATACCGAAATTCTTGGACCAACTTGGGCTGC
Organism: Spea multiplicata; assembly: GCA_009364415.1. Lineage (NCBI taxonomy): Eukaryota > Metazoa > Chordata > Amphibia > Anura > Pelobatidae > Spea > Spea multiplicata. Next base: position 44,412,072 of record VKOC01000005.1, read on the forward strand.
CACCGATCCATATTTCAGATTGGGAACTGACGTATGATGCTCCGGATCGCCTGTACGACTCGACCTCGTCGTGGTCACCCAAACAACAACGGCGTAAACGTCAGAAATTGCCTGGGCCACCATCTTCCTAGGCGGCTGCAGCCCGGTTTTTTGACAGGGAAGACAGTTGGACGCATATAGACACGGCCCTTTTTTTTTTTTTTTTTTTTCCGTACTTCTCCGTTACCCGGCTTCCCCGGTGGTCGACAGCTCTCCGAATCACAGAGCCTTGCCTCGCGCATTCCTCCACGCTCTCGTGTGACATTTTGTTATGCCTCTGGAATGCGGGGACCTCTTCTCCATGCCACTTCACTCTTTGCTCCTCGACCGCCATAGGCTCCCGGGGACTTTCATCCGCCTACATGATACATCCATGGCGGTGAGCGGTTCATATGTGTTTGTTACGAGGTATAATACTCACCTGTTTGAGTG
>VKOC01000005.1:44422325-44445221 GCA_009364415.1 Spea multiplicata
GTATATAATGTGCAGAACCACATGGACTCAGCCTGTATATAATGTGCAGCACCACATGCACTCAGCCTGTATATAATGTGCAGAACCACATGGACTCAGCCTGAATATAATGTGCAGAACCACATGAACTCAGCCTGTATATAATGTGCAGAACCACATGGACTCAACCTGGGAGATGCAATTCCAGAAAATTCCCAACGAATATTGAAAGTAATGGAGGGCTCACCCTGTAACCACTCCAGTGAGGCACAGATGAGAAGGAGCCATTTAGAGTAATGCCAGCTATATGTGGTTCAAAATCACTTTCACACACATCATTACTGTAATGATCCAGAAAATAACTGAAGAAACTAGAGACCAGAACTCACAAAAAGGGGGTCCCAGATAGGGAAAAGAGAAGGGAAAAATATACATACATACATATATATATATCAGAAACCTATACTGTATATAAATGTGCATATCCACCTAATTATCTAGAATTAGGTGAAAAAAGCAATATGTAATGAATAATAAACGGATAATATTCAATAAATCAGCAATAAATGTAGGTAGGAAGAGGACTGACCTGCAGCTTTGGTGAGCAGCAAAGAAAGAGGAAGAAGAAGATAGTTAAGGGGTTTATATACCACCTATGTACTGTTTCTATTGGTTGTTTTCACTTGTGGTGTTAACTCTTTCTTTGCTGCTGTTGGTGAGAGTAAAGGAAGATATGCAAAATACGAAGCCTCCTGTCTTGCCTTAAAATACTGAATTATACTGTGTTTGTGAAAATATATTTCCATCTAAATGTTTTAACGTAGCTACATAAAGTTATTGGAATTGGGGTTTTTTTCTACATAATTAGCAAGTAGATTTTCAGCTCACAAAAAAGAGCTTCCATATCCTTATAAAGGTGTCCTCCGTGTTCTACTCATTGATTATTACCTTTAAAGTGGATCTGCCAATATAATAAATACTACCTTTACGATTTAGCTCCTTAAATATGGCTTTTAAACTTTATGACAAACCGCATATATGTTCTTGTAAATAGAGTAGGATTAGCCATTTTTACTTCCTAATTAAGTGATTCTGCTTATTCTTTAAGCTATTCCTGAAAGATAATATAGAATAGGGGGTTAGACAAGTGAGATATAGAGATATAGACAGGAAAGATATAGAGGAGAGAAGAAGAGTAAAAGGAGAGATGGGGAGATATAGTGAAAAGGCAGATTTGGCAAAGAAAAGAGATGTGGAAAATGAGGAGAGATAACGAAAAAGGGGAGCTATGGGGAGAAAAGGGAGATAATGAGAATTGGGAGAGACAACGAGACAAGGGAGAAATATGGAGAAAAGGGAGAGAGAAAGAACTGTGATGAGATTAAGAGAAGGGGAGGAGTAGGGAGAAAGGGGAAAGATAATGAGAGAAGGTGGAGATATATATAAAGAGACAAAGAGAAAGAGGAGAGGAGGGGAGATAAACAGAAATGGTAGAGATAGGGTAAAAGGATGAGGTAAACAGAAAGGGAAAAAAGAAAGAGATAATGAGCAAGGGTGGGTAGATAAAGAGAACACAGAGCGATAGAAAGGGGTGACTTAGAAATGAGCGATAAAGAGGGAGAAACGGTGACATGAGATAAAGAAGAATTGGAGAGCTAATGAGAAAGGGGAAAGATAAAGGGAGTAATGCGACAGGGGAGAGATGGACAGAAATACCAGAGATAGTGAGAAAGAAGAGAAAGAGAAGTAACAGAAAAATGTGGAACAGTGAATGGGGGGGCGACTTCCCTTTTCCCTCTACTAATGTCTTTAGCTATACCAATCAGGTCACCTATGCTATAAAGCAAGTACATTTCATTTTTCCAATTCATGGGAGAATTGTTATTCAATCATTTGTGATAGCGCTATCTCCATCATTGAGTGTATTTGAGACTCTATGCACGACTTCTTTAAAACCAGCTCTCATTCTAAGTTGTTAAACCTTTCTGCTTTTGAAAATATTGCTTATAATTATGGCCTTTGAAAAGTATGAGGTTAAAATGCATTAAATCAAAAGAGAGATAAAAATGAGAATAATACAAGAAGTATGATAAGGAACTCTGAACCGGTAATTATATTAATGAGAAAATCAAACAATTTGCGTGTACTCAAGAGAGAAAAGGAGCAACCTTGTTTACTGCAGTGATAATTTTAATAAAGGGTTGGATATAACACTATGTTTTACAGTTTCTTATGCTAATAAATCAAAGCTTTTAAACAAGCGTCAACATCTTTTTTTTCCCCTTTGAATGTGTTTTAGTATAAACAGAGAGGTCTGCGTACAAAGAAAACACAGAGGAAAAGGTTTATTACAAAACCAAATATCTAAATATCTAACTTATATGTCTTGGCCTTGGGGGGGGGGGGGGCTGAAGGCTGACATTGCAGTCAAGAAATATTTCAGACATCACACTAAGCAGATTCTTTATGACTATGCTAATGAAGTCCGTTCCTCTATAGACTTTTATTTGTCCGAGTGTCCAGCTGGGTTGATTAATAATGAGCCATTCTCTTCTTTATCTTAGGCAGTATGAAAAGAAGTCAGGGTGTTTGTCTAGTAGATGCGAAGATGCAAAGATAAAAGTTCCAACAAATGATTAATATGCAGCTGTTGGTTAACATTATATTGTGCAAAATCTAGAATGGTTTTGCAAAAAGAAAACAGGACCATTATATTGGTCCCATTTTTAACCCGATACTAGTAAGAAAAATGACTTTATGATGAATTCTTATTTGGGTATTATTATAAATAATAACTATTTCAAAAAACAAGACATAAACACATTTCTAAGCTGGACAGCTTGATGTGGCATATTATGTCTTCATGCTCTTGTAGAGTGAGCTTGTGTGCCAGATGGTAAACCAAGCCTGGTTTGCATGCTTTGAATAAATTATTATGGTAGACACAGGGGCATAAAGATGACCTTCTGCACATGAACCATCTAGAAAAAAAAGGGATACCAGGGTACAAAAGACCACCTGAAGAGATTGTCTCTCCAAACCATGAGAAACATAGGCTTAAGGAGCCTGCATGCAACTAAAAAACCCATTATCACCCTAGCATGTATTTTAGTATACTTAACTAAAACGAATAACCTTAAACCAAAGGTAGAGTTCTATATTGAAGCTTAGCCTCATCATGTTTCCACAGTTCCACTGTTATTATTTCCAATAGTTTTGGCAGGAATCTTATTAATTTTTATTAATAATGTGATATTGCCTAGTTATATATTGGGAACAGTGGAAGCCACTGGTTAGACAGGTGCTAGGTCTAAGTGACATGCAATAACACTGGCTATATGTCTGTGTTCCAGATTTCATTATGTCACACTGCCCAAGGCAGATCCACATGATTAATGAATTTGAAGGTTTTAGACAGGCGTTAACCATGACTAACGTAAAGCCTGAAGGCTTCTCTGCTGCCACTGGAGTTATGTTCTCCTATATGGAAATTGTCAATGAATCTTACACACCGCCATGAATACATAATGGTTTATCCATATGGCATGCTTAATAGCAGGTCTCCAAATCGGTCTCAATATGGCCCCAGAATGGGTCTCATCAGTAGAGTCAAGAAAGCTTGGGATGCGTATAAAGCTTTCTTAAAGAAATCCGAATTTATGAAGGGCACATTGCATGGGTCAATTGGCATTTTCTTTTATGCCACCAAAATCTATGCATCAATATGTATATCTGTTTTATTATATCGATACAGTGCAAGACACTGTTTATTAGTAGATACACTTGCATTATTGTGTTTTTTTTTAATTCTAATATATTTGTCTCTCAGTAACTACTATAGCAGCCATCTTCAAACATACTTTTCATATACTTCTGTACCTTAAAAAGGAAACCCCCCCAAAAAAGGTTTGTATATTCAGAAATTGGCAAGTATGTAAAATAAATAACTAGAACTGCTTCGCAAATGTACTTTGGAGCATCTTCTTGCCGTGGGGTTATATGATGTTAAAGTCAATGTCCTTTGAAATAATCTATTGCATTATTGCTCTTGTAAAAAAAGGTATTATGAGAAACATAATAATATATAAAGATGTATTTGCTCATATCTGTTTGTAGCATGAATATGCAAATTAGATGTTCTATATAGTTCCATACCACTATATGAATTATCATTATATGCTGAATAATATAATACATTCAAATTGCCTGTTGCTTGTGGGGCCAGATTTTTATTTTTTTGTGACAGATATTTGTTTATCTGAGATCAATGCCCTTTAAAATGCTGCTTCTGGAATATAGGTGGCAAGTTGAGAACCTGGTGGAGATGCACGTATGATATGGGTTTATACAAACAAAGACATATAGCTATATACATATAGAAAAATAGAATTTGAACGATAGATAAAAACCATTCAGACCATCTAGCCTGACCGTTTTCCATGATGTCAAGACTTAGATCTTAATCAGTCGTTGGTCTCATCTTAGATTCAGGATAGATTTTTGCCTATCTCATGCATTTTTACATTTTCTCACTGTATTAGCCTCTACCAGTTCTGATGAGAGGCTCTTCCATTTATCCGCCACCTTCTCTTTAAATGTACAAAAACCTCAAAAATCTGTATTTTCCAGAATAGCCGATGCAAATAGGAATCGAAGGCACATTTTCTAAATGTATTAAATACAATGTTATTTTTTTTTAATTATTTTGCAATGGTGAAAATTCAATTATTTTCTACAGTTCACTATTACCGTAAATTGCCCTCCAGTATTTCCCTGAGTAACATATTTTGTAATGTTTCTTGTTTAATATTCTGTCCTCTTTACCCTGTACTAATATAGCTGTATGTCACAGCTGCCAACCTTTAACCTAATTAAACAGAATTTCAAATGTCACAAATAGAATTGGTAGTTGACTTTTATAAGCGTGTCTGACTGATCACTGCGTTACAATCCAGCAAACCATGGTCCATTAAAATGATACAAAAGGAGAACGGGACCCAGCTGTTGTGAGCTTACAGTCTATTAGGAGGTTGAAGGGGAACGAGACAGAAGGTGAGGGACTTCTTGGATAGGCTAGTGGTCTTGAGATGACTAGAGTAGGTTGAACAGATAATTGTTTCCCAGAAAACAAGTTTTGGGGTCTTAAGACTACAGCTTGTAAGCCTTTCTGAACTTTTGGGGATACTGTGATAGAACGAGGCAGGGGGTTCCACAGAACAGAAAGATCTTAAACTGTAAAACCCCAGGAAGGTTCAGTTGGTCCCTTCTTAACTTCATCTGCTCATGTGTCTACCGTGTTACTTTAACTGCACATTTTGTGTATAGCTCTTTAGATTCACTTCCCTAGAATGGAAAGGCCAGCTTGACAACTCAACTAGTGGCTAGGGTGTGTGGTGGAAACATCTGGGGCAGCACAGGCAGGCTTGGATAGGCCATGTGGCGCACTAGGAAAATGCAGGGCCAACAGCACCCCATTCGCTCCCGATATGCATTCTGGGTGCTGCAGTGCACAGCCGCGCGTACTACGCAATCAGACGCCCGCCGGCCTTAAAGTGCCAGGGCTCCCACATCACAGCCGGTCCAGCCCGGACAGCACAGATAGTTCATCCTGGAACCCTGAAGAAGAGTGTCATGTGTTGACTCAAGGATCCCCAAAAAATGTGCTAATGGATGTAAAAGTAAGTTTGTATGATTTTAGTCAGTTTCAAAAAAAAAGTTACATAGGTTAAAAAAAATTGCTCCCTTTCAACTCAATCATGATCTCAAGCAGTATACATTTTAAAAACTTGCTTTGGTGCCCAAGTATGCTGGATAACCCAGCACTGCAAAAGAGCCAGTTTATCTTTAACCTTTTGACAAATAAAATATGAAAGAATCTTAAGTGTAGTTAGATTAGAAAACTAGTAGTCTTAAATAAAACTCGAGCGTAAAATGAAAAGCCACTTCTAAAAAATGTTGAATTAAAACCAACGCTTTTGTTTAAAGAACAAACATACAATGCAATATAAACTTTGCTCTAAATATTCTTTGAACTTTTAAGATTCAGATTTATATTGTTGTTTGCTCAGCGTAGAAAGGCAGCATAACTTAAAAGGCCATTTGCATGTCCCATTCAAAATCTCCATAATATTTCCCACTTTAGCATATGCAGCCCACAGATCAAAGCAAACGGAATTAAAAACCGCAGCAAAAGTACAATGGATAGGAGATCAGCAAAAAGGATGTTTGTTCTCCCCCATATTTAATACGGTTTGGCAGGAACATAAAAAATATATTTGTATATGTCACTTGCTGTAGAAAATGTTAATTAATTTAGCATGGTTCACCATGTGTCTTGCTTTCTTTTTAAAATAAATTGCACTCTGCTCGTACAGAAAGATATGACCAGAAAAGCTAGCTAGATATTCCATTCAAACATCTTCATAGTTCATTTTCCCCAAACATCTTGGACATTTATGGTACAGAAAGTCCTTATGTGCCATAAGTTGAATCTCCATAAATATATTATATATATTTATATATTATATTACATATATTTTATAATATACATATATGCATACACTATATGACCAAAAGTATGTGGACACCTGGTCATACCTGCCTCTGGCTACCTGCCTCTTTGGGATGCAGATAGACGAGTCTGATGAAGACAGTGGGTGGAGCTGATGCTGGCAATGGGAGGGGTCATTGTCAAAAGTAGGCAGGGCTGGTGATTTATGGGCAGGGCTTACCCCAAACACATTAAATGTGTAAGGGCCAACTTAGATGAGTTTCTACTATGATAATAGCTGAAACGGACCTACATAATAGGTAATTAAATCAGTCCAGCTTTTCTTTGAAGATTGATCTTTTCTTAATACTAGGCTGGCTTGGCCATTCCCAAATGAGATAATTGCTGGAAAGGGCCCTTTCCGATACATATTGTATAAGGTCGACTAATATTTCTTATCTCATAAAGCATAACTCAACAATAAGTTAATCTTATGATAGGAGAAACTTTCACTCCAGGACCTCCTGCTACGTGATGGTAAATACGATCCAATTAGTGTTTGTAAAACTAAGGAAGCTAGAAGGAACTGGAGGCGCGATCCTTCTAAAACCAACTAGCATCAAAACAAAAAGAAGTACTTGGTTATGCTGCACAGCAGGGTCACATTGTTTTTACGCTAACACAACAATGTTCCATACATATCTCTGCAATTTAGGATGACTTAAGGACATATCTAGCCCCCTCCTCAGTGATTCTACTCAGTGACAAAAATACCAAACCCTGACTTCAAATGACACAATGAATAATAATAATATTAATAATAAACAATAATAATACCAATAAACTAAACATGATATTTTATTTATAGTGGCAGAAGTGATAGTGTTTTTTTCTGAATGGTATGAACTAAATAAGCTGCCTGGTTCATGTTCTCTAGTAATGAAGCTGATTGTGATCGTGTCTTATAAATAGGGCAACTGTGGTATTTCACAGAACGGTAACTTGAAATTAAGTGGTGCTCTAAGAGATAAGGAATATTAGCCCAGATTTTAAAATACGTATCATAAAGGGCCCTTTCCAGCTTTTGGAATGGTCAAACTATCCCAGTATTAAGCAAAGATCAATCTTCGAAGCAAATTGACTGATTTAACTATGAGTTATGCAGGTCCGTTCCCAGCCATTATCATTGGGAAAGTCATGTTGGCCTTCACTATACATAGTTAAAGTGTTAACTTATGACAACATGGTGAATAAGCCTCATTTTCCCTAGAAGACCACAATGCTGCTATACATAACAGAAGAACTACCCTTTTTTTCTCTTTCTTCTAAAAATTAAAACATCCTTCTTTAAAGTTGTCTGGTTCCTAAAGTCCTGCTGGCACTAAAGTTAAGTAATCCTTGCAGTAAAGCTGAGCACAGTCCTCACAGTAATCTTGAGTCTGCAAGTTCCAGGTAAGTATGTCAACTAGGAAAGCTTGGAAACACAAATCACTGCCCAGCAATCAATACTTAATTAGTGTTGTTTGCAATACGTTGCTATAAGGAAGTGATAAGGGGTTCTTGCCTTAATTCATACTTTTTTGGGCACATTCGCCTTCTGGATAAATTTAATCTAATTTTCTAATGGTTAACCTGTTGGTCTATCACATTGGGGTTTATTCACTAAATGGAGATTATGTATGAGAGTTGTGTTTCAGCTCCTTGACTTCACTATACTTTATGAAGAGCCAACCCCAGTGAGCCTCTGTTGCAGAGAGAGCTTGACTGACCCTGGATAATGTATAGTTAAACCAGTGAGATTTCTTTAACCCCTTAACGTCCATTGCAGGGTCAGACACGTCATGCAAAACGGTCACTTAACGACCTATGATGTGTCTGACACGTCATGAGACTTAAACAAGCTTAGAAAGTGATCAACGATCCCCTTATTTTATGTACATTATACGGGGCTAACTCAGCCAGTGTTGGCCTTTCAAAATGAATAGTGAAGAGAGAGAGAATTAAAACCACAACCTTCCTGTCCCTTTTGTGAATAAACCCTATTGTGTGCATCGTAATAATTATACATTGTTTCTACTTAGTGTTAACACAGTAGCGGCTTTGTTAAAATATGTTTGAAGTGATCACCTCATAATAGCAGCTAATGGAACGGTTCTGCTGAATGGACCATTCCATTTGTTCCTATGGCGATAACACCACTTTTTTAAGCTTTACACCAGAATCAATGTTGCCCAAGGATCTAATAGTTACAAGGTAGAGATGAGCAATTTAGTAATTAGGGCTAATTCATTTATATTTATGTATAATAAAAAAGGAAAAAAGTAATGATTGAACTAGTGTTAATGTATTACAAGCCTGACTCTTGCTTTCTCTGAGGTTTTTTCTTCTTGATGAATTAACTTGATCATGTGTTTTCCAAATCACAATATATGCATACATGTGCTGATCTAACTATATTTTAATTAACATATTTAAGAAAAGGTGTGTGCCATCTACATTGAATATATAAAAAAAATGTAAAATGAGTCACTGTACTATAGCCATATCTTATAGAACGTGGCCTCATACTCAACTGGAACGGTGGTGCTGAAAATGTTAATAATAGTAGAATTAAAAGTCTTATGTAAATGATTCATGTTTGTGCTAGTCCTTCTCTATAGCCAAGATTTGTTAAAATATGTATGTACTCAATATATGTTTTTGGCAATGAAAATGGTAATGTAAACGAAAACTAATTATATAGATATATATATATATACATACACATACTACATATATCAACTACATTATTCCAAAGGAAATTCTTGATTTCAATGAGTTTCCACATATGCTTTTTCTTTCACCAAAAGGGTGGTAGATAAATAGAATGGTGTCCCATCTGAATTGATAGAGGCTAATAAAGTGAGGGAATTTAAACTATTTAATCTAAGATGAGAGCTAGGTTAATTTTTTTCAAATGGCAAGAAAAAAAAAAGTGACACATAAATAAATAATAAAAAAAAAGTTCACAGATGCCCAGTTTTAAATGCCTGATCTGGTGCCCTAGGACCCTATACTTATTAATTAACCTCAATCTCGAGAATAAACATTTTTTATATTGCAGCAAAAAAAAAAAATCTCTATCAAATATTAAAATAACTTAAGGCCCCCCTGTCTTGATGTAAATGACTAACAAAATACAATAATGTTTGGGAAATGTTAGAAGCAAGTCATAGTCTAAAACTAGAGGGTTAGATGTAATGTAAGGAGGTTTTTCTTAACCACGGACGTGGTGGATAAATGGAACAGCCTTACATCAGAAGTGGTAGAGGCCAATACAGGAAGAGAATGTAAATATGCATGGGGTTGGCATATAGTTATCCTGAATAAAAAACAAGACCAAAGACTGATTAAGGTCTGAGTCTCCATGCAAGGCAGACTAGATAGACCCAATGGTGTCCAACATTCTATGTAAGAATAAACTAACAACTCCTTTGGCTGCCAGATCAAGCATCTAGAAGTTGACATCTGTGAACCCTTTTTATATTTTTAGAAAGTGTTCATTTTTTGGCAGGAGACAAAAAAAAACCCCAAACCTATAGAATGTGTATACTGCCTGAAACAGCTTCCAAATTGAAAGCTGCCATTGAATATAGAGAGTATAATAGTTTTATAAAGCTACATTCTCCATTGTAAATGACTTATTGTTCTAAATAAAAAGTTATATTTAGGCTGAATACACAGATATGCTGGTAAATACATGCATTTTTAGGTATATAAGCACAAGGAAATGGGCCTCAAAAAAATAAAGTCTTGCTATCTGCTTTAAAGATTACAAATGTAATTTGTTGGACATCTTTAACCTATGGAAATAAGAATCCCCAAGAAAAAAATATAAAAAAAAGGGAATATAAACACATATGGTGGTTAAGATTTTGGGTGGCTCATTTCACTCATGGAGAAATATTTAACTCTTTAAACAGCATGGGTTATAACCTATTCCAGCCCAAAACTTTTATTCTCCCAGAAGAAGAAATGCAGAAATGAATCACTAAATAATATGGTACTTAAAGGGTTAAAAAAAACCCCAGAAGCTTTGTTTTCATTGTGCAATATAACCCTTAAAGACTGCTGTATGGACCTTTAAAATGCCAGTAAAGTGGTTAATGTATGTAGAAAATGTATATAAATACTAGGTTTTTTTCTTCAACCCCACATGCCAAAAGGCAATTCTAAGATATCTTTATTGTTTGCCATCAGGTCACTACAATGTTAAAAAGCTGTAGGTAGTATGTATGCATTCTACATGTTAGTATGTCTCATTATTTCAACACTACTGACTCAACAGGGCAGAGCTTGCTGGCAAACCTGTAATTTAAGCATTTGAAGAAAAAAAAAAGAAAAAAAAAATCTTAAATAACAGTGATCTCTATTAAAGAAAAAAAAATGTAAACCATGGTCTATCTCAAACCTGTGCAGTAGAAGCAAAACAAATAGAAGAAAAATACATTGTGACAAAAAGTATCAAATTTGGCCAAGCAATGTTTGGAAAATATTAAAGGCAGAGTTGATTTAATGAATAGATTTTTGTTCACAAGGCAGGAAAGAGTAAAGAGAAAAGAGCATGTAAGCAAATAAAGAAATCCAATTTATTGGCCTCTGTGGTTAAACAATCATGGAGTAAAGCCATGAAAATACAAATTTCAATTTGAAATTTTATTTAGCATGTTGCTAAATGCTCAATATAGACATCAACACAACAGCCAACATACTCAGAAATTGTTGTTGCTTTTTTTGTGGGTTTTTGTTTTGATACTCTGGTGATACCATGTGTTATAAAGCCAAATCAGACAGTGGCTATGGTGCAATGCTGGTTCCTGGAATGTTGACATGATCCTTATTAATGAGTCTTAAGGTGCAGTTTGGCAAAAAAAAGAAAAAAAAAAGGAAGGGTCCATGGTTCTTACTGTTTCTCCTCTACCATGGAGAGCTCCTTGAGGACTCTCAGTTTGCCACCAGCGTCCACTCTTCGTTTCTCTCTTATAAGGTCCTCCAGACTGTGAAACCTCAGAGTGTGGATGTTGTTCTCCTCTAGATGGAGCTTCAGGAAGTATTGCAGGTTCCCGGTGTGGACTTCCCCACCAGCTTTAAATTCCCTATTGCCAAACCTGCACCAGGCTGCAAAGCTCTCAGAGTTAGTCCAGCAGATCTCATCACTTCTCAAGCCAAGATGTCCACATGCGTTCTGGAGGACCAGCTCAGCATTGAGTGGCCTGTACCGGTACCAGTTACTCACCACCCTGCCCATGCACCCTCCCCCAACCTCAAATACGTTGTCTTTGCGGATCTCCCCTCGGTGTAAGTGGATGATCTGTCCCTGTCCAACATAAACTGCCCAGTGTGGGGATGATGGGGGTGGAGGGTGGTCCGTTGCTGGGCAAATGAAGAGCAGCTCCAGGAGGTCTCCTGGTTTGCAGAAGGCTAGCAAGCCCTGGACGGGGTAAACACTGAGGTCCTGGCTGCCTCTGAGCTTGGAGAAGATGCATTCCTGGCAGCTATAGGCGGAGAACTCGATTTCGTTGAGCAGTAGATGCCCCTCTCCTTCGCTGGGGCTGGAGTCTCTCACTGTGTAGCGCTCTGACTGCCCTCTATCGTCCAGATCCTCATCCTCATCCGAGAAGAAGTAAGCCACCCCGACCCGCAGCTCTTCCTTCTCGATCCCGGAGGGGTCCCCTGTCGGCAGCTCGCTGTAATTCAGGTGGGTGATGCGATCCAGTTGATTTCCCATCAATGACAGGGACAGGGGGATGTCAGCTGGGACGCCAGTTCTGCAGGGAACACAGAGGGGAGAAGCATGTGAGACCTGCGGGGTACAAAGCCCACCCAGGGACTGCTACCCATCCTAGGGCTCGGACAGCTGATCATCGAAGAGCCGAGGCAGTAGGGATGGGTAGATATGGGAAAGTCGGGATAGTAGGGATGGCTGGCTATAGAAGAGTCGGGGCAGTCGAGGTGGGTAAGTCACAGAAGAGTCGGGGCAGTCGGGGTGGGTAAGTCACAGAAGAGTCGGGGCAGTCGGGGTGGTAAGTCACAGAAGAGTCGGGGTGGGTAAGTCACAGAAGAGTCGGGGCAGGAGGGTAAGTCACCCACGCAGTCTGGAGTACACAGAGCGGAGCATCCCCCGTAGGGCTAAACAAAGAGCCGAGTGCTTCAGTTTACACCCATTCTCTGCCAGAAAGCACACGGAAAATAACCACACGATGGATACAAACAAAAGAAAAGTTGGTTTAACCCGTTCAGGGTTAGGGGTATTTTTTAAGTCGTGGGTGTAGTATAACTGCACATTTCTGTTGGTTCCATTAACTCATTCAACGCCAGAAAGCTGTAAGAAGCTTACTATCTTAACTCTTTGGCTTCCAGAGGGAAAACACTCAAGGAGAAAATATAGGAGACAGTAGATGTGTAGCCTAATTTAACCTATTAATTACAAGCAGGATAGGAAGGTAACAAAACAAATACACGTATCTAGATATTAACCCATTCGCTGCCATCTGATAAATATTTTACCATGCTAACTAATTCGACAAGCAGATTTGCCTTTATTGAGAAGAAAGGGATAGGTAGCCTTCTTGGTGCATCTGTTAAAAACCCCTGATCCATCTCCTTTACCAGAAAGAGACTTTGCTTGCTTTACTATGTAACCAACATTTTTCCAACCAGCCTCTCCGACCTGCTATCTATAAAAATCCCTAATAATCTCTTAACAGGGAGAAGATGGATATTTCCCTGGCTGAGGGTGATTGGATTCATATACTCCAAGATCTACTCATATGGAGCAAAATCCATTTTAATACAACTTTTTCTGTCCCTAAAGCCACCGAGAATCATTGCTGGGTATTGGGTTAATGTTAACACAGTGCTGCTTACACTCAATCAAGATTGCTCCATGCATAAACCTGAGGCTGTATGAATGGGTAGGATTTCCATAGCTCCATAATACATATCATATATCAAGCTGCACATAGTCCATGCACTCAATGGGTTAATGGATCTACGTCCATGCACTCAATGGGTTAATGGATCTACGTCCATGCACTCAATGGGTTAATGGATCTACGTCCATGCACTCATAGCTGCTGCATACAGATGGGGTGATGGGTTTTCAGGTCTGGATTCACCATAGTGTCAGGACTCTGTATAGACTTCATTTAACTGAAGATCTGCTGGTATCTCACCCAAAAGCAGACATTACATTCCAAGACACATTTAACTCCTTAGCGCCTGTTTATACAATATTTAGATTCTAGATGTGGAAACACAGCATGATCAATCATGCCCTATGCCTTCCAGCAGAATACCAATGCATGCTCTGAGAACCTCATCAGATCCAAGCGCACTGTAATAAGCCGAGCCCTGGCACTGTAATAAGCCGAGCCCTGGTGCTCATTTTAAATTATTAACCCATTGCAGATCATTAGCCACATTCTAAGATCGATTCGTAAAGTGAATGCCGTTTGCAGGAGTCTTCTAAGCTCCCAGATGCGGTCGTGGCTTTTCAGGATTGAAACTTGAGGACAGAAATATAAGCATGAAATCGCCTTACCTGTGTGTATTATCCCTGCAGCTGTAGAAAAAAAAATCCTAAATGCCCCTTGTGGTGGCCATGGGGGGGGGCTGGTGGTGCAGCGGAGGTGTGGGGGATAGCCCTGGCCACTGCACTGCCTTTTGATTGCCCCACAGACGAGCTTCACCTGCGACAAGGAGCAGCTACTGGAGCTTTCAGCCCTTGTGAGTCCAACTACAATAAGATGGGACTTTACGGTCTACGCCCACCTGAGCACTCATTGGTTGTCATCTAGAAAGAGGCGGGTCCGTAAAAAAAAAACCGCACACTACAATCCCGATGCTGCTTTGTCAGTCACCGCCCAAAAGGGGGCGCGGTTATTTTTCGATCACCTCTACCTTGCTTTGATGCATGGTTTGTCACGGGTAAGGCACGCACGGTTTAGTGACTGGCCCGTTTATCTGAGGCAGGCGTCTGCTCTGCACCTCGGAGGTTATTGGCTGCTGCTTTTTGTTCTCTGACAGCGTGGGCGATGGGGACGCGGGACGTTTTATTATTATAGCTTTCCTTAAAGGGGGCACTCCAGCCATTGTATGCACTTTAAGGCACTTTACCTGCATGGTCCCTTTAAATTGTGTTGTTCCATTTGCATGGAGGTTTTTGAAAAAATCACCCCTCCCCTCATATGAATTTGCCTTTTCCCCACCTTCCCAGGTAGATGCCCTGCAAGAGGAGTGAACAGGTCGCTGTGATATTCTGCCCGTCAGCTGGCTGAGCACCGGCGGGTGACTATTCCGACCCATGCTAATTTAAACAAGAGCACTTTAATTGATTGGTTGCTTCAAGAAAGAGTGCAGAGCTGGGGTCTGGTGTTTATTCCGTCCTTAGTAGACACGCGCATCAAGCGCTCCCATTGATTTCCAGCCTCAGATTGGCTACTTCAATCAGCCAATCAGTGGAAGGCTCATCTGACGATGGAGAGCCTTTACTTTTCAGGTGACAACCATATATGCAGTTTCCATTTTACCTAAGGAAATCTATATATTTTTTTATTCAGGAAAGTTAAGCTATTGATAGATAGCCAGTTTAAGGCGACCCCTGCACCTGATCACACCCCCCAAAGAACGCAAAAAGAAAAATCCTCTTATTTTTTTCCCCATACATAAACAGAATAGTAAAAGTAATAGAAACAAAGTAATGTTCTTAAAAGCTCCCACCCACCTTACTAAATTGTATATACACATAATAGATTTGTGCACGATAAGCAAAATCGGTTCAGCTGAAATTTTCGTTTTCGTCTGGGGGTCCCTAACACCTCCTGGAAATCATCTTTTACCTACACTTGTTTTTTTTTTTACTGCAGGACCACCTTGTAAATGCTGATTCAGAATGAAAAAAGTAAGCCAAAAACTCCATAAGTTGTTGGACCCATCACACTATTAATTATTATCAATGATTATTTGGGTGGTCCTATCAGCCATTTATATGTGTCCTACACACAGCCACTTCCCCATCTACCTCATCACCACGGGTTGTTATGCCACCAAAATGACCTGTAATGGTGGCAGAACGTGGCAAACGAGTGGTTGAGTCTTCCAGAAATCTAGTTGATTTTGCCAATTATTTTCATTTACTTTGTTGAGGACCCTCCTCGTTATCGAACACCTGTCCGAAAGCATCACATTTTCTTACATGGACTAAGTCTGGTACATACACACAGATTGCACGCCCAGCCCATGAAGACCATAGTGCACAATATAGCACAGGGTAGGCACATATAGGAAGGGGTTAATTCTTTAATCATGCTATAGATTCAAATTTATAGGTTATTTTGTTGCTGGGCCTATATACTCTTCACTTTTTGCCTACCACCTCTACTGCTAGTCTGCAGTATATGGGTTATAAACGCACTACAGGAAATCATCTACTTTTATCAAGTTTACCCAAGAAGGTAATATTATTGTTTTAGTGCTTGTGAATGTTTTGCGGTATAAAAGTAATAACAAAAATCCAAATAATTTCCGTATTAAAAAATACATAATTATATAATAGCTAATGTCCACAGGAGGTCAGTCATTATTTATAGCACATATTATTATATTATATAATAATATATTATAGCACAAATTATATATTTCATTAGCGTGGGTGGTGGTTTTGTGGGTCACAATTATACCCGCAAAACTGGTTATGAGTGCGGATTTGTGTTTCACGCAGGCTCAAGTTTCCAGGAACTGTTATGCAAATTTGCTTTGTATCGCGAAATCCGAACAAGGACATATAATAGCACGATTTAAGGGAGAACGCCCTACGCCGTCTAATCTGTATCACCTAAAACTTTCACATCTACACTGAGTAATTTATGTTTCAAAACATTTATAGTTTTCACATAATACAGTTGTTGTGAGCTGTCTTTGTCTGGTAGACTGGGCTTAGATAACAAACAGCAAGTCCCTATCATACAGCATCCGGGAATACAATAGAATGGCTCAGTCTTAACCACCCAGAGGGTGGTTCCCAGTTCTCTATTTCATTTTGAGTTCTTTGGTTGCCACATATAGCTGTACGTCATGCTTTACACGTGTCCTAGCATTAAATGAATATTTTTGGCGGAACCAATTTCTAAATTAATTCCAAAGCTTTTGTATTTGGACGTATGACACAAAGCTACATTTCTATGTTTGCAAACTTTAGCACAACTTTAAAAATAAATAAAAGCCACAATTTACATTGATTCAGTGTATCAAATCACATGATAGTTGAGTGGAGAAATTACCCATAGCGTATGCCGGTATTACTCTTACCCCTAACAAAACGCAACCCATGATAGGTGAGGAGGAATTGTCTACGCTTCCTCTTTTTACTCCAAAGACTAGTACCAAAGATAACACGTTCTACAAAGTGTAATATTTTACTGAAAGCCAGCTATTCAGACCCAGTTTCGATGACCGCTTATGGAGTTAATGACTACTTTCCTAGTGGATAACACGATCCATTATTTCTGCTCGTGCTTGTCTGTCTCTTTGTATGTTTTCTTCGACCAGACAAATTGTCTACTCTACCGGGTTTTGTAACATTCTATTTTTGACTCCTCTTCCATGGAGGTTCAAGTTACATTAAGTTATACATCTATGCTGCCATCATCTACTCTCTATTTATTGAAATGATGACCAAATTACCCTTTCCCAAGATTGCTGATATCTACCATGGGACACTGCTGTCTGTGATAGAGGCCACTTGTATGAGCAGAAATCCTTCTCCCAAATGAAATCATCCAAGGAAGATCAATGCTATAGATTTATTGAATCCATTGGTCAGTCTTAATGTATCTCTTTTTTTAGCCATTGTATCTACTGTGTCTTAAAAGTCCTTCATACAACATTATTGAAGAAACCTACACAGAAACCTATGGAATTTACATTATTCTAGTACCTTCTATTTTAGGTTAATTTGCCAAATCCATGAGCTCCAAACATCCTTGTTCTCCCACAAACAGCAGACATTTTTGAAGCCCATGACCTGATGATGGTCCTAGCATTGCTCAAGCATTTAGTGCAATATGGTCCTGTATGATCCAGGTTGTGTTCTGTCTAGCTGGATGATTAAGACCGAGCCATTCTATTTTTTTACCACAGGCAGTACGTTAAGGAGTCAGGGTGTTGGGAGATTGAGTTAAGGTATCAGAGCTAGAACACATACAACTGGCTAATATGCAGCTGTTAAAAACATTATATCATGCAAAAAAATATAACTTTTTAATGTTCTGTTAGTCCTTTAAAGACAGCTACTCTTCAAAACCAGCAGGATCTCAGACTTTGCTATGAATGTTTTTATTTCCTGTTTTAATAATTCACTTTTCTGTATAGTTGCCTTCAAGAAAAATAAGCATCGCACATAATATGATTATTGGTGCAAAAATAAAGTCAAAGGTTTGCATTAAAGGAGCTTTTTTTTTTTTCCGAAAGGGTAATAATTATATAGAGAATCAGAAGCAATTCAAAGCCGCGGCTATTTCAAAGCATTAGGAGGTAAATAAATATGATTGCTTCCCTTAGAAATGGCAAAATATTTTGTACCTTGTTTAACGTTCTTAAAAGAAATGTGTTCCATTTTCAGACCCAGGGAAAATGGCTTCAGAATTGACAGTGGACAATTTGAGAATGTCGAAATTGGATAGGAAAAATGGAAAATGGAATTGAGTTGTCCATAGGGAAGGGGCTTGCAAAACGAAGGAACGTATTGCGCGAGGAGTATCTCAAACTAATTCCTTTTGTCAGGGGTGCGTAATAAAGTAAGAAACTAGCCATTCAAAACAATTTGAAGTTTCTTACTATGTATTTCTAGCAGGGCCCTCTTTACCCCTTGTTTCTGTAAGTGAAAGTTGTTATGTTATGTTACCATTGTACAGCACTGTGGAATATGATGGCAACATATAAAAGAATAAATAATCATTTTATTTCTAAGCAATATAGCAGCTTCATCCAAATGATAAAATAAAGATACCAAGGCGTAATAAGTACCATCGGGTGGTATTCAGTCAAATGTTGCTGATAAATTGAGATAAAATGTTCTCAACCAATTTAAACTCAATGTTTTATTGAAGTTATTGAGGTTTTAGCTAGGGTTTGTGGAGTAATTTAATAATTATGCTTGGGTTTTTTTTCTCCAACATCTGATATGGAACTGCAGCTCTTTTAAGCTAGAATATACATACTAAATTATATAAAAACAATTATTAACTGTAGGTCCTGTGAGTATCCCGTAGTGATACGTTTGATATTTTGTTTAAATTGGTATCCAGTTTCTTGCTGTCTGAAGATGAAACATTTTAGTTACAAGTTGCTTTTACATCTTGGCTGGTACCTAGAACAGCAAGAAGCCACACACTCTGGCCTTGGGTGACTAAGCCCAGGGCAGCAGCTCTAGGGGTGAAAGTCCCTTTGCTGGAAAACTCCAGAGGCGACGGCAAATCTGAGTTTAGTTGGGTTTTTTTTTTTTTGCTTACTAGATTCCAGTCAAGTGGGTCTATTTATTTAACTTCTGGTTATAAAGGACCAACCAAGCCGATTTGTTCTTGCATGAAAAGCTGACCTGAATTTACACCTTCCTACATATACCATACATTGTGCAGGGACATTATGTCCTTCTTGTGTAGAAACACGGTGGGGTTGGACCTCAATAAAACATTGAGTTTAAATTGGTTGAGAACATTTTATCTCAATTTATCAGCAACATTTGACTGAATACAACCCAATGGTACTTATTACGCCTTGATATCTTTATTTTATCATTTGGATGCAAATTAATCTATCACGTATGTTTTTTGATGCTATTTTTTGTTCAAACAATAATTTGAATCACTTATTGTAGATAAATAGTTAATGCATTGAGAAGAACTGGATCTAGATGGAAATTCTCTTCAGGCTGAATTGTAGAAGTATAACATTTGATGCATGAGAACCATTTGGCCCATTTAGTCTGCTCATTGTTCTTGAGGTAAAGACTCAGACCTTAATCATGCCTTGGTCTTGTCTAAAGTAAAGCTTTATGGATCATTAATGTTTAAATTCCCTCAGTGTATTAGCCTTTAGTAATTTTGCTGGCACTTTTCCACTTGTCTACCACCTTCTTATATTTAAGCCTCTGACCCTCTAGTTTTAGATCCTGACCTCCTCTTCTAACATTTCTACTCCTTTGAAATAAACTTTATTTCTGTACTTTGTTAAATTACTTTAAGTACTTAAATGTTTCTATCACACTCCCTCTTTCTTCTTTTCCTCCAAGCCGTACATATTGAGGTCCCTTAGTTCTTTGTTGTCTCTGATTATAACCTAGTCACATTAGCAAATAGGTATTTTGCACTGATGTTGGACGAGAAGGCATCTCGTTCATCCCAAAGGTGTTCGATGGGGTTTTGGTCAGGGCTCTGTGGGGGCCAAGTTCTTCCAAACTCATCCACCCATGTCTTTATGGACCTTTGAGATGAACTGGAACAGAGATTTCGTAAATATGGGTCCCTGAGGTAGAGCAATTGGAGAGCAGGGTGGGCCAATGCTCAGTTCCCCATTCTGTGGAAAATCCATGCCGGCTTTTCCAGGAGGCTAGAAGTCTGCAGAATCCGGTCTGGGATTCCTATGGGGCCGGCATCAGGCACAGGTGCTGGACATTAAAACCCCCTGGAGCTTGATAACCAGAGAGACGGTTGGGGGAACAAGATTTTTTCCTTGCGTTCCAGGGGCAAGGAGATGCCCTGAAGAAGCCCATCCCTGAGCCAAGTGTCCTACCTGGACAGCTCTTTGGTCTTGGCCGTGGTAGAGGGTTTGGAATCTGATTGATTGCTTCTGTGACAGGTGTCTCTTATACAGGTAGCAAACTGATATTAGGAACATTCCCTTTAAGAGAGTGCTCCTAATCTCAGCTCATTACCTGTAGAAAAGACACCTGAGAGCCAGACATCTTGCTGATTGGTAGGGGATCAAATAATTATTTGTAAATCAATTTATAACTCATTTGCATTATTCTGGAATTTTTTGTTGTTATCCCGTCTCTCATTGTTCAAATAAACCTACCAGTGGGCAAACGTACAAAATTAGCAGGGGATCAAATACTGTTTTCCTTCGCTGTATACATTTATAAACTTTAAAAATCGGTGTCCCCATAAAAGGCATGTTTTTGAGACATAAATGTCCCTTGAATAAAACAAAAAAGTAGCCAGAAAGGATGTGAAATCCTACAGCAAGAGTAACAACAGCACACAATAACTAGTTCATATAAAGACACCAAAAAAACAAATAACCCTGCGCAAGGTGACGCATCAATCCAGTGAAAACCCAAAGGTGCTAATAAAAGTGTAAAAAATGAATACAGTATCCTAATTAGATAAAAAACTGTATCTTCCCATATATATATATATAGAAGAGAGCGAGTGGAACAAGTGAATAGTTCTGTAATAAAAAAAATCAAATAGTGGATAACTACGTAAAATATGAATAATTAAACATGGGCAATAGAAAGAAGGCTTCAATAATAACTTGGAGTTATGTGCGTAAACGTCAAAGGACCTCAACGTCCTTTAAGAGAGATCAACTCGTCGGTCAAAGTGTAATCCAAGCTTTTAATAGATAGAAATAGAACAAAGTAGTCTTATCTGTTTTCTGGTGTATATATATGTCCCTACAAATGAAAAAAAAAACAAATAGACAATTATGTCACTGCATTCTACAAAATATAATATTTCATATACAGTCTCTATAGTACTTGAAAGTTTAATGAAAACTCCAGTAATTATTTTTTATACCTTTTTGTCTTCTGTCTTTACTTGATTTTTTTTTTTTCAGTTGATATGTATATTTCCCATGGTGTTTATTTCTAGACCTGCAGTTTCATTTTGGGCCAGGAGCCTTCAAGGGAATTCTATGACCTAAAACATTATTTGATAACTGTCAGGAGTAGGGCATGAATCTAAACAATCATATTTTCAATGCATTGATTACTAGTGGAGCATATTGTGCTGTATGTTGTAAATAGCATTTCATAGTGCATGTCAATCAATCCTAGATTGACCAGGCACAGAATGATCTATGTTTCTATTTCATGCGCTCTAATGTTCATGAAACCAATATTTTTTTGTCTTTGCTTGTAGGTTTTGAAAGTGCTTATACTTTTTTCATTTAATTAAAATATCTTTAGAGTTAAACAGAGGCTTTCACACATGTACTTGTGTCACATATATGGTATTTGCAGACCCCAAGGACCTAGTAACAAACATTTTGAGCCAATATAATGGAGGAGGTTAACGAGGAAGCTATTTGGACAAAGGCAGGCCCCAAGTGGAGCTCCTTCCATTTGTTAACATTTCACTAACACATATCCCTTGGTGGAGCCAGATCTCTAGAACATTTGATTATTTTTGGTGGGAGAAGCGGTGCTTCCTTATGACTTCCTTCTATCCGTGAAGATTTTATGGTCCTCATGGCACTCTGAGGAGAACCAAAAAGATCAGGCCTGGGGGTGACATATCCCTTCATGGAGGGCCCCCTCAGAAGATTTTGGGGTCAGGCTTTCCATTCTGGTTCTTGGTCACGCATTTTTGGATCACCTCCTTGCAGCCAGGCATCAGCACTTCAGCCTTTAAATTGCCTCTTTGTGCATAGTTTTCCAAAGGTACTATTGGTGACCCCTTTCTCCAAGCCTTGTCATGGCCCTCCTCAGCATCCCATGACTACAGACATTCAACACCATCTGTATTTTGAGTGAGGCTAGGTTTCCACTTGGGTTTTTGTCCTGCGTTTTTTTCTTGATGAAAAACGCCAACAAAAAAGCCAAGAAAACTGCCACTGCATTTTCCTGCGTTTTGGCGTTTTTTCTGGAGTTTTTTCTGGCGTTTTAGCCTTTCTGTGGAAATTGCTTTTTTTTACCTTAGGCAGTTTTCCCAGCCTTTACAAGTTAGATGTTTCTCCCAGCTAAAAGGGATTGGGATAAATTGCAAGTATCTGCCCTCTCCTGTCATTTACCATATAAATGATGTCATTTTCTTGGTAGAGTTCTACTTAAACGCCCCGGCGGATCCTTTTTTCTCTTTTCTGTGGTTTGTAAGGCATGCTTTATTCCGAATGTCTGCTCCTCTAGGAAGATTGGCCCCAAATGATAGTGCAAATTGTTTGCTGTTGCTTTTGGCACGCAGGATCCAGTTGGGTATGTTTGTTTGCAATGGCATGTTTGTTCCAAATGGTGTAAAATTCAATATGAACTTTGTTTTGTGTGAAACTGTTTGTTTCCAGCCTATTTCTCGTAGGACACACAGATACTGGGTCCATCCTCTGCATTGTAACTGTGGAAAAAACGCCATAAAAAACGCCAAGGCACAAAACCCACATGGCTTTTT